>JAJTUV010000834.1:1822500-2222500 GCA_021653895.1 Mastomys natalensis | reverse complement strand
CCCCTTCTACTAAAACTTCTGCCTTTTTACTGTTAGCATTCTGAAAATAATTGGACTGGAAGATAGAGTTGTTCAAAATATGCTTAAATTGCTGAACCTTATCAGTGAGTATTTACCAATATATTTTGTGTCTAGTTTATCATTTCAGGAGCCTTCACAGTGAAATCAGCAAAATATCGAAGTAAATATATGGTAAGTTGAAATTTTGGGGATGTCTCTAGTATGTACTTTTACAAAACATAACAAGAGGTTTGAATGAAAAGATAGTGTTGGGGCCGGAGAGATGGCTCAGCAGCTAAGAGCACTTGGGGCTCTTACAAAAGACCTAAGTTCAGTTCCCAGCACCTATATTGACTCACAGCTTCCAGTAACTCCAACTCCAAAAGATGTCTCCCTCTGAAGGCCTCTGAAGGCAACTGCACTCACATGTACATAAAACACACCACACACACACACACACACACACACACACACACACACACACATCTTTTCTTTTCAATAAAGAAAAAATAACCTCTAAACAATAAAGGAATCTACCATCTCTAAAAAAAAGTTCTGATGTCTGTCATGTTGACAGATGGTCCCAGATAATAAAAACCTAGGATTCAAACGTACTAACTTCTGTTTGTCTTTATGCCTACAAGTAGTCTTACAGCTGACTCACATGATTATAACATACAACCGTTTTGAGAACTGATAGAATTCAGAAATTGGCAGCGTCTGATAATAAATTCATGTTGCATATAAGATTTCATATAAACCAGAAACAATGGCAAGCATAAGCATATTTTTGAAAGCTTCACAAACTACAAACAAGTTTAAACTAGATTTTAAAAGTAAAACAAAAACAGATAAACAAAACAATAAAACATATCCAAAGTACTTTTTCTGAATGTTGTGTTTACTCCGTGTCTCCTTTTCAGCTTTTCTGTACTATGTCCCTGAACATACTCTGCATAATTATCACGCTCGTTGCAGCCAGCCTAACGATAGTAGAACTGGCTCATTTCCGTTCTGTATCATACAGGAATTATGGACAAGCAGTAAGTAACTGATTCTACAGAATCATCTTTCTTTTTACATTTGCAATGATACTTTGAAAGTTTCATACAATATAGTTTGATCATATTTACCATCCACTTTTCCCCAACTCCATTCAGATCCACCCCCATCTCCCTATTCCAATTTCATTTTTGTGTTCTGTTTATTTCAATAACCCGTGGAGACTTTTTTGTGCTGCCCTTATACTTGCAGGTGTGAGGCTATCCCCCTGAAGTGTGATCAATCTCCCTAGGGCTACACACTAGAAAACTGATTCTTCTTTCCCTGAAGCTGTCAACTGTCAATAGACCCTCAGTAAGGGATAGAGACTCCCGAGCTGCCTCTCTCCAACCTCTTCCATGCTGGAATATTGATCGGTTTGATCTTGTGTGCATCTTGTTCAGGAAAACACAAGTGCTGTGAGTTTGTGAGACCAGCAGCCCCAGCATGTCCAGAAGACCCAAAGATGATGGTCCTCTGTGACCTCTGCCTCTTAACCAGCTGTTTGTCTCCCTTCCAAGTTGGTCCCTGAACCACACACCTGTGTGTTTGTGTGTTTGTGTGTTTGTGTGTTTGTGTGTGTGTGTGTGTGTGTGTGTGTGTGTGTGTGTGTGTGGCACATATGTGAAGGCCAGAAAATAACTTCAGGTGTCATTTCTCAGGCATTGACCCTCTTTGATTTTTGAGATAAGGCCATTAGCCTCAAACTCCCCCAAATAGGCAAGGCTATCTGGCAAATGAGCTGTCTCTGTCTCCTCAACACAGAGTGTGCATTCAGTACTCCCTCCTACACATATTCTCTCTCTCTCTCTCTCTCTCTCTCTCTCTCTCTCTCTCTCTCTCTCTTTCTCTCTCTCTCTCTCCCTCCTTTCTTTTTCTGTCTTGCCTGCAAGGCAAGCACTTTACTGACTGAACCTCTCAGTCTCTCCACTGGTGGCATCTTAAGGCAAAAAGAGTCCATTCCTGGGCCACTAAGCCATTCACCAAACCAGGAAGAGAGCTCTGCTGTTGCCACATGTGTATAAACTATGAATGCCTAGTCATTTCTGATGGCCTGCATTTGCATGTTATGTGGATTTTGTTTTAGCACCTCACTGCTAAATGTACATCGGTCTTATTTTTTGTACTCCAGACGTAACTATATAGAAATGTAATGTATCATACTACAGTAAATGTGAATAGCCTTGTTGATAACACAAGAGAATTACTTGAGTTGTATTGGCTTAGAATTCAGAATCATCAGAAAATGGAAAAATCTCCCAACACTTATAGATCAGTAGGATTAACATAGTAAAAGTGGCCATCCTACACAAAGCAATCTATAGATTCAATTCCATCCCCATCAAAAGTCTAACACAATTCTTTGCAGACCTTGAAAGGATAATTCTCAAGTTTGTATAGGAAGATAACACACCGAGGATAGCTAAAACAATCCTGAAAAATAGACAAACAGCAGAGGTATCACTATTCCTGATCTCAAGCTCTACTACAAAGCTACAGTAATAAAAACCACAAAGTACTCGCATAAATAAACATGTTGATCAAGGGAATGAAGCCAAAGAAGACCCAGACATAAATCTACACACCTATGGGCACCTGATTTTTGATAAAGAAACCAACAACACAGATTGGGAAAAAAAAGAAAACACTTTTAACAAATGGTGTTGGTCAAACAGGATGTCTGCATGTAGAAGAATGCAGATATACCCACATTTATGACCCCATACAAAACTCAAGTCCAAGTAAATTAAAGACCTCAACATAAAACTAGATATACAAAATCTGATAGAAAAGAAATTGGAGAATAGCTTTGAATGCACTGGCATAAGAGACAACTGTCTGAACAGAACACTGATCACTCAATCACTAAGATAAACAGTGGGACCTTATGAAACTGCAAAGCTTTTATATAGCAAAAGATGACATTAATATGACAAAGAGGCAGCTTGCTGAGTGGGGAAAGATTTTTACTAACTCCACATCTGATAGGTGTCTAGTATCCAAAATAAAGAATTCAAGAAACTAAATATCAACAAATCAAATAATTCAATTAAAAAAGTGAAGATCTAAACAGAGAATTCTCAGCAGCGGAAACTCAAATGGCTGAGAAACACTTAAAGAATTATTCAACGTTCTTAGCCATCAAGGAAATAAAAGTCAAAACAACTCTGAGATTTCCTTGTACACTGTCAAAAATAGATAAGATCAATAATGTGAGTGACAGCTCATGTTGACAAGAATGTGGAACAAGGGGAATATTTCTTCATTACTGGTGGAAGTGCAAACTTGTATAGCACTCCGGAAATCAATATGGCAATTCCTCAGAAAATTGGGAATTGATCCACCTCAAGACTCTTGACCACTCAAGGCTCCATACCACTCTTGGGCATAAACCTAAAGTACATTCCACCCTATCACAAGAACACTTGCTCAAATATTGTGGCTTTATTCATAATAACCAGAAACTGGAAACAACTTAGATGCTCCTCAACTGAAGGATAAATAAAAGAAAATGTAGTGCATTTACAAAATGAAGTATTACTCTGCTTTTAAAAAAATAAATCATGAAATTTGCAAGCAAATGGATGCAACTAGAAAAAAACATCGTGTACGAGGTAACCCAGACCCAGAAAAACAAACATGGTATGTGTTCACTTATAAGCGAATATTAGGAGTTAAGTAAATGATAGTCAAGCTATAATCCAGAGACTTTGGATAAAGAGGACAGATCTAGGTAGGGGTTGGAGGGTGCATGGATCTCCCTGGGAAGGGGAAATAAAATAGGTTTTGCAGACCAGCAGCTGATGAGTTAGAACAGAAGTTAGAGGGATCAGATGGGGAAAAGGGTAGAGGGAGAGAGTATGGGAAGAAACAATTAAAATTGAGAGCATTCAGGAGGCCATGTGGAAACCTAGTACAGTAGAAATATTTCTAGAATCTATGAGGGTGACCCTAGTGAGGACTCCTGGTAATGAAGGATACGGAGTCTGAACTGGCCATCTTTTCGTAGCCAGGCTAGGCTTCCAGTGTTGGGATGGGTTGTATTTGGTTGAGTTGTTGGCAGAAGTGGTCCCATAAAGATTCCTAAACTACTCAGGCTGATGCCTAAATGAGGGTCACTAGATAAACTGACAGTGGGGAGCTATTGCCAAAGACAACATCCACAAAGCTCATTGAATACAGAGAGGCAGAGCTGGTACCTGCATGGAGCCTTCATCCCTACATTGTAGTCTGTTTGGTGCAGGAAGCTAGGTACTCTGCAGGTTATGAAAAGAGAAACAGACACCAACTCAGGCACGAAACCCTTGACCTAAAATGTATCCTGCCTGCAAGATGTGCTGGGGCAATGGTGGCACAAATCTTGTGAGGTAGTCAACCAATGTTTGATTTAACTTGAGACCTGTGCCGTGATAGGGAGCCCATGCTCAGCACTGCCCCCATGGCCAGGAAGAGAAGACTTGATAGCCTAAAGACCTAGGATAGAACCAAACACTACTGGCCAAAACCAAACCAAAACAAACAAAAGAGTCAATGAAATGATTCCTTATTCCACTTTACTCATAGATCTGTGTCTTGTCCAGTTGTCATCCGTAAGGTTTCCCCCAGCAGCAGATGGCAGCAGGTGCAGAGACCCTCAGTCAGACATTATTCTAATAGAGACTTAATTGGAGGTTTCCATTTGGGTCCCTCCCCCTGGAGCTCAGGGAAACCCCAGAGAAGAAGAGAAAGAATGATTGTAGGAGTCAGGGGATGGAGACACGTGGAGAACACAGCTCACTGTGCCAACTAATCCCGGCTCATAAGGGCACAGAAACTGAAGCACAACCATGGGGCTTGCAAGGGACTACAATAGGTCCTCTATGTATTTGTTATGGCTGTCAGCTTGGTGCTTTATGTGACTCCTAAAAGTGGGAGCAGGTTTGTCTTTGACTCTTTTGCCTGCTCTTGGGACTCTTTTCCTCCTCTTCGGTTGCCTTGACCAGCCTTGATATGAGGGCTTTTGCCTTGTCTTACTTTATCTTGTTTTGTCATGTTTGTTTATTGTCTCTTGGAGGCATGTTCTATTTTAAATGGATATGGAGGGGTAGTGGATCTGGAGAGAGGGGAATTAGAGGGGAGTTGGGAATAGTGGACTGAGGAGAAACTGTGGTCAGGATGTATTATATGAGAGAAAAATTTATTTTCAATAAAAACAAAAAGTAAACTATTAGCACTTAGGAAAAAATAATATATACTAAGAAAAACATTATTTTTAAAGTAGAAAGAAAAGGAGGCAACACCAAATCCAGTTGCACCTGGTCGTCATTACATCTGTCACAGAATTACCAGAGCAACCTCTATCCTCCAAGCTCCTGGTTTCTTTCTCATAACTGACCCCAGTTTGCTTTCCTCATATTAAATTGGAAAAATTTAAGTCTAAGCAAAACTAATTTTCCATAATGCCCCAGTCCATTTGCTCAGAGTCTCTAAAACCCACTTTCTCTCTAGGCATCCAGGCAGCTAATTATTCTTCCTCCTAGCAACTTCCAAGGCAATTCTGGTCCTATGCTTGAAACGGAAACTGATTTCATTTGATGAGGAAGGGAAAGAGTTCCCACAGCTTTCCTGAGATAAAAGGAAAACATCTATCTATGCAAAAGAACTGTGAAATTCAGTCTCTGCAAATTCCCTCAGATCCTGAAGTAACATGTACCTGGAGCACATGGTCATTATATGTGCCTATTTAATTCCCAAGTTTCTCATTTAGGAATCAACTCGAATGCATTGCAGATATGTAAATTCAATTATTTTTGAACTGCAAAATAACAATAATGCCTTGGAGATGTATTAGCATACCCACATGGAGTCTCCTCCTCTGGGTGCCTTGCCACCTGTTGAACTAATTTATCCTCATCCCTGGATATCCATCATGGTCCACCTATGATAGCAGCAGAGTAACTTAACCTGTTCAGAGTAAATTGTGAAGTCTCAAGATAGAGTTGAATCTCCAGAGAATACCCCAGAGAGAAGGCAAGAGCTAAGAGCTAGAACAAATGCTTACCCAGCCAATCACTAGATATCCTACAACAGCACACCTTGCCAAACAAGAGGACCATTGAAATCTGATTAAGTTTAATTTCTGGGCCATGGGGGAATCTGTACAATGACACAGAAACAGCTCTTAACTGTACAGTGCTCACTATGTCAGCCTTCAAGATTTCAATTCTTTTCTATTGTTCTTTTTAAATATTTTTGAAGCACAGATTAGTCCCATTGTTATAGTTCTAAAAGAACAGAAATACATTAATTCTTCATTTAATTTTAAACTATTTACAGAGAAAAACAAATTGTGTTGCACTTCATCATTCCTTCACTTACTCAGAATCTTCCAAACTGATTGAAGTTAATATTATAAGTATAGATGGCAGCAAAATGGATGACAGATAATATAAGGATACACATACCATGCATACACAATAGATATATAGAGAGAGATATATAGATATATATAGAGAAATTTAGATAGATAGATAATAGTAGATTGAAATACGATTGCTAGATGATAAAACAGATACATAAAGCACATATATTAATAAATAGATGATAGATCCATATATAGATACATAGGGAGATGATAAAAATGGATATATAAAAATATGATAGATAGAAGATATATAGATAATACATAGATAATAATGTTTACATACACTATAGTGCATTACCCACTGAACCATCTCCCTAGCATGAGATAAGCTACTTTTGAGCTACCTTTATGTTGGCCTCTGCCTTTTTTTGAAGCTGTCCTTTACTCATGGAGAAGACGATGCATATGTCAACCTGTGTACCATTGAAACACAGTTTTTATGTGCCTTCAACATCTCTCGTGTGCACTCCTTAGCAATGATGATACCTAAAGGCCTATATGGAAACCTGGTAGAAACCCCATGGTGGAAATGGAGGCAGGAGTTAGGAGGTTTCCAGCTACTTGGAAAGAAATAGAAAAGAAATGAGTGATGAAAATAGAAAATGCAAAACAGCAGTCCAGGACTAGACTGGAGAGACTAGTGTGACTGCCAAATTAAGAAAACACCAAAGGATAAAAGAAGATACCTGGAATACTCTTTTCCAATACCAATCTAAATAATGTTTTTACATCCAGTCCTGATACACTAAATGGTATTCTATTTCTTTACAACTCAAGAAAGCATTGCTATGCTATAATTTAGTGCTATTTGGATATGGAGAGGAGAAATTGATTAGGTCATAGACACTATAAGTTTATTATTCCCATAAAATGCTAATGAAGTTCCCCTAATTAATTTTTCTAAAAATACTTGTTCATTTGTTGGAAACCTTCTATATGATTGCCTCTAGAATGCAAAGGGCCACCTGAAGCTATCCCATCCCTAGAAGCAAACAAACATGGAAGAAGGCCTAGGAGAAGCTCAGCCTCCTATCCAAGAGGCATCTGAGACCAGGTTCCCTCTTGGCTAAACTCAGGGAGGAGCCTAGCTGATGTAATGTAGATCTGAAATTGGTAGACCACTCCATCTCACGCAAATGCAAACATGACAGAAATGCAGAGAAAAGGTTATCCACTCAAAAAATGAAGAACATTTTCTAACAGAGTACCTACCATCATCAACTGGTGAGAAGTGATGATCTCAGATTGAGATTATTTGACGAGACAAATACAGTTTTGGTTTTGCTGCCTCCTCAAACAGCCTACTAAGTAAAACTGGAAGCTCTGAAATTGAGCTTTCATCATGGGAGCATTGCCTGAGCAGGTCATGGCTCTCTTGCAAGCCTTGATTTTCTCTTCCAAGCCTTGGTTTCCTTATCAAAGCAGCAATGAAGAAATTAATACCATTGCCAAAGAGCTCAACAATGCCAAAGCCCCTGATATAGTATGTTCGGTGCATGTTCATCATAAATGTTATACTGCTCTGTGGTCAGCTCACCATGGAAGGAATGACAATATTAGATGGCTTGCAAGGTGTCCCAAAGGTGGTCACATAACACAGATCCTGAACAGCATGCTGAAGTTGATGAGGGGTGAGCTTTGTAGGAAATGGTACCTAACAGAGTAGGCAAGCAGAAGAAACAGCATAATTGAGGACTGCAGTAGAGTGGAGCCAGACCTCAGAAAGGCTCAGTATACAAGAAAACTCAGGCTTCAGAGGGCATGCAGTGATAAAAGAGGATGAGAAGAGAAACGGAGGACCTGACAGAACTGATGCAGCCAACTGTTAGACATCTTGGAAAGATCCCTAACTAGAACAAACAGCACTGGTCTCCCAATTGATGGATCCAAGCTGACATCAAACCACCAATTCTCACCAGAAAAGAAAATTCAGACTTACAAATATTAGTGCCAGAAAAGTAAAGATCCCACACTTAAGACATCATGTTGGTGCCTGCCTGTCACCAAATCACTCAGGTGAGTGAGACTTTGATCAAGAGTTCTGGGTCATCCTGGGATACACAGTAAGTTCCAGGCCAGCTTGGGCTACATGAAACTCTGTCTCCAGAAAGAAAAAAAAAATCATCAGTGCCAGAGAGACGGTTCAGTGTTAAGAGTACTTTCTGCTCTTGTACATGCCTTGAGTTGATTCCCAGCATCTATGTTGGGTGGCTTACAACCAGGATATTATGAGCTCCCTTCAGCTCCAAGAAATCTGGGGCCCTCTTTTGACCTCAGTAGGCACCTGAACATGTGTGTATATATGCATACATACATATAAACAAAAATAAATCTTTTAGCTAGAACACCATTTCCCTCCTCTTTTCTCTCTCCAACCCCTGACACGAGCCCCCCCCACACACACACACACTTTCTCTTAAATGAATAGACTCTTTCTCTTTACCATTACATTTAGAGAGATGCATAAATATATAATATAGCCTGCAGAGTTCGTTTTTGTTATTTGTGTGTATATGATTTCATGGCTAGCCACTTTGTATTGGATAGCCAGTTAAGGGGCTCATATCTGAGAGAGGCTAATTCTGCCTTTCTCAGCAGTCATTAGCAGTCTGTAGTTCTTTATCTAAGGGTGGGAACCTGTGAGATTCCATCCTTCTTTACTAACATGTCTGTCGCCATTGGCGTTGTTCAGGTCTTGTTTAGGTAGCCACTTCTGGCAAACAGTCTAGTGCCACACTTCCTGGTCTTCTGGCTACAGTCTTTCCACCTCCTTGTCTTCAGCCTTGGGTGCATAAGTTGTGTTATAAATATACCCAGTGGTGCTGGACTCCCCATGATCCACTGATCACTGCATTAGATGCAGTTGTGATTTTCTATGACAGTTTCCAGTTGCTTTTTTGATGAGGAGTGGTAGCTACACTTAATAGTGGACATAAGAATGAGCTTTAGAACATAGTTAGGAATTACACTAGTCTAGTAAAGCATTGGTAATAGGTTCTCTCATAAGATCCATGGTCTCACCAGCCCTGTGCAAGGTTGGCTAGGTTCCAGTACCAGATCTGATTTCCCTCCTGCTGAGTAGGCCTTAAGACCAATTAGACAGCTGTTTGTTACAGCCAACATGTAAGTGCCACCACCGCACCTTTTAAGGATATCTTGCCTTGTTGGTCAACATTGTTGTTCATAGTTATCACAGCTGGACAGGAAAATTCATAGCTTCCCTCACATGGAATCTAACAGGACTTTTGGTACTATGAGAGCTAGAGTACAAGAAAGAGGCTTTCGGGTTAGCCTAGCTTAAATAACCTGAGTCCTGTGTACTAAATGTGTGGTATCTTCAGCAAGGGAGGCTTATCTTCAACCTCAAGAGGCAACCAGGGACTGGGGGCTGGTGAGCTAGTCAGTGGCAAGGAGCTTGCTGTTCAGGTGTGCACACAAGAGTTCGGATCCAGAGGACCCACATAAATGCCAAATAGGCCCTGCCCACCTGTAATTTCAGCCTGGGAAGACAGAGACAGAGGAATCTCAAGAGCAAACTAGCTAGCAAGGCCAGCCAACATCAGAGTTCTGGGTTTGATTAAGAGGACCTACCTCATTTAAGAAGGTGGAAAAATAATCAAGGATAATTCCTAACATCAGTCTTAGGGGGGCTTCTTCAAGCACACACATCCATATACACATACAACCACACACTTGCACGGTTACATACATACACACATGCATAAAAAAAACATACAAGAAAATGAAACAAAAACTAATAATAACTTTTTAAACTGGGCCAACTAGATGGCTCAGCAGGTAAAAGCACTTGCCTTTCCTCACAAACCTGATGACCTAAGTTCGATCCTGGAACTCATAATGGAAGGAGGGAGAACAACTCCTGGCAGTTGTCCTTACCTCCAGATGAGCACCTTAGCATGAATGTATACACACCACCACTACATCATCAGTGTGACAGAAAAGCTAAGTGGTGGCGATGAGGTGCAGAAGCCCCAGATGATGCATTGGGACAAATAAAAATCTGACAAATCAAACTGAAAGCAAACAACTGAAACTGCTCAGGGAAATCAAACAGGAAAAGAAGGTCACCCGCCCCTGTGTTCCTTCCTCTCTTTGAATCTTATTCTAGGGTCCTTTTGGGTGGGTACACTCTAAAACTAATGATCCATCATCTCTCCCTGTTTGTTGGTTTCAGAAGCTGGGAAGGGAAGTGTCCCGTGTTCTGTTGTGCTCCTACCCCTTGGAATTCGGGATTGCCCTCACATACTCCATCTCTGGTTGCTCATATATGGTAAGTGTTTCCTCTAGCAATTCCTAATACCCAAATTTAAGGACTTATGTGGCAATCTACAGCTGTCTGGGACTAATAACAATGGAATGTGTAATGTTCCCTTTACCTTTTGTTTTCTTTTGCCATAAATTGGGTTTAAAACAAGATGGCAAGAGTAATATATGAAACTATAAATTTAAAAATTAAAAACACATATATAAAAGGTGAGTCTTTCCTTAATATTGTTCTCATTGCCTCCACACATTCAAATGAAACACACATATACATATACACAATAAACACACATACACAGAAAACCACAAAACCCACATTCATTCACACTCAGTAAGCAGAGAGGTAGATGCTGGTGCTCAGCTTGTTTGCTTCCTTTTACACAGTCCAGAGTCAGCCCACGGTATGATGCCCTCCACAGTAGGGTTGGATCTTCCCTCAGCTAACCCTCTCTGAAAACATTAATTCACAAAAAAATATCCAGTAGTGTATCTCCTCCATGGTTCTAAATTCCCTCCTTGCAAATTAGGATTAACCATTGTACCTTCAGCCCTTACGTTCAGTGTAAAGTAATTGGTGAGGAAGGCTTGGAAGGTCAGCAGCCTTGCTGCTTGAGGCAGATGATTTTGCTTGAGGCATAGCATAGAAAGTTTCTTGGTGGGGTGCGGGTGGGGGGTGGGGGGCTGGTGGGGATGAGGTGGGGTGGGGATAGGAAGTGTTACTGAAAGGGCAGAGATTTCAGTGGCAAACAGGCAGGTAAGACCAAGACACTCAGTCCAGCGGAGATCATAGGAGATAATATTACTGAAAGAACAAAAAAATTGTCAGGAACTCAACGGAGACATTCAGAGAAGACAGTCACCACTGTGGACTGTGCTGATAGCTGGTCATCCCTGTGTCTGAAAAAAAAATGTAAATATGTTCTTAACTCTGTATGCATTAGGGAAACTAGAGACAGCCCTACTGAGCACCCCACCTTGGCTCATAAGAAGCCTCCAAAAAAAATAAGGGTAAAGCAGAGTATGTGTAAATGGCCCAAACTTTACAAACATTTCTCAGAGCCTTTAATGACTGAAGATATGTTTTATTCTTCTAGTTCTGCCACACCAAGGCACCATAGATTATGTAGCTTAAACAAGAAAATTTATTTTCTCACAATTCTTGTTTAGAAGTTTAAGACCAAAGTGCTGCAGGATTAGTTTCCTCTAAAGGCCCTCTCCTTGGCTTTTAGTGTCTTCACAAGGTCTTTTCCTTGGACAAGTCTGTGTCCTAGTATCTTCTGTATACACTGTCACATTGGACTACAGCCTAGTAAAATGACATTTTTATAATCCCGTTGACCCTTTAAAGACCTTATCTCCAAATATTTTAACATTCCAAGATGCCAGTGGTTAGAATTTTGATGTATGTATTTTGAGGACTGTAATTTGGGCCACAACAAGATGCATTTAGTTATTACCTCTGTCTAATGACTGGCTGAGCAATTATGCTTAGCCCTGGGAGTTAGGCTAGGAAATCAGCCATAAGAAAAAGAGCTAGGAACCAGAAAATAATGGAAATGTGTAGATATATAAGAGGCAAGCTCCAAGGGAAACAGACTCCGGTATAATTAGTAAAAATAAGTCTCCAGAGAGAATGCAGTATCCATCACTCCCAGGGAAAGATGGGGGTCTATTGAAATCATGGGGGTCACCTGAGACCATTGAAAAACACAGGTATTGGCATTGCAATTCATAACTAACAAAATTGAAATCCACTGACTTAAATTATCTAATATTTATCTAAAATATCTAATAATTATCTAAGATGTCCAGTTTCAAACAATAGCTGACATACAAGGAACAAAAGTAATGACATGTGTGGTGGTTTCTATGAAAATAGTCCCCATACAGTCACAGCGAGTGGCACTATTTGTGTGACCATGTTGCAGTAGGTGTAGCCTTGCTGGGAGAAGTGTGTCGCTGGGGTGGAAGGGCTGAGCTTGAAGGTTCAGATGCTCTAGTGAGACCAGTGGCACACTCTCTCTCTTCCTGCTGCCTGCTTATCCAGATATAGAACCCTTGGCTCCTTCTCCAGCACCATGTCTGCCTGCATGCCACCGTGTTTCCCATCATGATGACAATGGACTAAACCTCTGAACTGTATAAGCCAGCCCCAATTAAATGTTTCCCTTTATAAGAGTTACCATGATCTCTTCACTGCAATAGAAACCCTAAGACAACATGGGACTTAAAAAGAATACTCAGGAACTGTAATCTTGTAAGGAGAGAACAAAGGTAATGTTTCAAAAAGAAAGTCCTGCCTCTTGGGTACCAACCTACCCTGGCACATCAAGTTGCAGCAGGACTAATGTGAATAAATAAAATAAAATAAAAATAAAATAAAATAAAATTCATTGGTTTAGAGGGGAAAAAAATGTACCTGGGGTTAGTCCCAGTAGTTGACAGGTCCCTAAGAGGAAGTAAGGACTCAGTCATTAAAGGAGGAATGAGTCAGGCATGCTAGTCAGGAAAATCTTGCAGCCCTGAATGACTAGCAATCAAACTATACAGATTTCATAAAACAAAAACAGACTCATGATTTTCCAAGAAATATAGATCATATATCATTTTGTCTCCGGACATGCATTTGATTTTTTCATTACATGTCTGAGGTTGTAAGTTTAACTACAGTTAGCAAGTACAGATAAGAACAGATTTTTATTTTTATTATCTGCCCCATAGCCCTGTCAAAGAACCTATGGAACATCTTCAGTAAAGCAAGCATAGTTAATATATGACAACCTGTTTCTAGGCTGGCAGTATTTGTGATTTCAAAGTGCTAGGCAATAGAAAACATCCTAGCCAGTCATTTTATGAATGGCAAATCCTGAGATCTAATTCCTTTTTCACATATCCTTTCATTATTTATACATGCTGTTATTCAGGGAAAAGGTCATTTTAACCAATCTAACTGTATTACTGAGTTCTTTTTCCTACAGGGGTGTACCCTGTATGACCCGCCTTTCTTATAAACTGCATTTTCAGAAAGCTCTGAGTGTACTGTAGAAGAAAGCCTCTGATCTGATGCCAATTCTCCTGGCCAGTCGGAGCTTGCCACTTACTTCTAGATTTATACTGATATAATCATTCTGTTTCTGAATTTGCTTAGGGGTAGCTATACCAAGAAGATCCTGGAGTCATGGCCTCATAAAGAGATTTCTAGTGTCTTTGTGCTTATCACAATCTCCAGGGCACAATGAAGACTTTCAAATGGGGAAAAATAAGGTTATTTCCCTGAAAGCAGAAGGGGTAGTATGGTTAGGACTGTCCTACAGAGACTCAGACATACTTTTCTCAGGAAAAGACATAAATGAGTCATAATGCAGAAAGTCCCCCAAGAGTGCAACAAGAATAGACCAAAACCAAAAGTGAGAGGCCATGGCAGCATTTGGCTCAGCTTTGCAGGAATGCTGTCAAACAGCTCTGCTGGCTTCCTGACTCTCACTGTTTCCAATGGATATGTCTGTGCCAAGAAAGTCTTCAGAAAGATGAAGGACAAATCTAAAGGGCAACAACAATGACTCATTAAATAAGTTGATTGGACAAAACAGAACTTAGATAACAGGAACTTGGGTCCTAGGGTTTAAGTGTGAGCTCACTGTATCAGAAATGTAGAAAAATGCACTGTCCAAAATGTATCTGTCCAAGATGTCAGAATTTATTCAATAGCAGTAAATTTACAAAGAATGGTAATTTTATTAATAGCAATTTGCCAAATAGTCTCAGTTTCAAATAGTTTCAAATAGTTGTCAAATAGTTTCCTTGACATCCTACCAAGGCAAACAAACACAAGTTCATTTGATCCAATCTTAACCACTAATTTTAATTCTTAGATCATGCATTACATACCTTACTGTGAATATATATATTATACACATACACACACACACGTATGCTGAACACATTACTAAATTGCCACAACAGAGTTCAAGAGATTTCAAAGAAGCCTAACAGAGGTAGAAGTGACACATTGATAGGACACATAGGCTCTCTGTAGGGTCAGATAACTGATCCTGTTGGTCTACAGAAGACATTACTGCTACAGAGTCAGGAATATGGGTCAGAGTTGGGCAGAGCTTCAGAGTTGAGTCAGACTTCAGAAGCAAATAATTGGACTAGGAGCCTGTAAGAGAGAACAGGACCAAGTCTCTAGATAAATGAATGGGCAGACAAGTGGACAGCAGATCCAGATAGATGAATGGTGGAAAAATGAATGACAGCTGAAAAGACCATGTCAAGAATGGAGACCAAACCAACACAAAGCTCCTAGGATAACCAAAAATTATCTTCCTGTTCTTCCCTTGGCGCACACTCAGGCAAACAGAGCACAGGTTGGTAGAAGTCTTCACCATCGAAATCTTAGGTGATGTCAACACAAGATACCAGTAAGGGCTCCATGCCCTTTCCTCCTCTGGTGTGTTTTATAAGTTCTTGAGTCTTGTTTTACTTATTTGATTTTAATAAGCTCCTATGCTCCTATAGTCCCAATGTACTTTGATAAATTTGTACGGTGACACCTTAACAACTTTAAAAAATAAGTTCTATAACAATCTGTGTCTTGAAGGTGGTGCCAGACAGGTGGTGATGTTTATGTTCCCACTATGGTTCAGACTCTCCAAAAATGCATATTTTTTAATTTATTCATATGAAGTTTCAAACCAACAAAGAATGAAATAGTTATTTAAATATTTCTGGATGCAAGCTTACCTAGAAAAACTAGAAAGAAAGAAAAAAGAATTGATTACCGAAAAGTCAGAATAACTCTGGAAAGGGAAAGAACGGACAATCATTGGGAAATATATGAAGCTAGGATTAATCTTGGAGTGGTTGCATATATATTGAGCTCAAAAAGTACAAGAATTAAAAAAAAAAAAAATCAAGAAGGAGATTGATTTGGTGGTTAAAAGCACTGGCTGCTTTTCCAGAGGACCGAGGCTCAGGTTCAGTTCCCAACACCCACAGGGCAGCTCACAACAATCTGTAACTCTTGTCCCAGGGACCTACTTCTGGAAGCCCCGGGTATCAGGCATGCAGGCAAGACAGCCACACACATATAAATATCAGAAACTATATCACAAGTCATGCAATAGAGATTTAAACACATGGTTCTATGGATCGTATTCCATAAGTACCAATGTGGCCTATATTCTTTTTAATTCTCCATTACTCACATGATTTGAAACACTGGATGTCATCTATAAGTGACTGCTTTTTCTTTTCCAGGCAGGAAGACAAGAGGAAAGTTTAGAAAGTGTTACTGAAATAGTGGAAGGCAGCGCCTGAAAGCTGAAGACATGAGCAACTTTCGTGGCTGCTAACACCTGATGTAGGTGCCCATGATAGTCCCACGTAACAAGGCTACTGCACACCCCATACATTTTGTGCAAAAGGAAATTCACAAGAAGGTTACCCCTTGGTATTTAAGGAGTATCTACGCACATATATTCTAGGTTCCAGAGGAAAAAGCTTTTCCTGTGTAAGTATGAGTCCATCGCAAGAAAGCACTTGCTAGCTAACCACTCTGAAGAGCTGTCAACTCTCCTGAGCAGATCATCTGCAGTTGAGCAGAAAAACCACTTGTAACCCCTAGAATGCAAGCTATGAGATTTGGAGCACAATGTATAATTCAGAGGAATACTTTAGTTTCTTTCCCTGTGAGTGAAAAACACATTCCAAATTCTGCATTCTTCTGCTTGAGCTAGCTTCTACCTCTACAAAGCAAGGCTCAAAAGGTCACCAATTTAGTGTCTTTATTGTCCCAAGGCTTTTCCTATCCTCATTAAAGTTCCTTTCTGCCCTACATGCCTCTGCTGCCTTTTCTCCCTCTTGTTCCCCTGCTTTCTCCTTCTCATTGAGTTGATGTTCACTCCTGTCGGAAAGCCATTTGCTTTCCCCCACTGAGGAGTGCTCCCCAGGAAGCTGTTATGCATGCAGCTTACCTGCTCTTCTAATGTGGAACATGATGTCAGAGAAGTTTCCTCAGCAGTGCCAGCAATGCTAAGGAACACTGATCCTAGGTTTACATCCACCGTGGATTGTTTGTTTTCTTCTCGGTCTCTCAAGACATTACAGTGGTTGTTCTCCATGACTATTGGTCAAGATTTCTTGATTCTACAAATTTCAGAGCTTAACTCATTTCTGAATGTCTACTGTATGCAATGAAGTTATTAAACTCTGAACTATCATAGATTAATGAGGCACCTCATGACAGTTGTTATTTTAGGAGCAGTTAAGAAATCACAACTATGAGCAACTCATAAGAAATCACAACTATGAGCAACTCATGTATTAAGAGGCATATAAAAAATGGGAGTATCCCAGAAGAGAAAATGCTCTTTCTGGTGTAAAGATGATATTTTGTGAAAGCTCCAAACAGGAGATTAGAACTTTGGGGACTTGAAAGGTGGGAGGACATTTCGAATAGAAGAATTAGGGTGGCTATTCCTCTACAGAGGAGACGAAAGGAAAGGGTAGGAGAAAGGAGATGGAAAAGAATAAAAGAAAGGTGAAAAAGAGGAAAGAAGAGAGAAGAGTATGGAGAGGAAGATAAGAAGAAGAGGACAAAAGAGGACAAGGGTTGAAAATATCTTACATGACTATGGTATATTCACTTGTATTGCCTCTTGCTAGTTTCTGACTCCAGGGTTCTCTCCCTATATCTTTCTCTCAAATTCATATCTTTTCTTTTCTAAAAATGTATAACCTACTGAGTTCAGTTAGTGTTACCCAGATATACCTGAGTGTGTGGCAGACCACTAGTTCCAGTGGCCCCCATCCCTTAATAAAACCTTTGTTCTGTCCACAAACAGGTATTGTATACCTGTATCTCATCAAGTCAGAGTGGAGCCTTGTGTGCCCTTCAACCATGTATGCTAAAATGTGGACAGGTTTGGCCTTGTGAGAATCTTGCGCAGATCAGGATAGATGTTGAGAGCTCACAAACACAGCACAAGGAATCTCGTGTCTAAAAGCCACTGTTTTCCAACAATCCTCCTGGTCCTCTGACTCTCATAGTCTTTCTGCCCTCCTATCCCATAGTGTTCCTTTGGGGGATTGGGAGTGTGTTACATATCCCATGGGGGATGGGTAGTTCAGTTACTCATTCTCTATTCTGACTCTCTGTGATAACATCAATCCACTGTAAAGCTTTTCTGATGAGGAGTGAGACAACTTTAACTCATCGTGATTTTATATAAATAGAGAAAAACATTTAAAAGAAACCATTAAATAAAACTGTAACTAATCAAAATGCAGAGTTGTGGGTCCCAGTCATAGTAGATATACCTACAAAACAACTCCCTAATGCTCAGGGAACATTGTGGCAGAGGGGCAGAAAGATTGTATGAGCCAGATCAGGAAGTTTGCTGTGAGATTCTGTCTCTTAATGATGTCAGAAGCTACACCCATAAAGTCTCACAAACACAATTGCCCAAACAGAAGCTGAACAAGGATGACACCAATGGACATGCCAAAGTGGACAAGAGAAAGACCAGGGGACCTTAGCCCTGCACAAAGAACTACAGGCAACTAAGGAATGCAGAGAGTGAAGAGAAATAATCTTCCTCAGTGAAGAGCATGCCAATTGGTTACCCAATACTGAATGGTCAGCGGTGAAAACAGACATACAAGTAACGGAGTACACACTGAGCAGGGTATATTTAGGAACACATACATATACATATACATGTGTAACAATGAAAAAGAGACCATGAATTTGAAAGACAGCAAGAAGGTTTTGAGCAAGGAAAGGGAAGGGGAAATAAAACATAATTGTTTTTAAAAAGTAAAATGAAGAAATTAAGGCCAAAAAAAATTAAAGGCGAAAAACCTGAAAGGAAGGAATTATTTCCAAGACAGTGAAAGATACAGAGCAGCGTTATGTACTTGTGATGTAAGAAACAACACATGTATGTTTTTAAATTGTCCTAGTAACCACACAAAGAGAGTAAATAGAAACATATGTGTTTAATTTTGACAACACAGTTAATATATCAAAAACATCTAAATGATGCAGGTAAAAAATATTAGTGATATATTTTCTAATCTATGGAGTTATATGGTCTACAGATCATATGGAATCTTTAGAATTGTGTATTTTATACCTAAGACACATGCCAACTTGAGGTAACCAAGTGACAAAAGCTCTATAGCCATGTATATCTCATTAAGTTGGGTGGAACTAGAAGCTTCCATAGAATTCACAGAACCTGTACCCTACCTTCTCGTGTTCAAGAGCGCCTGCTTGCAGAGAGTCAGCAAGTTAGCAAAGAAGTGACCCCAGAGGCAAGCAGGGTGATGGGTCAAGAAGGCGAAGTGTCCAGTGAAAAAGTTGAGGCTGCCTGAAGGTCTATGCATGACAGAAGGCAGATTCTAGAGATCACAGTCCATGTCTCACTGCATCATTGTCTCAACTGCCTTTGGCTTTCCATCCCTTCACAGTCAGCCACCAGCACTGACTCACAGTATTAGTGTGTCATCTTAAAACAAGTCCCCTCATCTACTCCCTCTGCACACAACTACCTTTCCTTTCTTAAAACCAGAGCTCCAGAGGTAAGTACACTTTATTTCCACATGATTACCTGTTTTCCCTTTGACTCTAGGTCGAATCTGATCTTCATCTGTCCTCTGAGGCCACTGTTTTTCAGTTACAGCAATCACCTTCTCATTGAAAGAAATGCAACCAAATGCACAATCCTTGAGAGATTTAGGCCTCGGTTTTACATTTTTCCTAGAGCTCAGGGTTCTGCAAGGGCATCCTTACCTTTCTGTCTGCTCCTTACCACCTAAGCTGCATTGAAGTTTTGTTTGTTTGTTTGACCTCCTAACACTAAAATGGATCATCTCTCATCCCACCTTTCCTACAAGGTAAACTCTAGAGTAAACAATATTCTATATTTTTTCCATTTCTCATTCCTAATACATAAACAATGTCATTCATATTTATCCTCAACAGGATATATAGGTATTATAGAATTCTAATTCCTAGAGATTTAAATATTCAATGAATTATAGAACACATGGAATACTTGGTACTGGAAGCCTCAACAAATTACCTGTAAGGAACACTCCTTTAATCAGCAGCCAAGCAAGTCACCTTAGCTTTTGAGACTCAATATAATCTGAGTAAGTTGGAACAGATGACCTTCTGTTTATTTATTCGCTTTTTCCAGGTGCCAGATATAGTACCCTTACACTTTAGTGGGTTTAGTATTTACATGTTTAGTGGGTAGGGACCCATATCATAAATGATACTCAGCCTCATAGACATGACTGTCAAGTTCAGGTTCTTTAATATCTATTATTTAGGACTAGATTGCATAGAGCAGTAGCCTTTTGTCATGGTTAATTTATTTGTTGATTGTTTGTTTGACAGTTTCACACGTTTATATAATGAATTTTAGTCCTCTTTCACCCCCACAACTCTCTCATCTTCCTCTGGATCCCTTCTCAACAAGTCCACCTCCAGCCTCCGTCTCTTCTTTTGACGTACTGCCCACTATGTTTAGTTAGGGTTTCTTGTCCCAGGGCGGATGACAGACTTGTGCAATCTAATTTCTGAAAATGGAAAGTACACAGAGCAAGTGTGAACCTCGATTTTGCAGAAAGACGAACAGAAGACACATCTTGCCCAAACACCACCAGATCTAGTGTCTCAACAACGTTCTTCCTTCTAGAGTTTAGAACTTTGATTTTTGAGGAGACATGCTTCTATCTGTCTGCCGGAAAACAGTGGGTAGAATTTGCTTTTTGGGGAAATCTATGGATCAGGAAATCAGCCATAGTTGGGCTCAGGGACTCTACAGATTAATAACTAGAGTATGCTCAGCACTAGTCAGTAAAGGGTGTTCGTACTAGAGCTCCTCCTGCTGGCTCCATCCCCTAACCGCATCTGCATCTCGCGGGCATGAAGGCTGGATGGAACCTCCTAGGGCCTGCGGAACTAGCTTCTGCGTGGCCCTCCTCACGTGGCGCCCTTCACCACGGTTGCTCTGAGGTACAACCGCAGCTACGTTGGATCCGCAAGAGGTAATGAGGGACACATGGAGGTGGCAGCTGCTTGCCTGCAGGAATACCAGGGCAGGAAGATCTGGACCTAAAAGCAACCCCTTCAGGATTGCCCTATTCTAACCTCGGGGTCTAAACTCGTGACAGAGTATGGCTCCATGACCCTTGAACAGACCACAGTTAAGGACAGGCACTGGACACCACTTCCTGGGGACCTTCAGTTGTATCCTAGCTTCTTTTATCTCCCCAGTACAACCCTACAGATGAGTCTTGTCGCTGAGAAGAGCCCTTGAAGGAGTTTATTACATTTTTTTAAAAGTTACTTCATAAAGGGTAAGTTTTTAACTCTTATAATGGGCAATTTTTAATTCAAGAATCTTCTAAAATGCTTTTCTCTGTGCCTTTGTGTATTTTCTTCTTGTCAAATACCAATGGACCATTATCATGGCAACCAAAACCTTCAAAGTTCTTGGCTTATCTGAGGAAAAGGAAAAGTTTGTTTTGAAAGATCTAAAGACAATATCCTGAATTTTAACTACAACTACAAATAGTGATTGGAGGGAAATGGAAAAGATTAGTGAGACACTAGAGGCTGGGCGGGGTTTGGGGGCTGTTTGTGGGAGATGGAAGTGGAGATTGTCCAAGCCAAATCTAACTAGAAAGCCACTCAAAACAAATGTATTAACCTTTGACTGAAAAAGAAAACATAAATTATCTCTTATTTGTTTTAGTAAAAATAAATATATATAATAAAATATATTTGAGTATTTACATAGTGTATAGGCAGCCAGGCTTCCAAAAAAAAAAATGGAACTAAGAAGTTGAAAGTGGTCACAAAGTGATAAATTCTGTTCTTTGTCTCTGATTTCCTCCTGGTGCCCTTCTTCCCGCAAACAAAGTTTCATGCACTATCGTTCTGTACTTTAGAACAGATAAAACCTAATAATGTCATAGCTTCTAGCTTTTACATCTTCTGCAGCTCCACCAAATGGTTTGGCTATCCACCTTTGTTCAGACCAGCTAGAATAAAGAACAGTTTTCATGTGCATTAAATATGGAGGCTGAGGGGTAGTTAGACTCATACAAGATAGAAACCATCACCCTCCCTGACAGTGCTAGAAATGATGAGTTATCCTTTCCTTGCCTACTGAACAACCCCTCTAGTTATCTTGTTCACTAACTTAAGAAGCCTGCCTATGCTCTATAGTATTCTATTATCCAGCCTCCTCTGCTTCTAATGTAAGCATGTGACACAGATCCTTCTAGTCAGGCACCCCCCAAACAGACTTGAACTTAGACAACACTGATGATGGATACCAGGTTGAATCAAATCTACCAAGGGTCTAAATTTCCTGATGCAGCAATATGGGCATATGAGCAGTGCTCAAGGAATTGCTGTGATTAAAGCAGCTATCACTGAGTACTTAGCTTAGTCTAACTCAAGTCTGATCCACTAGCAAAACTTTTTTGAGAGGTAAATATTAGTTTTGTCAGGATACTACTAGTCTCTGGTGCAAAAGAACCTGTCAGGGGGCAATCAAGTATCTTTTAAAAAAACAACGACACCTGTAGAGTAGGATCCCCCTCAGGCTTAGGAATCTTAGGAATCACCATGATTTGGTTCAGGCTTAACAATGAACACTAACTGATTTAAATTATGTTGATTTTTTCCCCATTTTTCACAGGAAAGGAACTTACCCTCACATCCCTGTGTTACATCTTGGTGAATATGCCACAGAATCGTCTGTGGATAAAAAAGGAACTGAGATTGTTGGGGTAAGAACAAAATGTTGCTCAAGTCCACAGTGAGAGGGTTGCCACTCCTTAACACATGAGGTAGGAGATGTGAACCACCTCTATTTCCACTATCAACTCCTCAAATGGAGGCAAATCGATTACAGTGGCTTGTACTGGTGACGTGGCATCAAAATATATACAGAGCCTAGAAATGGAGGGGAAATAGTCTCTTTTTGCCATCTATCAATGTTTTCAACTCTAAGATAATGACATGTCCTAAAAGAGGTGAGCAAATTGTCAATACATCTAGGAGAATCTGTGAACTCCAGAGCTCTATAAGCAATGGTTGGCTCCTCTCACAGACACACTACTGTTTGCCCCAGCAATCCCATCCATCACACCCTTAGGGTGTATGATTTTGCATCATCCACTCACTCAGCTGAATTATAGAGCCAGATTAAGAGTTAAACACAAGAGATTAAAAATTAGGTGGGAAAAATCCTAACAATCAGCACACATACACACACACAGAGGCATGTGCATACACAAACACAACCACAGGGTGCCTAGAAATAAGTAAGTTAAGCAAAGTCACAAGATTCAAGATGAATTGTGTTTCTATAAGATAATAATGAACATGAAGATGTCAATCTCTAAAAAAAAAAAAAAAAAAAAAGAAATTACATATATTGAAGAAACTATATATAAGACTTGTAGTTGGAAAATGACTAAATAATAATGAAAAATTCAAATTAGGTTACATCAATAAAAAGACATGTTTATAGATTATAAAGCTCAACATAGTAAAAATGTTAGTATTCCCTACATTAGCATATGGGTTTGACAAAATTCCTATTAAAATCTTAGCAATATCTTGTATATAGCTATAATCACCAAAGATTATGTGGGAAGGAGAAGGAACAAAAACAGCTGTATCAAAGTGGGACAAAGCACACTAGTTAATTTTTAACACACTGTCTGCCTACAATCATCAAAACTATGTGGTATTGTTTAAATAAGAAAAACACAGACAAATAGAGAAGAACACACAGTCCAGAACTAGACTCCACAGATACAGCCAACTGATTTGGGGAATAGAAATTGTCTGTGTTTTTGAGAAGGGGTCTATGTAGCCTGGTGGGGTGGGCCTCAAACTACTAATCCTTCTTCCTCAGTACACCAAGGACCACTGTGAGTATGAACCACCATGATTTGGTCAGCTGATTTTTTTAACAAATAGAAACCAAGTATAAATAGAAACAATGAGCCTTAATAGACTCCCAACCTTTTGAGAAATTACATGAATGTCTAAGAAGCTACTGCTCTTCTATTAAAAACAGTATGAGAATAAAAACTAAGGCAGAATGAACAACAGTGATTCAGAGCAGGCAAAAACAAGTTGTAGCATGTTGCCAAGGAACAAAAGTTGGAGGGCAGGTGACTCTTCCCATGGAGTTGAGCAGGCAATGCTTCCCACTTACCAGAACTGAAAGACGCTTGACCTAGCTTCATCTCTGTGCTGTTATAAAATGTCCTGTAAAAAAAAATAATAATAACTTCAAGGGAGATGGGGTTTATTGGGGATTATTCAGCTAACAATTCCAGGTCACAGCTAAGGCAGGAACTTGAAATGACTAATTACATCCCCAGTGAAGAGCAGCAAGAAAAGATATGCATGCATGTCCAACACAAAACAGTCTCCTATGGACGTGCTCACAAGCCAACCTGATCTACACAGTCCCCCTTGAGGCTCTCTCCCCAGATGATTCCAGGTTGTGTCAGGTTGACAAACCTAACACAGAACAAGTATAAATATGACCATACTGCCAAGACCAAATAAGATTTGTTGTAATAGATGATTAAAAGCCATTTCTCCTTGTTTCCAAAGTCAGCAAAAAAAACATAAAGAAACATTTCACTGAATAAGATAAAAGGCAAACAAGCATATAGAAAGACATCTGACATTATTAGCCGTTGTCACTGGAGACTGAGGATGGAATTGTGAGCTAACACTCTAGGTGTACTAAAAACAAACAGTGACAGAGCCAAATGCTGGCGGTGATGCAGATACTCTGATCCTTTCTTAACATTGATGATGAGAATATTAAAAAAAAAAAAAAGAAAAAAAAAAAGATACTAACATTGTGAATTGTATTCTAGCTACCTCTTTAATTAAAAAAAAAAATCCAGCTACCTTTAGACAATAAATAAATAAATAAATAATAAAATAAAATAAAAAACAACTTTGCTCTTGGACATTTATCCTGGAGAACTGAAAACTAATCTACATAGCAATTTATAATTGCTTACTCTTAGTCTCAATTTCCAAATGCTAATCAGGTGAATATTTGAGCCAGCTAGAATCACATATACCATATACTGCTATAAAAAGAGGAATAAGCCACACAAAGATACTACAGCTTGTTGAGTCTGCATGCTGTTACCCTGAAAAGGCAAGCCTCAGAGGGTATATTTGAAACCATGTCCTTTGTCACTCTGGAAATGGTGCAAGTATGAGAAACCGTATGAGTCATTCCCAGGAGTTAGGAATGTCAGTGGGAAAGTTATAAGAAAAGGTAGAACTTGGGACATCTCTGTAATGACAGATTTGCCTTGATTATGCTTGATAAAACATAACAAAATGACCTAGGACTATACCGAGCATTATATCCCAGCCAATACCCCCATTCTAAAGTTCTGTAAGCTTTCACGACTATGATAGACCATCACCTTTCTTCTTCATTCCAGAGTTTGTCTTCAAGTGTGTTCCTTCTTAAGAGTTATCTGGAACTGCAACAAAGAATGGTGTCTTTTCCTTTCAGACCATACAACTAATGACAAGCCTGATTGTACAGAGCCTGGGATACTTCTGGACATACCTGTTCCTTTCTCAAACTATTGTATTTGGACTGGGAAGTAATTATCCTCCTATCATAGGATCGTCAGGATACTCACTTTGGGCCTCCTTGCTTGTGAGTAACTTCATCTCTGATAGTAACTACTATATGTATTCCTTACATTTCATAGATTTTGATCCAAGGAATGTGCCAGAGAGAGTATACAATTCTTGTTCACTAGGAAACCATTCCCACATCTACCTGGAAAAGGACAATAGCAATGTGTTTTTTAAAACCCTTAGTTTATTACCTGCAATGTTCTTTCATAATAATATTCTACATTTGTCGACTATATAGCCAATCTGTTCAGATTTTGTCTGCTGAACTGGAATCTGAGGGTCTGAAAGAATGGGGTGGACTACAGCCAGATGCTAGACAACTTTACTTTTGTTTCAGTGTACTCTATATACAAGTAAAGAGTACAGTGTACTCTTATATACAAAGAAAGCAATGGTCCTAGGAAGGTTGAGTTCAGGAAAACACGCAAACAAACATCAGAAAGCACACACTAAATATTAGCAGAGCAACCCTTTCCCAGAACTTTCTTAGGGGAGACCAATTTAAATGCAATTGCCTGGCTTGTACTATAGATTATATTTGGGAAGGCATGAAAGCAAGGCAGACGGCCATATCCAGGTTCAGGGTACACTGACCAGATTAGGTTCTATAGCTATGTTCTGACATCCAACAAGAATAAACATGTCTTGTTAATTGAATATAAATATTTATCAGCACAAAGTTATATCAGAACAATCCAGGAGACAAAATGCACCTGAGGTGAAAAAGTTCTGTGCCTTTTTTTTTTTTTTCTGGAGCCTTTCTCACCGCTACTCAGGGCACTGTTAGCCATGTATTGTTCTTTGGACAGAGTTCCAACATATCCCTCTTTTTTTATTTTTTAAATTTTAGGGCATTGATTTTTGTTTGGAGCCATCAATACCCTAAGAGAAGCATGAAAAGATATAAGTACAACACTAGATGCAAGGTCGTGCACAGGATGTTTTGTCACCAGGACTAAGGATCCATGCCTTGTACAGCATCAGCAGTCCCTTCTACTTTTCCTTGTCCTGAAATTCCAGGCAACTGCTTAGAAAATGTCTGAAATTTTTCATCCTGGTAGCTGGTAGTCTATTTCTTTATGTTAAATGGGACAGGACAATGGCCATATGTAGAGCTGAGGCATCCTGAAAATTCTGGAAGCTCAAATAATATGTTCTGGCATTATGGTAAATTTAAAAACTTTAAAGTAAATAAGATAATAGCCAGAGTATCTTGGGGAGTACTTCCCCACTTTTTATTCTTTTAAAGTTGTTTCTTAAGAGGTGGAATGTGTACATTCTACAAATGTTTGACCTGGTGGGTTATTAGGGATTTGAGTATTAGCTTGAATTTGCCACTCATAACAGAATTTCTTAAATTTCTACTAGTAAAAGCAGGACCATTATGGTTTTTAACTGTGTGGGAATACCGATAACAGCAAATTCTGCCGTAAGGTGGAAATAAGAGCTTTGGAGATGGTAATTTATCTAACTTTGAATGTTGAATAGTTAATATTTTATCATGTTTTACAGTTTGACCCTTCATGCTTATATTGTTATATGACCATCCTTGCTTGGGGAACAATGATTAGCAACAGGGGTACCCAAGATTTCAGAGTCATTGACATAAACAGGAATGTTATTCTCTTCCGAGTTAACAAAGTAAAGCCCAGGAGCATCAAGTATACAAGCCCAGTGTAGCTCAGCAGTAA
This sequence comes from Mastomys natalensis, assembly GCA_021653895.1. Classification (NCBI taxonomy): domain Eukaryota; kingdom Metazoa; phylum Chordata; class Mammalia; order Rodentia; family Muridae; genus Mastomys; species Mastomys natalensis. Next base: position 2,195,343 of record JAJTUV010000834.1, on the reverse strand, counting down.
CTGAGGTGTTCTACAATGACAGCATAGCAACAGCAGTTCTACAGCCTCACCCTCCCTCCCAAGATTTTTTCAATCTTTTCCCTCAGTCACTGATTCCTTCATCTGAGTCTTTTTTGGTAGGGAGGCTCTGTCCTTTGGGTTTGATGTCTCTGTTGCTCCATGTTCTTTCTTTCTTTCAGGTGTAGCCTCTGCAGATGCTTTGGAATCTCTTAGTCTATCTTCTACAGATGGAGTGGGTCTTTCAGATATCCACACCAGCTTTTCAGCACCCTGAGAACAAAAGACAAAAAACAGCCTCAGCTCCAGTGAATTAATGGAGCAGGGCTATTCAATTGGCCAGACTGTAACATCTCTCCATAGAACCATAGCCCTGATTACTGGGGGGGGGGGGGGGGGGATGTTCTGCAGTAATAGGGCCATCCTTGCTGAAATTAAAAAAAAAAATTTAACCATGCCTTCCTTTTTTTCATCTGCACCCAGACTAACCCTTTGCCACAGCTCTCTTTACCCAAATCCTGCCCAGAGAGAGCTAGTCTCCCAGGAGTGCTGACACACCTAAGATCACAGGCTCACAGGCTCACAGAAGGAACAAGCTACAGTCAGAGACAGCAAGACCAGCTAACAGCAGAGATAAGCAGATGTTGAGAGGCAAGTGCAAGAACCTAAGAAACAGAAAACAAGGATACTTGGCATCATCAGAACCCAGTTCTCAAGCCACAGCAAGCCCTAAATACCACAACTCACTGGAAAAGCAAGATTCTGATTTAAAAATTACATCTCATGAAGATTATAGAGAACTTTAAGAAGGACATAAATAACCCCCTTAAAGAAATGCAGGAGAGCACAGGTAAACAGGTAGAAGCCCTTAAAGAGAAAACACATAAATCTATTAAAGAAACGCAGAAAAACACAACCAAACAGATGAAGGAATTGAACAAAATCATCCAGGATCTAAAAATGGAAGTAGAAACAATAAAGAAATCTCAAAGGGAGATTACCCTGGAGATAGAAAACCTAGGAAAGAGATGCAAGCATCACCAACAGAATACAAGAGATAGAAGAGAGAATCTCAGGTGCAGAAGATACCATGGAAAACATTAACACAGCTGTCAAAGAAAATGCAAAATACAAAAAGCTCCTAACCATGAAGTTTGAGTTCCAAAACATGAAGGAAATCCAGGACACAATTAAAAGACCAAACCTAAGGATAATAGGTATAGATGAGAATAAAGTTCTCAACTTAAAGGACCAGTAAATATCTTCAACAAAATTATAGAAGAAAACTTCCCTAACCTAAAGAGAAGCCCATAAACATACAAGAAACCTACAGAACCCCAAATAGATTGGACCAGAAAAGATATTCTTCCCATCACATAATAATCAAAACACAAAATGTACCCAAAAAATAATATTAAAAACAGTAAGAAAAAAAGGTCAAGTAACATATAAAGGCAGAACTATCAAAATTACACCAGCGTACTCAACAGAGACTATGAAAGCTGGAAGATCCTGGACAGATGTCATACAGACACTAAGAGAACACAAATGCCAGCCCAGACTGCTATACTCAGAAAAACCCTCAACACAGAGAAAACAAAGATATTCCGTGACAAAACCAAATTTACACAACATCGTTCCACAAATCCAGCCCTACAAAAAATAATAGATGGAAAATTCCAACACAAGGAGGGAAACTACACCCTAGAAGAAGCAAGAAACCTAAAAGAAGATGGCCATACAAACACAGTTCCACCTCTAACAACAAAAATAATAGGAAACAAGAATCACTGGTCCTTAATATTTCTTAACATCAATGGACTCAATTCCCCAATAAAAAGACATAGACTAACAGACAGGATACATAAACAGGACCCAGCATACAAGAAACACACCTCAGTGACAAAGACATACACTACCTCAGAGTAAAATGCTGGAAAAAAATTTTCCAAGCAAATAGTTCCAAGAAACAAGCTGGAGTAACCATTCTAATATTGAATAAAATCAACTTTCAACCAAAAAATATCAAAAAATAAGGAAGGACACTTCATACTCGTCAAAGGAAAAATCTACCAAGATGAACCCTGAATTCTGAACATCTATGTTCCAAATGAAAGGGTGCCCACATTCATAAAAGAAACTCTACTAAATCTCAAAGCAAACATTGCACCTAACACAATAATAGTGGGAGACTTCAACACCCCACTCTCATCAATGGACAGATCATGGAAACAGAAACTAACAAGAGACACAGTGAAAATAACAGAAGTTATGAGCCAGATGGATTTAACAGATATCTATAGAACATTTCATCCTAAAACAAAAGAATATACCTTCTTCTCAGCACCTCATGGTACCTTCTCCAAGATTGACCATGTAATCAGTCACAAAACAGGCCTCAACAGACACAAGAAGATTGAAATAATCCCATGCATCCTATCAGACTACCACAGTCTAAGACTGGTCTTAACAACAAAAACAACAGAAAGCCCACATACACATGGAAGCTGAACAACTCCCTACTCAATGAAAACTTGGTCAGGGAAGAAATACAGAAATAATTTAATGAAAATGAAGGCACAACACACCCAAACTTATGGGACACAATGAAAGCAGTGCTAAGAAGAAAACTCATAGCTCTAAGTGCCTCCAAAAAGAAACTGGAGAGAGAATACACTAGCAGCTTAACAGCACATCTGAAAGCTCTAGAAAAAAAATGAAGCAAATACACCCAAAAGAAATAGATGGCAGGAAATAGTCAAACTCAGGGCTGAAATCCACAAAGTAGAAACAAAGAAAACTATACAAAGAATCAACAAAACCAGGATCTGGTTCTTTGAGAAAATCAACAAGATAAACACTTAGCCAGACTAACCAGAGGATACAGAGACAGTATCCAAATTAACAAAATCAGAAATGAAAAGGGAGATATAACAACAGAAACTGAGAAAATCCAATTTTTTAAACAGATACCAGGTACCAAAGTTAAATCAGGATCAGACAAACCATCTAAACAGTCTCATAACCACTAAAGAAATAAAAGCAGTCATTAAAAGTCTCCCCACCAAAAAAAAAATCCCAGGCCAGATGAGTTTAGTGCAGAATTCTATCAGACCTTCAAGGAAGACCTAATACCATTACTCTTCAAACTATTCCACAAAACGGAAACAGAAGGAACACTGCCTAATTTATTTGATGAAACCACAGTTGCCCTTATACTTAAACCACGCAAAGACTCAACAAAGAAAGAGAACTTCAGACCAATTTCTCTTATAATGATGCAAAATACTCAATAAAATTCTCAAAGACCAAATCTAAGAACACATCAAAACAATCATCTATCATGATCAAGTAGGCTTCATCTCAGGAATGTAGGGATGGTTCAATATAAAGAAATCCATCAACATAATGTACTATATAAACAAACTCAAAGGAAAAAAACCTCATAATCATCTCATTAGATGCTGAAAAAAAAACATTTGACAAAATTCAACACTCCTTCATGCTAAAAGTCTTGGAAAAATCAGGAATTCAAGGCCCATACCTAAGCATAGAAAAAGCAGTATACAGCAAACCAGTAGCCAATATCAAACTAAATAAAGAGAAACTTAAAGCAATTCCACCAAAATCAAGGACTAGAAAGGGCTGCCCACTCTCTCCCTATCTGTCCAATATAGTACTCAGAGCAATTAGACAACAAAAGGAGGTCAAAGGGATACAAGTTAGGAGGTAAGAAGTCAAGATACCACCATTTCACTATTTGCAGATGATATGATAGTATACTTAAGTGACCTCAAAAATTCCACCAGAACTCCTACAGCTGATAAACAACTTCAGCAAAGTGGCTGGATATAAAATTAACTCTAACAAATAAGTAGCCTTCATCTACTCAAAAGATAAACAGGCTGAGAAGGAAATTAGGAAAACAACACCCTTCACAATAGTCCCAAATAATATAAAATATCGTGATGTAACTCTAATGAAGCAAGTGAAAGATCTGTATGACAAGAACTTCGAGTCTCCAAAGAAAGAAATCGAAGATCTCAGAAGATGGAAAGATCTCCCATGGTCATGGATTGGCAGGATTAATACAGTAAAGTGGCCATCTCGCTGAAAGTAATCTACAGATTCAATGCAATCCCCATCAAAATTCCAACTCAATTCTTTATAGAGTTAGAAAGAACTATTTGCAAATTTATTTGGAATAACAAAAAACCCAGGATAGTGAGAACTATTCTCAACTATTCTAAATGAACTTCTGGGGGAATCATCATTCCTGACCTCAAGCTGTATTACACAGCAATAGTGATAAAAAACTGCATGGTATTGGTACAGAGACAGGCAGGTAGATGGATGGAATAGAATTGCAGACCCAGAAATGAACCCACACACCTATGGTCACTTGATCTTTGACAAAGGAGCTAAAGCCATCCAGTGAAAAAGGGACAGCATTTTCAACAAATGGTGCTGGTTCAACTGGAAGACAACATGTAGAAGAGTGCAAATCAATCCGTTCTTATCTCCTTGTACACAGATCAAGTCCAAGTAGATCAAGGACCTCCACATAAAACCAAATACACTGAATCTAATAGAAAAGAAAGGGAGAAAGAGCCGCAAACACATGGGCACAGGGGAAATTTTCCTGAATAGAACACCAATGGCTTATGCTCTAAGATCAAGAATTGATAAATGGGACCTCATAAAATTGCAATGTTTCTGTAAGGCAAAGGACAATGTCAATAGGACAAAACAGCAACCAACAGATTGAGTAAGGATCTTTACCAATCCTACATCCAATAAAGGGCTAATATCCAATATATACAAAGAACACAAGAAGTTAGACTCCAGAGAACCAAATAACCCTATTTAAAAATGGGGTACTAAGCTAAACAAAGAATTCTCAACTGAGGAATACCAAATGGCCAAGAAGCACCTAAAAAAAAATGTTTGACATCCTTAGTCATCAGGGAAATGCAAATCAAAACAACTCTGAGACTAAACCTGACACCAGTCAGAATGGCTGAGATCAAAAACTCAGGTGACAGCAGATGCTGGTGTAGATGTGGAGAAAGAGGAACACTCCTCCTTTGTTGGTGGGATTGTAAGCTGGTACAAACACCATGGAAAGCAGTCTGGCGGTACCTCAGAAAATTGAGCATAGTGTTACCTGAGGACCCAGCTATAACACTCCTGGGCATATACCCAAAAGATGTTCCAACAAATAACAAAGACATATGCTCCACTATGTTCATGGCAGCCTTATTTATAATAGCCAGAAGCTGGAAACAACCCAGATGTCCCTCAAGAGAAGAATAGATACATTCTATTTACACAATGTAATACTACTCAGCTATTAAAAACTATGACCTCGAGAAATTCTTGAACAAATGGATGGAACTAGAAAATATCATCCTGAGTGAGGTAACCCAGTCACAAAAGAACACACATGGTATGCACTCACTGATAAGTGGATAGTAGGCAAAAAGTTTGGAATAACCATGATACAACTCACAGACCATATGAAGCTCAAGAAGAAGGAAGACCAAAATGTGGATGCCTCAGTCCTTCTTAGAAGGAGGTAGAGGGTGGAGGCACTTGGAAGAAGAGAGCAGGGGGAGGGGGAAAAGGGAGCAGGATCAGGTATGGGAGGAGATGGGGGTACAGAGGGTCAGGAAATTGAACAGAGGTGTGTAGCAATGGGGGATGGGGAAATGGGGGTAGCTACCAGAAAGTCCCAGATGCCAGGAAAGCAAGAGGTTCCCAGGACCCAACAGGGATGACATTAGCTGACACTCCCAACAAAGAGGAGGGAGATAATCTGTAGAGACTATATCCAGAGGTTATGCAAGACCCACAGTTGAGTGATGGGGCCATCCACTCATCTCCAAATTTTTAACTCAGAATTGCTCCTGTCTAAAGGATATACAGGAAACAAAGTGTGGAGCAGAGACTAAAGGAAAGGCCATCCAGGGGATGGGATCCCCTGGATGATCCCATCCCCTGGGGATCCATCCCATATACAGACACCAAACCTAGACACTATTGTGGATGCCAAGAAGTGCTTGCTGACAGGAGCCTGATATAGCTCCTGAGAAACTGCCAGAGCATGACAGATGAGGTTGCTTGCAGCCAACCATTGAACTGAGCACGGGGACCCCAATGGAGAAGTTAGAGAAAGGACTGAAGGAGCTGAAGAGGTTTGCAACCCCATAGGAAGAACAACAATATCAACCAACCAGACACCCCAGAGCTCCCAGGGACTACACCAAAGAGTACGCATAGAGGGACCTGTGGCTCCAGCCACATATGTAGCAGAGGATGCCCTTGTCCAACATCAATGGGAGGAGAGGCCCTTAGTCCTCTGAAGACTCAATGCCCCAGTATAGGGGAATGCCAGGGTGGGGAGGCGGGAGAGGATGGGTGGGTGGGTGGGGGTGGGTGGGAGAGCACCCTCATAGAAGCAGGGGGAGGGGGATGGGATAGGGTGTTTCTGGAGGGGAAACCAGGAAAGAGAATAATATTTGAAATGTAAATAAATAAAATATCCAATAAAAAAACTAAAAAAAATTTTTGAGGTATATAAAATAGAATATAAAACACTGTGAGTAATCAGTCATACTACCATACTGCTGCTCCTTTATCTTAAAATAAAATTTAGTTTGTCCATTAGTTTTATCCACAAAAGATTGACCCTGGGGATTATATGGAAATGCCTGTGCTATGGGTTATATTAAACTGTTGGCAAAATTCCTGAAAAGGCTTGGCAATGTATGTAGGAACATTGTTAGTTTTTAAATGTCCTACAGAGGCATTAAATACCAGAAGCAGTGTTAAGTTATCCAAAGTATTTAACAAAAAAATTAATTTTTATGAGAAACACAAATTTAAAGAGTTACTCCAATGTTTACTTTTGTAAACAAATTTTTTAGCATTTTATTAATTTTTCATAGAAAACAAAGTATCATTCATGTAATATACAATAAAAGCGGGGGAAAACAGCTCTTTAGTTCTTTTTAAAGCAGTAGAACAAACTTTGACATGTTGTGCTGTTTACTTGAGCTTGCAAAGGCTTACTATCAGCCCGGAGGCAGGTGTAAATCACTAACATCTCCTTTCTTTTGAAAGGGATGGAAGGTAGTCTGGCATGCAACCTTTGCATTCTCACATGCCAGTTGCTTAGCAATAAAGAATTTCTGCCTTTCCATCAATCATAAGACAACTAACCACTTGTAATAGATGAGAAAAAACTCAATATGGCTTATCAGGATCTTGTCTAATTTTAGAAAGTTCCTCTGTCTTTTTTCCAGAATTTGGTAACTTACCAAGTGTTCTCAGTCCAAGAAACAAAGGCACTCCTCTTGGGAATGGCAGCACATCTGCCTTCTCCCATTTGTTCCAATCATCATTACAGTCTTCAGGTACAGGTGTAATATTTCAAGTGGGGCAGCAGACAGCCAGGTGCACTCATCCTCAATGGGAGCTGACATTTTTATTTTAATATTGTTCTATTTGGTCCCTTCTGACCTTGTACTGAAACCTTTTTATCTTGTAATAAAAAACATCTTTTGTCTCATTATCTAGCTCATACTCATGTAAATAACGTCACAGCCTTTTCTAAGTCCTTTGGCTCATCACCATTTACTGTGTGTACAATACAGGCCAATAACCAAGTCACCTAGAATTATATTGGAATACTCTCTCCTTGTCTATAGACTTTCACTGTATTTTCTTTAATTTGTCCCCAATACTCTGGGATCTAGAGTGCCCTTTTCAGGAAACCAAGGATTGTGTTGTTATTAAAATCCCAACATTCTTGTAGCTGGGCTTGAGACACAGTACTATTCTTTTTTCTAAAAAAAAAAAAAAAATCATGTTTAAAAATGATGATCGACTCAATATATGGTGCTGATTTCCCTACTTTTAGCCTCATGTTAATCCCTGCTTACCTCCTCCTGCAGGGCCTTTGTGTCCTCGAGTAGCTTTTCACTCAGGTCCTGTTCAGGCACCACTTAGGGACTTTTTAGCCAACCTGTGCAACTCTAGTCTGCTGAACTGAGGACATGAAAGAATGGAGCAACTACAGTCTGCATTGTTAAAGCAACATTTGATATTATATTTTTTTCTACCCGTAATATTGTTTCATAGGAGTTTACATTATAAAAGGGCTATTTGATACATTTTTCAGCCATGATAAGAAACACACGGAACATTAATGGAAGTCAAAATCTGTTTGATGCAAATGAGTTATACAAGTGAGATGCTAAAGTCATTTCAAGGTGCCCCTGGATCCATTCCTACTACAATTGTAACATTAGTGTCTAGAACCTTCATAGCTTTTATCTTTATACATATCAATCTTGAATTACTTCTTGGGTTGTTCTCTTAGTACTCCCACTAAGGAACTAAGGTAATATCGCTCATGTTATAGCATTCTAAAATTATCTTGAATTTATGTATAGACATAATTACTGGGCAATAACAAATGTGGTCTTTGCTTCCAGTTTAGCCTATCAGGAAGTTTATCAATAATACTACAGAAGAACCCTTCAAATCATATGGTAAGTCAGAAGACTTAGAGCATCTCTGGAAAGTTTTGTCAGTGAAAGAATGAAATTTTCAAAGAATAGATAATAATTTAAAAAAGAAAAAAGAAAAAGAAAAGTCGATGAGGAATTAGCATGGCCTCTGAGTCATTAGATATTTCCCAGAAGCCATTGGGGGTAGGAAGAATTTAAAGTATGAGAAGCATAACATTACTTCAAAGAAAGATAATGTAATTGTGTCATCTCAGACAATGAAAGCACAGAAACAGTACTATTGCCATATATGAATATTCAAACAAGTTTCATGATGTTTAATAACAATAATTTACTTTAATTCTTAGAATAAAGAGCACTGCCTAGTAAGGCTGCCTTCTCTGGCCTCAGTGAGAAAGGAAGACCCACTATTTCTTAAGGCTTTACACACCTAACTTCAAACTGTAAGAAACAAGGGCCAGGGATGTGGTTCACTTTCTGGGCAAATGAAAGGACCTGAATTCAGATCCCACACCTGTGGTACATTGTCTTGATTACTAATTGATGTAAAGGATTCACCCTACTGTGGGTGGTGTCATGCCTAGGCAAGTGTGTCTGGGCTGTATAAGAAAACTAGCTGAGCAAGCCAGATGGGAGCAAGCCAGTAAGGGGTGTTCCTCCATGGTTTCTATCTCAATGTTTCTGCTTTGAGTTCCTATCTTAAGTTTCTCTATAATGGATTGTAAGATGATATAAGTCCTTTCTTTCCCTGAATTGTTTTTGGTCATGGTGTTTCCGCCGCAACTGGACCAGTCAAAGTAAGACGCGACATCGGATCGGATACTTCTCATGTCAGTTTATTCAGAAACTGTCCCTTGACATTAAGGTAACGGTGAACTGACGAGGACTAGGATAGGGATGTATGGCCGGGACCGGACCGGGAAGGCCTGGGAAGGGAAGGCAAGGGAAGGGCAGGGAAGGAAGGGAAGGGAAGCGAAGCGAAGGGCCAAAAGGACAAGGCCAAAAGGGCCGCAGCAGCAGAAGCGAGCTGCTTATCTAGCTGCCCTGTGTTATCTCAGGATAGGTTAAGCTGCCAATACCTCATTATCATAAGCCCGCTCAGGAGGGGCACGAGGCCGACGCATGCTCAAAGGACTTGTTTACCAGTTTCTGAGCTGGCCACTCTGGAAGCCAGCTGCTTACATTGTAAACACGGCTGCCTACAATGGTGCTTATCACAGCAACAGAAAGCAAACTGGAACAGTCAGTAACAGTGTACATGTGTACTATGCCAACAAATTAATTTAACAGGACATCAGAGTAACAAGTGTTCTTGTTTGTTGTATTCAGATAACTTTGTCCAGCAAAATTTGTTCTGTAAACACCCCTTCTCCAAGTGGCCTTACAATACAGTTGCTGATTAATGCTCTTTTTTTTTTAACTAAAAATTATGATCCTGGAATCATCACTTTTCCATGTAACTAAAGCAAATGTTTCGACTTCTAGTTACAAAGAACCGTACAATATGTTGGGCTTTTAGGGCATAAAAATGATGAATGTTTTAATCTGGTTATCTTTCCTTTTGTCTGGTGATATTTTTGTTTATAATTTGAAACTTTCACACACATATACAACATATTTTCATCATATATAACCCCCTACTAGTATCCTCTGACTCCTCCTGGGACACCCCTCTCAATCCATCTCCCCTTCAAATTCATGTTGCTGCTGGTTGTTGTTGTTGTTGTTTACCTTGAATCCAGTTACTACTGATATATAGGTGTGGATATATATACTAGTATATAGGTGTGGAGTCATCCACCGGGGTATGGGCAACATACCAGAAACCACATCCCCAAAGGAAAGTGACTCTCATTCTCTCAGCATCCTCCTTAGCTGGGGTAAAGCCTTGGGATCCCTACTCACAGTTTTTGAATTCTGACTGGCTTGATCTACAGGCAACCACAGCTGCTATGAGTTAATAAATGCAACATCCATGTCATATCTAGAAGGCAACAGTTCTCATCTCTCCTTATCCTCTAACTCTTACATTCTTTCTGTCTTCTTTTTCAAGATGTCTCCTATGTGCCCTAAGTAGAAAGAAGTTGATAGAGGCAACCCATCAATGGCTGAGAACTCAGTCATTTACTCTCAACTTTTTTTTTACCACTTCTGAGTCTCTGCATTAAACATTATTCACTTCAAAAAGCTTCTCTGACCAAGGTTGCAATCAAGCACTAATCTATGTGTATAAACATAAATAGTTAGATGGAAACTGGACAACATGACTATTTAATAAAAGAAAAAACAATAAAGTCCTCTCTATGATCTATGATATCCCCAGCTGTGAGCTTCAGATGAGGTTTACAATACCAGGTATGGAATTCATCATGTGGAATGGGTCTCAAAATCAATCAGAAATCAGTTAGCTATCCCTGTAACAGCCAAACCACTATTGTACCACAACTTGCCTGACAGGTTGGTATTATAGCACGCCAAGTCCAGTGTTGGGTAAGACCACTGATGTCTTTAATCCATTAATGCACATAGAATAATCCCATCCAGCACTGCGAAAGCTAGCCTGTAGGGAGACAATTTCCTGGCAGTTTGAGATAGAATTCTTCATAGCCTTCATTGGTTGTCTTTCTGTAAGGGAAACCTTTTCAAAAGAATAAAAGAAATGACATCAATGAACACCATATAACAGTTTTCATTAAGATGGTTTCTTCTTTGAGATAGGTTTCAGAATCTAGTGATTTAAATTAATGTATTTGTTTTCTAGCTTTAGTAACTTAAAAGAAAATATTGTGAATTTGGACAAGAAAATAAGTAAAAAGAATATTCTTCTCAATAGTGATATTAAATGATAAATCACCTCTCTAGCATCGTAAGTGGATAAAGTGCAAATGCTTAGCATTGTTATAAAGCATGCATTGTCTGGAGTATGTAGCCTGATAAGTATGTGGCTGAAGAATGACCTCCAACAATGTGTAGTTCCCTCACATCATCAAGAAATATAGCAGATAGCACCTGTATTCCCAAGAAAATTCTCTAAATCTTGTCTTCTTGATGTCTGACAACCCTAGAAACTTACTGGAACATTAGCTTTCTAGTAATATAAAGCTGTGTAGCATGGTAAATTTCTCCATATCATGGATACATTTTTTATATTCCATTTGCATTCAACATGCATTCCACTTTTCCCAGTAGTCTAAAAATTATCTAATGCAGAGACCATTTCTTTTCTGTCTCTTTATCTACTAACTCAGCACAAAATGAGTATTCAATCAGTTACCTGTAGAGATAGAGATATATGCATGTCATAGCAAAAGTTTTATTATCTCCCCCCAAATTGTTTGGTCCTACTAGGAGCCTCACTACTCTGCAGTTCTGACAACCTTTTTAGTGATCTCACTAATCCAGAAAGATTAGAATTTCTATAGTCCTTCAAGAATATACTTGCCAGAAATAAATATGGCATAGTTTCAGTTACTGAACAATACTTTTTAATCTGTTCTAGCTGATCTGGACCATGACAATGAACATTTAAGCGTCTTCACAACACTAGTTGGTGTGTTTTTAGCAACAATCGAACTGATAGTGACTTCAAGTTTAGAGTTGTCCCTGTGGCAATATGTAAGTATGGAGTTTCTGAGAGAATTTCATCATGATTTTAGAATTTTGCCTTTAGTTCCTCTGTGAGGATCAAAATATTTATGTATTAGTCAAACAAACAAGATTCTTCTCATCAGTTTAATATAGGACATTTCTACCAATTATCAGTGTGCTACAAGCTCCATGCTATATTCCAAAGTCTCAGGTAATCAAGTAAAGTCTTACAAATATCAATACAGATATTTTATTGAAGTATTATAGTCAACCCTGGCTGTTCCTTGTTGGTATGATATTTTTATGATTGACAGTTCATCTCTTTCTAGATATCTACATCTCTAAGACCAATTTTCCCAAGGCTCGAAAAGATCAAATTTGCTAGAGTAAGACTTTACTCTTTCCCAAATGAAATGGCATTCTCATATATATATAGTCAATGCAAGTGCTATAGTCTACATATTAAAGCTTATCTTTGCAATAGATGTAATTTGAAAGGGTCATGTACTCAGTTTCATATGCACAAGCCATGTGGACATTTTTGTGCTTCTGCGTTGTTTTTAGAAGGTTCATGCAGAACTGTTTAAGGCGTTGTGTTTGTGTTGACCTGTGCAGATGGGACTATGACATAGGCACACTTAGCCACTTAGGTTTGTTAGTGTGAAAAGAAAGAATGATGAGGACAAAGAAAAGGAAGAGATGCTGAACAAATTATGTAGCAATTTGAAGCCATGGTATTGAAGTCTAGTCTATGGATACTTTCCTTCTATTCTAGGTCTGGGCCTTTACAGAGGCCAAAACATCTGGACTTTTAACCCTTTTAACGAGACCTAGAAACTACATTTTTTCAGTTGATGCCATTAAAGGCTAGTTGTGTCTAACTTGTTAACCTAATTAGGAAAGCTCTCTTAATTTCAACATACAATAGTTATGGTTAATGAACTAGTTCCAAAATATATTGGTTTGTAACTCACTATTACATTTTTCTTATTTCTGTGTATCTTGAGATAACTTCACAAGAAATAAATATGGATATAGACACAAATCTGTTTATTTCTGACTCAATAAAGAAGCAAACTTCAAGTGTTTAGCTACTTGCTTAAAGGTCATGGGTCTAGTCACAGGAAGAGCTAATCAAGTCATCTCACCACACTGAATAGAGCCTTAACAGAAATCAATACAGAGACACATACCATTTTATTGGCATAGGAAATGTAGAGTTTCCTTTTAGTATCATATACTAAATAACTAGGGAAGTTTTCATTGTATATACTTCCCTATTAAATAAGCCCTATTATGTCAAACTTCAAAATAAAATGTACCTCAACAGCAGGAGGACGGGGGAGGGATAGGGGGTGTCGTGGCAGGGGGTGGGGAGGGAGAACCAGGAAAAGGGATAACATTTGAAATATAAATAAAGAAAATATCTAATAAAAAATAAAAAGTAAATAAATCAAATAAAAGACAGAAAATAATGTACCTCAACTCTGTCTTAACCAGAGGTTCATTATCCTTGAGAGACTATGCTGGCTCTATCCACAACAAAGAAGAAAATACAATTATTCCTATTATACTTCTGTTGGAAATATATCAATTTGCCATCACCAATAATTATTAATTATATGATCAAATATATGCATGGATTTTCAGCTGTTAAATGTATGGGATACAATGAACAGTTTATATTTTCTATTTTCTTTTTCCTGTATTGTAATTCTGCTATAATTTTTAGTGTTAAAAAGTAAGAGTGTAGTAGAATAAATTATTCAACCCCCAAATTTGCCACGGTAAATCTCCTACCCGAAAGAGACCAGTAAGGAAGACACAACTCAATAATTATGATATAAATTGCATGCCTAGATTGGGCAGATTTACCACTACACTACTCTAATCCCCAGCTATGAGATCCCTTATAACTTGCGGTTTATTCAGGCCATGTGCTTGTCCAGCTCCGGCTCCTCCGTCATCGGCTTCCTTCTATCTCCAGCTTCCTTCTGCCTGCTTCCTCCTGCTTCTACTTCTTCTCTTCTTCTTGCTTTTCCTCTTATATAGAATTCCTCTCACTCTCTCCTCCCCTAAGCCTTTTTCTCCACCTCCCCTTCTACTGCCCAATCTCTGGCTCTAGCCTTTATTTTACAGGTTTTAATTGGACAGAAGGTTTACAAGATGTCACCTGTGTACAAATTCAATCATCTTCTGCAGCCCCTCCAAGAAGGGTGGAACTAGGATCAAAATACAAGGCTGGGGCTATCCACAACATTGATTCAGTCCTCCTCTGCAGCCCTTCCCAGGAGGGTGGAACTAGGATCAAAATACAAGGCTGGGGCTATCCTCAACATAAGAGTTTAAAAAATGTTCTAGTTTGCTTTCTGTTGCTGGAATAAAACACTAACCAAAATCAATTCGATGAGAGAAAAGGGTTTATTTCAACTTAAACTTCCAGGTCAGAGCTCATTACTGCGGAAAGATAGGGAAAGAACTCATGCAGGAACTGATACAGAAACTGTGGGGGACTACTAATTACTGGCTCACTCTCGGACTTTCTGTCTTGCTCCATGCAACCTACATTCAACTGCATAAGGCTGATGACACCCACAGTGTTTTGGAATCTGCAACATCAATCATCCATCAAAACAATTCCTCCCAGACATGGCCATGGACCAGTCTGAATGAGGCAATTCTTCAGTTGTGAATCCCCCTTAGCAGGTATCTCTAGGCTGAGTCAAGTTGACAATGAAAGCTGACAAGAAGTACAGGAACCTTCCTTCCTTTGCTATTTCATATAATTTATTTGAGGAATATTGATGCTAATTCTTCTTTCAAGGTCTGGTCAGATGTTGTAGTATTTCTTAGGAGACATTTACTACCTCTTTCATATTGTTTCTGGCTGTGGAGATGTTTCAACTATTTCTTTGGTTCTACTTTGAGATGTTGATATGTTGAATGCATCTAGGCATTCTTCCATCTCCTTTAGTTCTTCCAATATTGTGAAATACAGGTTTTTAAAGCTGTTCTTCTTTGGTTGGTGGTTTAGTCCCTGGAAGCTCTGGGTGGTCTGGTTAGTTGATATTATTGTTCTTGTTTTTATATCTGTTGATATCTAGTTTTATTCCATTGTGATCAGATGAATACAGGATTTTATTTCAATTTTCCTTTGCTTTGTGTCTTAATATGTGTTCTATGGGCTGCTTAGAAAAAGAATGTCTACTGTTTCATGTTTTAATGAACTGTTCTGTAGGTGTTAGATCCACTTGACATGTCAATTAACCGCACCACTTACCAAGGCTCAAGAAACATTGCAGAAGAATTAGAAAGAATATAAAAGCTGAAGAACAGGGAGGAATGCTGTGAAATGCTGTCTTCTGGATATGATATGTCTATCATTATAAAGAACTCAAAGTATCTGTAGTTACCTGTACAAGATTAAGCCAACTAAAATTCTGGCTTGGACAGATGAACACCAAGCCCTAAGCCTTTCTAATGAGCTATTGGAAGTAGATAACTGCTGTGCAAAGAAGACTCATACTTTTGTAATAATGTGACCACTAGTCCAGTGTATGATTCCACACATATGCATCTATGGGCATATTGGACTTAGTGAAATACCAAAAAAACCCCATGAAGTTGGAAGGGGAAATTTCAGGTTGACACAAGAGGAGCTGGAGGGAGAAATGGGACTATATATGTTATATTTCAACATATATATATATATATATGGGAAACTCTCAAAAATAAGGAAAAACATTAAGTAAAGACTATTTTTTCTTTTTTGATATAGAAAAGTGGTAGGTTGCTTACAGAGTATACGTTCCTGTTCATCATCTTGGAGATGTTTGTGGCATCCATAGTAACTGAGTGGATCTACAGAGCAAGACAAACAGATTAAAACAGTGAGTCTAGCATTCCTCCTTCAGTGAACAAAAGCTACTAACTTCTGTGGTGTACCCTGTTCAGATAAGTGAGAATTAATCATCTGTAGTGTCATCTCTAAACTGTGACTAGAGAGAGGTGGGGGCAAACATTTTAGTAAACTGTTCATGTACTAAACAGCTTTGTATAATTGAAGCTAAATAAGTCTCCTTATATGAAGTGAGTGGGCTGAGGATGTAGTTTAGCAATAGAGGACTTCTGTAGAATTAGTGTGTTTCTCAGTTTGATAACCTGAAGAAGCACATAAAAAGAAGCTGGGGACAGAGTGCAGTGGTAGAGATGCGGGTGCTGTGTTTTAGACTCAGTGCTACCTGACTGGCCCTAGTTCCCACTATCCACCTCCACAAACACTGTACCCCAGCTTCACCACCTACCTCTTCCTCCATAAATACACCTTGTTTAGTTTACCACCTCAATTCATAGATGGAATTCCTTAAGTAACCCCTGTCTGTAATCAATGTAATAGAAACTAAGAAGAGAGAAGACATTATCAGATAAAATTTTTCCCTAGATTTCACACTTTCCCTAGCCTCAGTGGTTACCTCTGCGTTTATACAGCAAACTTCATTTCCTTTTAACAACATGTGGATGACACGTGCCACTCCAGAGGAATGAGGGTACTTATACTTAGCTCACTCTTTGCCTCTCAATAACTTTTCCTTAGCTGAAGTAGTGAAATGTGGAGTTGAAATTCATGTAGAAGTCTAATACTCATAAACTTTAAACATATATAGCTGTGACTAGAGAGATGGCTCAGTGGTTAAGAGGACATTTGGTTGCTCTTCCAGAGGACCCAAATTTGAGTCCCAGAACACATGCAATGGCTCACAGCCATCTGTAACTCCAGTTCCAGGGAATCCAACAACTCTTCCATGGTTTCTGTAGACACCAGGAACATGCATAGTGCATAGATATGCATGCAAGCAAAACACTCATGCACATATATAAATCTTTTTTAAAGTTTGTATGTCTCTACTTATACACAAAGCCACAAAACTCATAATCCTCTCAAAAAAGGAACAAGAGAAAGAACATCAATTGAAATGGTTTTTTTACTTATACCAAATAAATTTTAAATGGTGAGGAGCAGAATGAATAAACAGGGCAGGCAGAGGGAAGGAAAATAAATAGAAGAAAATGAGAAAATGACTTTAAAACAATATGAAAAAAAAAAAAAAAACAAGACATGGTCTGGGAAGTATATCTCAGATGAAGCCCTTGCTAGCATGAATAAGGCCATGAGTTCAGGACCAACACAAAAGAGAAAAAACAGCTCATGATTTTATTTAAGACTGTTAATAATAAGACTATTCTTGTTAGAATTCTTTTTAAATGCTGCTAAAATTATATAGTTCTTTATCTTAGATCACATTAATAAGCAATTTCCTGTCATCCAACTTACCCCCAGGTTGATCGGTCTCATCGATGTTGCCCTTTTCCTGCCTGTTAGGAGGAGTATGACGGCCTCAATCAAGGAGGAAAACCTGGTGATGAGTGAGGAACTTTGTTCACGAGACACCTTGGAAAGTGGGATTTTATTAAGTCTTCCTCAGCATTTCCTCACCTCCATCTCATTAATAAAAACTGATAACAATGACTATGTTTGTTTATCCATGTGGGAAATTTATCATGAATTTATTTCATTGTCATAAGTTAATCTGAGGCCGAATCTGGTCAGCCTAAGTTAAAGGGTTCTTCTAAGGCCAAGAATCACATGAATGGGCACAGATTTTTCTAGCATGGACTTTCCACCTAATGTTGGTAAGGCAAAGTAATACTACCTCGAAATGATTTCATATTGAAAAGAAAAATAAGCCACCCTGTCATCAATGAGACAGACTAGCTCTAGACATTAGACATCTTTCTAACCAGCTATTGTCAAAAGATTTGTAAATCATCTATAGTGTGGAATATATCACTAGATATATCCTTATGCAACTGAGACTACACAAAGGAATGCCCACGTAACTCTCTTACTAGAAAGTTCATCTTCTGTAATATTCTATCCTTTTCCCCACAGCTTTTCTCTGTTACTCATTATACGTTGTATTTTATAAATTTTAGGTAAACTATCTTTCCAGCAATATTCTGTTGTTATCAGTAAAGACCTTTTTGTGTTGGTCATCTTTCCATTTCTGTGACAAAATGAGTGAGATAAACAACTTCTAGAAAGGGAAAGTTTCTTTGGGCTCCCAGTTTCAGAGACTGCAGGCCACATTTGTCTAGATCTATTCCTTTTTTTTTTTCACATTTTAAAGTTTCTAACCACAGCTAGAATGGGTATCATCAAAACTAAATCTTCAGGAAGTGCATATCTGGAAGAAGAGGCTCGCTGCACCCAAATACACCAAAGATTGTGCCCTATTGGCTCCTCTTCACTGGTTCTAGACCCATTTTTTGACCAGAGCAAAGGAGATGAGGAACTAAGTCCAAAACAATGGGGTGGTCACCCGCTCAGAAGCTGGAGGACTCAAAAGAAGAGGACGGAGGCCCAACGTCTATGCTACTCAAGAAGAGTTCCTCAAGTCCTGTACTGATGAGATACTGAGTTCCGGTTTCATCAGCTTCTCTGGAGAATTGCAATCTTGTTCACATACCTCTGACAGCCAACTAGAGACCTGAAACTCCGACTACAAGTTCTGAAGATTAAGACGAGCAGTCAGAACTTTCAGTCTTACAGAGGGATGAAAATAAGCTGAGTGAAAAGAGGATCAACGACCTCAAGAGCAAAGAAATTCATTCTGAAAGATATCAGTCCGACCATAGTCTCCCACCAGAAATTCCTAAGGAATCCACAGAAGAATTGAATGCCCCACAGTCTTTTTGTACTAAAAAAGTAAATTTGATCCATCAGAGAGAGGATTAAAGAGCTAAGAAAAGCAACAGATCCAAAAGACTGCAGCTCAGATGGATTGCAGAGACCTCAGAGGTAGATGCTTTCAATTGTACAATCCCTGATGAACTGTTGAACAGAATTTATTTGGAAAACAGGAGAGTGACTCTAGTGTACATAGAGGTGATTACTCAACACATTGCTTCCCAGTGTCCCAGCTGTAATAGCAAAAGAGCAGAGCTGGCTCAGTCTGACTTCCTGAGATGAAGGAAGACTTTACTGCAGTCACTACTACTCCAAGAGAAAATAAACGAACACCTTCATACCACAGACTTTCTCATCCGTGTTGGAGAAGCACATCAGGGCCTCCCCAGGCTTTCAGATGATCCTGGGATCATTTGGAAGTGAATGACTGAAAAAATGCAGAAGGGAAGTTTTGGCTTTGGGCGGACATATTCAAAGCAGGTGTGAAGACTGTAACAAATCCTTTAACACTTCTCAGTTCCAACCAGATAGGAGGTGCCGACTACTAATGATGCTATGTAATGTGCCCAACCAGTGGATGGTGACTATTAATGATTAGTGATAATATGTGATGTGCATACATGTACCTGGTGTGTATTTGAGGAATTACCATCTCTTGTAGAGGAAAGAAACTAATGTAAGATTTTCTTCTGCTTTTTTCATAGAGGTCTAAATCATTCCATCCAATAGACTTTTCACATTATGGGAGATAATTGGAGGAATTGCAAAACCTTTGTAATTTGGGGGGGATATATATAAAATGGTAGTTTGGAGTGGTGGTTGACAGTAAAAAGAGAAAGAAGTGAACAGATATAGTTAGGAAGCAGTGACTAGGGCTGGTTTTGGTAATGAAATGGCTGTGGAGATTTAATAAAAGCTAAACATTGAAAAGGCACTAGGATTCTGATTTGTATACCTGTGTACTTGAGTGAATAGTAATTTCCTTAAGACAAAATTCTCTTTAGTTTCTGTCAACTTGACAAAAATTAGAGTCATTTGGGAAGAAAAAGCCTTGGAGGAATTGCCTTTATCCACTGGCCTCTGGACATGTCTGAGGGAGCATTTACTTGCTTAATGATGGATGTGGGAAGGTTTGTCCCACTGATATCCTTAGTCAGGTAGTCCCAGGCTGTGTAACACGGCAAGCTCGGCAGGCTATGGAAACCAAGTCAGTGAGTCACACTTTTCCATGCTTTCTGTTTAGTCTTTGCCGAAAAGTTTCTGCCTTCAGTTCCTGTCCTTGCGTCTCTCTATGACTGACAATAAAATAAAACTCATTACGAGTTATAAAGGGTATTTATAGATCCTCAATTGAAATCCCTTCTGAAGTATATGTGGAGACTCTGTAGGATTTCAGCCACAATTCTGGAAAATATTTGCTTCCATTCTAAGTGTCATCACTTCACTTTTTTTAACATTTTTATTAACTTTAATGTACAAAATAGTGGTTTTACTATAACACTTTCAGACATGCATATCATTGTGATTTGTTCATGCTCATTGTCAAATTACCCTCCCTTGAAATGTCATTCAAGTCAGCTTATATGCATTTTATTTTTAAAATTGCTTCTATGCTCATTCAAGAGGTTGGTCTATAGTTGGGGGCTCTAATACCTTGTGATCTATGTGTTGGTTTGAAGCAGGGAGGAAGTTGCAACAACTTTCCTGCTTTAGCCCCCTAAGTGCTGGGATTACAGGTATGAGTTGCCACACCCACTTCTCATCTATCTTTGTTATCAAGGGAATAACCTTCTAGACTAGTTTAATATTTCTTTCTGAAACAGTGGGTGTGTAAAGACTGTCTCCAACTGAGTTCTTGCCTTCCCTTTTCCAAGAATGGAGTGGGCAGACAATAAGGGAGAAACATAGGTGAGAATGGCAACTTTAAAAGAAAAAGCTCCAAGACCCTCAGTGAGAGAGATGCTAACCAAGAGGCAGTGTTCCAGCTCTGTCTTAGTTAGGATTTTACTACAGTGAACAGACACCATGACCAAGGCAAGTCTTATAAAGGACAACACTTAATTGGGGCTGGCTTACAGGTTCAGAGTCCAGTCCATTATCATCAAGGTGGGAGCATGGCAACATCTAGGCAGGCATGGTGCTGGCAGAGCTGAGAGTTCTACATCTTCATCTGAAGGCTGCTAGTGGAAGACTGACTTCCAGGCAGCTAGGGTGAAGGTCTTATACCTACACCCCCAGTGATACACCTATTCCAAGAAGGCCACACCTCCTAGTAGTAGCCCACTTCCTGGGCCAAGCATATACAAACCATCACAAGCTCTAAGTCCATAGTAGGCTTGAGGTGAGAGTTTGTGTGTGTTACAGATTTATTCTCTCCAAAAGCTTCGGGGTGCCGGCCTAGAGTGGTCTCTTATAGACCAAGACTGCAGTTTAACAGAGTTCTCCAGGAACTTCCTGCCCTGAGCAGAAGCATCAGGCATGAGAAACCATTGTGTCCATCTTCTATTCCCATCTTCCTCAAGTCTTGAGCATCCAATGAAAGATCCACAGCCAAAGGCAGTGTCTCGAAGCTAAAGTCTGGTGTCTTCCTTCTCCATCAAGTTCCAGGATTCAGATGTGTCTTGAAGCCTTGAGCATGCCAAAAGCTATTGAGAAACTAGCTGGGTCCTAATCGGCTGAATGTGGACACACAAGCAAGGTTTAGGACCTGTTAGGGAAAACTCTTTAAACTTCTGTATGTTCCCAGGGGTTACAGTACATCTTTGGCAGCTTCTGCCTGCTCTTTCTGACTTGTTCATACTCTAGACTCTGGCTATTAATCCTGAGCTTTCATGTGGCAGGGATGTGTGTCTTTTGCAGCTACAACTATTACACTGACAGTTGTCCACTCTTGATGCTTGGGCTTGAGTTGCCTATCAGAGAACCCTGCAAGCATATGGGAAGCTCCTCACTGGGGTCCTTCCTATCTTTATCTCTTCTTTGTTGTTGTTTTATGTTTTATTAGTTATTTAAGAACTTTATATGATATGTATTATCATATTTACCCCATTCACCGCTCTTCCTCAATTTATTCCACTTCCCTACCCATTCAACTGCATGGTTTTTTTTTTTTTTTTAATCATTCAAGACCAGTTCATGTTGCCCAAATATTCTTTGATGTGTAGTCTTCCACTGGAGAGTGGTCAATTTACTAAGGGCCAGACTCTTAGAGAAAACTATCTCCCCTTCTGCCATCAGCTAACAATTGCCAATAGCTCCTTGCTAGGGGTGGGATGCCCCCTCTGCATACTGGGATTTGGTCTGGTTTGAGCTTGCACAAGTTTTGTACATGCTGTAACAAATGTTGTGAGTTCATGTGTGCAGCTGCCCTGGCATATCCAGAAGATAATGTGTCTTTGTGGTCATCCATCTTCCTTGGTTTTTATCTTATCTGTCCCCATTCTCAGTGATTCCTTCTCTTATAACATGTGTAAAAGGATGTACTGTCTGGTCCAGAGGAAACTTAATGGAGGACAGGTAGATATGATGAAATAAATTTTATAATTTGGGAGTTGGGTGATGGCTACAAGGAATTCATCATATATGTTTCTGTGCATTCATAGCATCTCAGTAAAGTCAAATGTTAACAAGACTTCAAAGCTGCCTCATCATTTCCCTGGCTCCTTGTCCTTACTCCCTGCATGAACCTCCTTCTAGAATACCCTGGGAGACTGGCCTCCTGCCAGATGAGATAACTTCCTTCTGCTTGCCCCAAGTATCCCCAAGATTCTCTCCTTCAGTTTCTTTATGCCTCTGATCACACATCCTCATTTCAGTGAGGTCTTTGTGTACACCTCCCATTCCCATTCACCCTAATACACTTTATTTTTTCTCCTTGGCTTTTACTAATTCTGACATAAGGTTTTCTTGTGGGTCTTACTTATTACTTATTTCACTCTAATACAAGTCCCCAAAAGAGGTAGTCCCACTGTGTTTCTTCACTGTTTTTTGAAACCAGTGCCTGACACATACAGGTCCTCAATGAAAATGTATCGATTCATTGGCCCTGTTGGAGCATACTGTTGTTATTTTGCTAAATGGTCATGCTGTCAAGCTGCCTTCTACATATTTCTATTTATACTCATAGGTTTGCTCTCAATCTTGGTCAGAGAAGCTTCTTTTGCAGCAAGTAGAGGTTTAATACAGAGATTCACAACTGGTTAAAGTGGGAGAATCAGGGGCTGTGAGTACCTAGATGGATATGGTCTGTCCATGTCAACCTCTTCCATCCAAGGCTCAGCAAACATAGCAGAAGAGAGGACAGAAACAATGTTAAGAGCCAGAGGATAGCGGTAAAAACTTCAAACTACTATCTTCTGGACATAATAGGGCTGTTAAACACAAACTCAGAGCAGCTGCAGTTACCCTGTGTAAGATAAAGCCAGTTAAAATCCCAGCATAGATTGGGAGGCTCTCCCAGAACCCTCTCCCTATGTAAGGAGATATTGGCAGTTGATGGTGGCTGGAGAAAAGACAGTCATTTTCTTTGGGGTTGTGGACACTGGTAGACTGTTCATGTCCTAGTGAGTGGCCCTATACTATGAGCATAGACAGATTGGACTCCTTGAGGAAGGAAGACATTTTGGGGACTCTCAAATGAGATGGATAGAAGAGAAAGAATGGATATAATCAAGATACATTGTATACATGCTTGAATTTCTCAAATAATAATATTATTCAAAAATTCATCAAATGTATCAACTGCCAAAAAAAAGCCAAAAGCAGTTATTCCCAACTACTATCCATAATTCATCATCTGTTAGAAATAAGAATCAGGCTGGAGAGATGACTCAGAGGTTAAGAGCACTGACTACTCTTCCTAGAGGTCCTGAGTTCAATTCCCAGCAACCACATCATGGTTCACAACCATCTGTAAAGGAATCTGATGCCCTCTTAAGGTGTGTTTGTACTTACCTAAAACAAATAAATAAAATCTTTTTTAAAAAAGAAGAATCATCTTTTCAATACCACATAGGACTGAATACTAAATATGAAACTGCCCATGAGGGACATAGGTAGTGTGTGAATGTGTTTGTAAAATAATTTTGATCTTCGAATCGCTGTAGCACAAATTTGTGAGGTACCTATTCTACCAAAGAAACTGCTTAGACAAAAGATAAATAGAGAACCATTGAAGGCTGTGTTCACCAATCCAGAAGATCCTTGGTATCTGAGGACTTTGTGAAATTGTCTTTATTTAAATCAAAAATAATTACATGATTTCTCTACCTGTCTCATGTCCTTTCCACTCCCCCTCCAAAACCCTTCCATATAAATGAATATGCATATAAATAGGCATGCCGAGTCCCTTCAGAGTTTTTTACATGTATATGGTCCTGGGGCTAACTACTAACCAATCAGGGGGCTCATACCTGAGAAAGACAATTCTCCCAGTCTTAGCAGTTATCAATTGCTTGCATTTCTTCTGTGAGTGTGCTTCTTTTTCTTTCTTAGTTTTTAATTTCCATACACTGTTTTGATCACATCCTATCCACTCCCCCAAGTCCTACCAGATCTTCCCCACCTCCCTACCCACCCAACTTGATGTTCTCACTCTTAAAAGAAAAAAATTAAAAGGCAAAAAGCACCAAACCATAACAACACACATTCCGGAAAACACAGAGTCCATTTTCTGTCAATCAACTAAAGCATACACAAATTCAAATCAGACAAAATCCCAGCACAAAAGATAAGAAGTGAACACAAAGTCCTATCCCTAACCAAGAAGCTATTTGTAAATACCATGGAAAGAGGGGGGATCAGTTTTTTCCAATGTAGAAATAAGATGTATGCTCCTTCAAAGAGTTGGGTCTCAGACCAGCGCAAGTCCACTCAGTAGTAGAGGCAAGCATAGCTGCTCCCAGCCCCATCTGGGTTGTGCACAGGGACAAAGTAGAGTAAGATGCTCACACTGTGCATTTAGCAGCTGTTCACTTTATCCTCGGATGAATTGTGGGACCAGCAAGGCTGCCGCGCTCCGCTATCCCCAGTGCCCACGCGGTCTCTCCCACAGTGCCCTTGGTAACCACGTTCTTGACCACAACCGCAGCTTTAGATCCTCGCGAGTAAGTAATGAAGGGGTAACACACAGGAGGCAGCGCCCATCGGGCTCTACTGGATGCCAGGTTGCCCACCAGACCACATCACTCTGGCCCTGGGCTCAGGGCATGATGTGAGTGTGAGAGCCTGGGCCCGGTTGCCATTAAGACTCAGACCGGGTCACACTGAGGGTCACAAGGGTCGCCAGACCCTGGCCACTGGACACTCTTATCCTGAGTTCTCCCATCACTAGGAATGTTTTTCTGGTAACTAAAGTTGAATTGAGACATCCAAGGTCATCTATGCATTTGGACAAGATTCAGACATCTAGGCGGCTTGTCGGGCTTTAACCTGGGAGAATCTTCTAAGTAAGTAAACACCAGTGGGAAGACTTTCATATTGGATACACAACAACACCGAGACATGCTGGTTATGTGATCCACCAGCATGTGAGTTCTGGGGAGAAAAAAAAATGTGTTTATCCTTATGCCTAATACTTTGAAGTACCCTAGAGTGTCCTTTTGAACCTGAAAGTCTACATTACCAGGGTCCCCTAAGTAATAACTCTCTCTTCTCTTGTCTCTCTTTCTCTGCTCTTCCCTCTCCCCTCTCTATGTCTCTATATCTGTCCCTCTGTAATTCTGCCTCTCTGTTTCCCACCCCAGACTCAAATACATATACTCATATAGCCTAGACTTTAAACATAATACATACCATCTGAATACATACCATTCAATACATATCATCTGAATTTGACGAAAGTTGCTAAGTCCCAGATTGTTCTTATGGACAATAGCAAACAGCACAATGTCACTATCGAACCCACCTTCCCTCAATTCCTCTCTTTGTTAATATTAAACCAATAAATTGTGTGAGCCCATATGATAAACCTGTCACCTCAGATACCCTGAACCAAAAGACAGCCCTCCTGGGTTGTTATTACAAACACCAGGAGTCCACAGAAGCTTAGATGTCATCTGCCATTGAGCTCCAAGGATGTTCACACGGAATGTGTTTAAATTCTGCAGTGTGGAGGATGAATGTGACAACACATGAAAAATATGACATCTCAGTGGATCAGAAACTGATCAAAAATGGCTGGAGTAGATTTAGCAATTTTATAAGCTCTTGTTTCTATGTAATCTTCCTTCTTAGAAGTACTTTACTGCACTTGGAAATGATTCATTTCCCCTGTCATTTGTATTGAAATAACTTTTTTAGCTTTTTGAAATTGTTATTTATTAATTTAGCATGGATTTATAATAATTTAAGTTTCCTTATTTTACTAAGGATCTCAAGTCCCATCTGATAGTGGCTGGTGGCAAAGTGGTCAGTATAATTTCAATACTAATTTTTCTTATTTTTGCTGTTTTATTTATTTATTTCTCCATTAATTTATTTATTCATTTTACATCCTGATCGATGCCCCCATCCTCCCTCACAAAGTACCCTAACCCCCCACTTTTCCTCTGAGAGGGTGTCCCCCACCCCATATCATCCCCCCATTCCCCACCCCATCCCCCACCCCGACCCTGGCCCATCAAGTGTCTGCAAGGTTAGTTAAATCCTCTCCCACTGCGGCCAGACAAGGCAGCCCAGTTGTTGTCCACAGACAAGCAACAGCTTTAGGGACAGTCCTGGGTCCAGTTGTTGGAGAAACCCCACATGGAGATTGAGCTGCACATCTGCTCATATGTGCCAGGGGCCTCAGTCCTGCCCATGTATGTCTTTGGTTGGTGACTCAGTCTCTGTGAGCCCCTAAGGGTCCAGGTTAGTTTACTCTGTTGGTCTTCCTGTAGAGTTTATATTCCCTTCAGGACTTCAACTCTTCCTCCTACTCTTCCATAAGAGTCCCTGAGCTCTGTTCAATGTTTGTCTATAGGTATCTGCATCGGTTTCAGTCAGCTGATTGGTGGAGCCTCTCAGAGGACAGTTACACTAGGCTCCTGTCTGCAAGCATAGAAGAGTAACATTAATAGTGTCAGGGATTGGTGCTTGCCCATGGGATAGGTTTCAAGTTGGACCAGTTATTGGCTAGCCATTCCCTCAGGCCCTGATCCATCTTTGTTTCTACATTTCTTTTAGATAGGAAAAATTTGGTGTCTAAAGTTTTGTGGGTGGGTTGGTGTCCTTATCCTTCCACTGGGGGTCCTGCCTGGCTACAGTAACCTCTTCAGGATCCATATCCCCACGGATATGTGTCTCAGCTCATGTCACCCAAATTGACTCCTGGTAGCCTCCTCCATCCTGGTCTCTGGCACTTCCTAGAGATTCCCTCACACACCCCCACCTAACCCCCCATGTCTAGCAGCTGCAGATTTCCACCCATTCTACTGGCCCACTGGCCCTCTCTCCTATTTCTCCCTACACCTGATCCTCACCCCACCATTCTCCTCCCCATCCCTTGTCACAACCAGTTCCCTCCCTCCACTTCTAGGTGAGAATCAAGCATCTTTGCTTGGGCCTTACTTCTTGTTTAGCTTTTTTTCAGTCTGTAGGGTGTATTATGAGTATCCTGTACTTTATGGCTAATATTCACTTATCAATGAGTATATTTCATACATATTCTTTTGGGTCTGGGTTACCTCATTCAGGATATTTTCAAGTTTCATCCATTTGCCTGCAAAATTCCTGATGTTTTTGTTTTTATAACTGAATAGTATTCCACAGCTCTAACTGTGCTGCCTAGGTGAGGTACCTGAGTGCTGCCACTGGTGAAAAAGTGGGGCCAGCTCTCTAGCATGCCCCAGCCAATGAGGGATAGAGCCAGTTATACACAGCACCTGGACATTATGGATAATCTTTTTTTAATGTGTTCTAGGATTTGGTTTGTAAGCACCTTATTGAGAAATTTTACATAAATGTTCATAAGAGAAATTAGTCTTCAATTTTTTTTCTTTGATGGGTCTTTATGTGGTTTGGATATCAAGGTAACTGTGACCTTATAAAATGAATTGAGCTGTGTTCCCTTAGTTTCTATTTTGTAGAATAATTTAAGGGGTCTTGGCAATTAAGTCTTGTTTGAAAGTCTGGTAGATTCCTGTGCTAAAAACCATCTGGCCCAGGCTTATTTGGTTGAAAAACTTTTAACCACTGATTCTACCTCACTAGGCCTTTTAGGTCTATTTGCATTGCTCCTCTCATCTTGATTTAACTTTAGTAAGTGGTACCTATCAAGAAAATTACTCTTTTAGATTTTTCAATCTGGTGGGGTAAAGGCTTTTAAAGTAGTGTTTATAATCCTCTGGATTTCCTGGGTGTCTGTTATTCTATTAGTCTTCACTTTTAAGTTTGATAATCTGATTTTTTTTCTCTCCACCTTTCAATTTGAGTAAAGGCTTGTCAATCTACATTGATAATAAAATCTTTGTTTTCATTGATTTTTGCATTGGTTTTTTGTTGTTAGCTCACAGCTAACCATTGAACTGATCAAGGGGTTCCCAATAGAGGAATTAGAGAGAAGGAGCTGAAGGAGCTGAAAGGGTTTGTGGCCCCATGAGGAGATCAACAATACCAACCAACCAGAGCTCCCAGGGTGTAAACCACCAACCTGGGAACACATAGGGAGGGATCCATGGCTCCAGCTGTATATGTAGGGGAGGATGGCCTTGTCAGGCATAGGTGGGAGAGGAGATCCTTGGTCCCATAAAGGCTAGATGCTGAGTGTGGGGGAATTTGAGGGTGGGGAGGTGGGAGTATGGGGGTAGGTTGGGGCACATCCTCATAGAAGCAGGAGGAGGAGGGATGGGATAGGGGATTCCTGGGTAGAGGGGGTGGGAAATGGGGTAAGGGGATAACATCTGAAATGTAAATAAAATATTCAATAAAAAGAAAGAAAAGAAAGAGAGGAGAGAGAGAGAAAGAATAACATGTCATTCTCAGTCAAATCATGTCACACAATCCACACATTAGTGAGTTAGAGAGATATGCTCCTTCCAGATAGTGAAGAAATGTTCTACAAGTCACATGGTAAAAAGTCCTCTGGTATGGAAATGAGAAAGGCTAGCTGGGTATAATAATGAAGTTGTTTGCAGCTACCTTCAGAACCATCACCTTCAATAAGCTCTTCAAAAGCTACTAGCCTTATCCTTAGCAATATCATTAATGCAAATACAACGCACTGCCTTCCTTTTACTCTTCTTTCATAAGGCAGCATGGCAGCTCTGCTACTACTTGTTCAAGAGGCAAGTCAAGAAAGAGACTGTGTTGTCTTCATACTAAATACAGTTAACTGTAAGTGGAACACCCACTGACTTAATTAGAATTGGCTGTCTATTTATTGCATGGTAGTCATGGCATATTCTTAAGAGAGAGAAAAAAAATCAGTCAAGAACCCAGTACCCCAGTGGACTTATGAGAGCAGGCAAAGCCTAAAAAATAAAGACAATGAAAGTGGAATAACTATATTAAAAATATCTACTGTGGGCTGACAGGTGGTTAAGTAGCTAAGAACACTTGCTGCTCTTAGGTAAGACCTAATTTTAGTTCTCAGCATCCACATCCAGGAATTCTGACGTCCTCTTCTCATCTCTGAAGTCACATACACACTCACACACACACACAGACTTTTTGTTTTCTTAATTTTCAAAATATCTACTCTATCTCTCAGTAAAGGCCACAGTGAAGGAATAATCTGAAAGATAGCTCTTGGTGTTTTCAAGAAAACAATGAAACACATAATAGAAATCAATATCACTTGATTTATGTTTTAAAAAATAAATCTATTTTCAAGTAATTATGTGGTAGTTAAACGAGAACTTCCATTTTAAATGTCTTCCTCAAAAATAATTAGTATTAATTTTTCCCTGTATCTCTTTACAGAAAAGGAGCCCATTCATCCTCTATTACTTTGATCCCATATCTAAGTCAAAATGTCAAAAAATGAAGTAGTAACGTATTATATCTTAAAAGAAGAGACAAATGCAATGGGGGTAAGCACTAAGTATTATGATTTGATTAATAAATAGTGTTACTTTTTACTAATAAACTATGTAGAAGCACTGACAGATAGTATTACAATGAGCTCCTTGGGGGTCAAATTGTGGATAAATGTATTTTGAAGTGAAGACAATTAGACCAGAGCTAATTGGTCACACAGAGCATTTATTTACATACCATTCTTGGATTCTTCAACATTATCCCAATCTACCCTGGTATTAGGAAACATACACTGAGGTTAGAGGTGTTGAAGATATTTGTTTTCTGCCTTTGCTAATAACCCTTGTTTAAAATGGTTTTAAGCAATGTTTATAAATAATAAAAGAAGAAAGCAGATGGTGATCTCAAATACAAAGCCAGAATAGGCTGCTTAAACTCTGAGGTCTCATGTTGTCAACATGGTCCCCTACACTCACCTCTGGGTGAATCATATAACACACCAATGCTGTCCTTCTCAAGCTCTCTTCAAATTTAGAATGCTGTACTTATACATAAGAGCCATCTATATTTATGGGCCCTTGGACAACATCTGGTTCCAAGCCAACAGCATTAAAGCCAATATCCAACCTCTCTACTCAGCCAGATCTCCCACATCCACCTCTGTTGTGGATAGCCCCAGCCTTGTATTGTGATCTAGTTCTACCCTCCTGAGAGGGGCTCCAGAGGAAGATTGAATCTGTACACAGGTGACATCTTGTAAACCTTCTGTCCAATTAAAATCTGTAAAATAAAGGCTAGAGCCAGAGATTTGGCAGTAGAAGAGGAGGCGGAGAAAAAGGCTTAGGGGAGGAGAGAATGAGAGGAATTTGATATAAAAGGTGGAGCAGAGGGAGAAGAGAAGGAGTCAACGGGAGAGAAAGAAGAAGAAGCAGAAAGAGCAGGAGGAAGTTGAAGCAGAAGGAAGCCGGCAGTAGAAGGAAGCCAACGAAGGAGGACAACCACTCGGCCTGGATAAAACTGCAAGTTATAAGGGATCTCGTAGCCAGGTAGAGTAGTGTAGTGGTAAATCTGCCCAATCCAGGCATGTAATTTATACTATAATTATTGAGTTGTGTTTTTCTTTGACTGGTCTCATTCGGGTAGATTTGCCCCAACAAATTTGGCCACTTTAAATAATTTCTTCTACTACACACCTCCAGAATCCAGCCCTGTGCCTCTACCTGACACTCCCTATCCATGTACCCTTCCCAATCTACCAGATGTAGCTTGAGTCCCACATCCAGCACCTTGGCTGAGTCCCTGCCCATGTAGCAACCAATCTCTACTGCTCTGCCAAAACTTACCCTGCCTAACCCCAATCCACAGGTCCCTCCCACACCACATCCAAACTTTCCACATACAGATCCACACCTACACTCAAGACTTAAACCAGAAGGCACATCCTGTATACCAGCCCATTCTCCTAAATCCCCCTGACTCCATTTTGGGGACCCCAAAGCCATTTTCAACTTCAGGACCCAACCAGCCCACACATCCTCTATTCTATCCCAACATGCCCTGCCAGTATCAGACTTAGAACTAACAAAAGAAGCTCTCATCACAAACATACAAATAGGAAATGTCAATCCATAGCTTCTCTCCAAAATCTATCAGACCTGTAGACATGTGTGACACCATGAAAAACATCAAACTTTCAAATTATAGACATAGATGCAGGGAAAGAATCCCAAGTCAATGGCATAAACCAGAGGAGGAGGGGAAGGAGGAGGGACATGATGTAATTATAACCTCAAAAATAAAAGAAATGGAGGGGGAAAAGAGTATCAAAAATTTGGAAGGAGTGGGTTCTGAAACAATGAAATACTTTGGCAGTGTTTATCATGCCTTCTTGAAAAGGCAAAAGGCTGATAGATAGGAGCATGTGCTATAACAGGTGGAAACTGCTATAAATCCAGGCTACTGTGCACGCTGCATCATCCCTGTACTGGTGGATTCAGCCATTCCAACAATTTGAAATGTTATTGGCTCATGGGGGTGGCGTTTTTTTCCCTAAAGTCTCTGGCAGACACCTACTAATTTATTGCAGCATTTTATAGGGAAAAAATCTTGCCATTCTCTAAATATAACTGCTGTCCTTTTGAGGAACACTTGGCCTTCTACTGTGCCTAAATACAAACTCAACATTTAACATGGTCTACCAACTTACCACACAACCTGAGTTGTTCATTGTGAGGTATGTGTCACTTGTCCCACCAAGCCACACTTCTTTCCACAGTAAAGAAAAAGTAATTAAGACACTAGGGAAGCATTATTTGAAATAAATATCTAAAAATAAGCAAAGAAATTGAAGATATTTGATCTTATGTCAGTACTCAACAAAGGCCATTCTCACTCAGTACAGAAAGATTTTAGCAATCAAGTGAATAGGATATGCACCAGACTGTGCATACTTACCTGCCTTAGTTCCTTCCTTTCTTTCGCTTGTTCTTTCTTTCTTTCTTTCTTTCTTTCTTTCTTTCTTTCTTTCTTTCTTTCTATACTATTGCTGTAGGGGAAAATACCATAATAAAAAGCAATTTGGGGAGGAAAGAGCTTGTTTAGCTTGTAGGCTACAGTTCATCAACAGTAGAAGACAAGGAAGGGAATCTTGAGGCAGGAGCTGAAGTAGAGGCCATGGAGGAATGCTGCTTGCTAGCTTGTTCTTCAAAGCTTATGCAATCTACTTTCTTATATACCCCGGACAAACTTCTCAGAGATGGTCCCTCTACATCAATCACAGATGAAGAAAATGCCCCACAAACTGCCACACATGCCAATGTGTTGGAAGCATTTTCTCAGCTAAGGGTACCTCTTCTCAGATGACTTTAGCTTCTATCAAGTTGACAAAAAACTAACCAGCGCAATAACCAATCCACCTCTTCCTCATCTTTGTCATGGTCAATAGATCCTTAACTAGGCTTTGGGCTTCACAAATAGTATTTTTTCTTTTATAAGGCTTAGACTTGTTCATTCGCCAGTGGCAAAGATTAACACTAGATACGGCAACAAGGATAAACTGAAGTTCAAGTCCCAGATAAGAGGGGAAGAGGGAAGGAAGGAGAGGTCAAAAGTTCTTAGTTGGTTTTATCAGTGAAGAAAAAGAGATGTCTTCTGACTATAGTTGCCTTTAAAAAAAAAAAATCCGTAGAAAGGATAGCAGGGCTCAGAAAGACACTTCAAGGTCCCCATGGCCAGCAGCTCTCCTTTGAGCCATGGCATCCTTCTAAGAAAGATCAATAGGCCTCTGTTATTCAATTAACTAGAAGCACCTATAAAATCAAAATAATTGTCCCTCAAGGACATTATTAAATAAAAACATTCTTGTTCAAGCAAAGAAGACCCAAACCACTGTGCCACATCTGTCTCAACCTTGGTTCCTCCCTGACATGTAACTCTTTCAATACTCAGAGATAGTGAACACTCACCATCCTGAAGCAAAAGGCAGGACAGTGGAATAGGGTGGAATGGTGTCTGGGGTCTCCATGATTATATCAGTATCCTGAAGAGTCTAGAACTAGCATCTTGTTTCTTGTTGATTATTCTTTTTTGGAGAGCTTGATGAATACACTAATGTACAGAGCAAACTGAATATGTTCAAGACTTCCCAGACACCCAGACTGAAACCATCTTTAGTAGAGTCACCTTGAATAATAACACTGGTTCTCTCTTCTCACAGGCTGCACAAATGATGCTTGGCCTAATTCACAGTGCACTGGGGACTCTCTGGCTTTCTTTGCACCATCTAGAAGAAAAGAAACACAGTATCGGTCTTAAACTTATGTTAATTAGCATCTGTTACCTGTTTATGTCTGGAACATTCGTGAGTGAACTGTGTTCATTACTGATTCTTATGTATTTGATTCTAATTGATCAAGTAGAGTATTCTGTGGTCACCAGCTTACTAGGCTCAGTCACTGACTTACAGTGCTCATTTGAGCATTTTTTATGTATTGCCTGTTTTGATAAGGACCTCAAGAGGCTGGGATGTGTGCGTAGAAAAGATTTCAAAGGAGTATTACTAAGAAGAATCTTAAAGAGCATGGCTGTGTATATAAGTCTTTCTTTTCAGGGTGAAAACTCAAAAGTAAGAGTTTAGTGTCTAGGGAAATAGAGGCAATTTTCAGAGAAGTTACATATGGGAAAAGAAAAGAAGAACCTTGCGGTGGGGCAGGGGGCCAAGAGGAATGGGGAGAAAATAATTAGAGGTTCCTAAAGTTGATATTCTAATACTTTCATGGGTACATTTATCGAAGTGTCCACCAGGAGCATGCCCAATTAAAAGTAATTACACTTGAGGAAGCCCAAAGCCATGACTTCCCCCTAGCTAGTTTAGTTCACAGATGCACTCAATCCAAAAGAAATTTGTTAGTCGGATCATTTATGCAGAAGTCATGTGACCTGGGACACAACTGATTTCCCTTTGATAGCAAGTCTCTGAGAAGCAGAAAGCTTAATATAAGGATGAATTTCTTCTCGGAGAACAGAGTTCAATAAATACTCTTCCACTTTCTCGCTCTTCTCTACCAAGATGGAGCTTTAAAAGAGTAGAGGTCTAAGTGGAGACCAGTTCCTGAGCTTTGTGAAAGGCTTCTGAGACATAGTAGTCATTTCACTAAGCCTGTGGTCTGGCATTTACTTCTTTGATTGAGAGACATTTCTTCAGAGGATTTACCTCTGAAGGCATTGTAAAATGGACACCTTTCTGAAAGAGGTGTGTGTAGTAAAGAGCAACTACTTAACTGGAATGATGCACTGAGTTTCCAATTGCAAAGTGTCTAGAAAGAGCCTTAGGCCCAAGACATAAACAGGATGCTTATGGAAAAATTAACCACGAATCATATTCAATGGTGTGTCCATCCCTGCATCATGCATATCCCAGTGGTACCTTAAGCTCATTTTACCTCATTGACACAACGTTGCCACAAGGATCAAGAGCAATAGCTCTTCACCCCCTGCTTTATAAATGAGAAAACTTTATAAATGTCTGTAGAGTTTAAGTAACTCTAACAGAATGCCTGCAATAAAACAGCAGGGTTTTCTGTAAACCAAGGTAAGGTGCTTCTGCTTTCATAGCAGATTGTGTCCTCCTGGACTGAGAGATTCTTGATCTTCTTCTTAGGATATTTAGGTCACCTTCTGGGAGTTCTGCAGGCAAATGGAAGACATACCATGGGAAGAAAAGTTAATACAACATAACAACAAAGAACCACAGCTAGTTCCCAGTAGGTCACAGACATCACAGTGATTGAGGAAACAGCCATAAATAAATAAAATAAAAAAAAGCCATTTGATTTTCAGATCAACTGCATTCTGAAACTATTTTGTAGTGATCTTTTCTTCCCTAGAATATTGTGAGGGAAAAGAGGATTCCTGTGGGTGAGAGCTGTCATACTAGCCACCTTATTTTTTAATACTTCTGGTCATTAACTTGCTAACTTAACATCAAAGCATGCCAAGGATCCACTATTTGTCCCTCGTAAAATTATTGAGAAATTTCTGAGTCCCATAACCTACATGTTGATCGCATGAATGATCACTAACTTTTGAACATCTTTTCATCTCTCTAACAGAAAAAAGTAGAACCACTTTTTTTAGGGAATCCTTAGAACCAAGGTAGTTTTTTTCATTTCAATGTCACTTTCTTCCTAAAACTCGGGGGTAGTCTAGATGTCAGAATGACAGTAACATAGGAAGAGAATCTGTTGAGGGAATGATCAAACAGTGTGGGTGTTTCAATACAACTTTCTTCCCACAGTTCCTCTACTCAGGATCCAGCAGTATAACCCAGGGTGGTTCTTCAGTATTTCAGGTAATGTGGGAAAGCTGGACATAACCCCAAAGACAGAAACGTTTCATGACACAAAGAAGAAGAGCTATTTATGATTCTGAGACTTTTGAGGGGAGAAAACATCTTCCAAATGCTCAGATGAAAATAATCACTGAATTTTTCTAAAACACACACACACACACACCTCAGTGTGTCTTTTTTGGGAGTATGGGAAAAAGCATGCTTAATGGGCAAATAAGGAGACAGATGTGAAAGTTTCCATGGAATGAGTCCCTGCATGGCATCTAAGCATCTAAAGGGGGGTGTTCATCACAAAACAAAACCTTGAAGCTGAGAAAGAAAGTTATGGAAGTTTGAAGGTGTTTAGCCAGTGCCTTAGTTGGGTTTCTATTGCTGTGATGAAACACCATGACCAAAAACAGCATGGAGAGGAAACGGTTTATTTCATCTAATAATACTTCGGTCATATTCTTAACGTTGAAAGAACTCAAGGCAAGAACCTAAAGGCAGGAACTAAAGCAGAGACCATGGAGGAATGCTGCTAAGTGGCTTGTCTCTTGTGATTTTCTCAACCCACTTCCTTATACAACCCAGGACCAGCTCAGGGATGGCACTACCCATCCTTCAGTGAGCTGGTCCGACCCACATCAATCATTAATCAAGAGAATGCCTTACAGACCTGCCTATAGAAAATCTGATGGAGGCATTTTTTAGCTTGAGGTTCTTTCCCCCAGATAACTCTAGCTAGTGTTAAATTGACAAAGAAAAGCTGGGAGGGGAGAGGACATGACATATGACTGTGAAGAAAAAGGGTGAGAAAAAATAACTTGTGGAAAGAGAGCTATCTTCTGTAAATCCAGGTCTATGGAATGTCACCAGAATACAAAAAAAGAGGCGATCAGAACACCCCAGTGAGGCACAGTGCCCGGCCCACTTAGAACTTCCCTGCCCACTTCTGCCCACCCCTCAAGGTTAGTCACAACTCTGGAAGCCTCCAGTGCTAGCTGTGTGACCCTGAGCAAAGTACTTCACACTAACCTGAGCAAACACAGAGAACACTAGCAAGCTAAAAAACTTTGTTCACACATCTGTGATCCCAGCACTTGGGAGGCAGTGGTGGGCAGATCTCTGTGAGTTCAAGGCCACCCTAGTCTACAGACCAAGTTCCAGAACAGGCAAAGCTTCACAGAGAAACCCTAAAACAAATTTTGCTCTCTATTTCAGCTAAAGATTTATATTTTTTTCCCCAAAAACCAGTGGTATAGAGGCTATTTTGCTGAGAAGGAGTTTGCCAACTATGATTGTGGGGAATCAGAGTTTGGCTTCCTTGCCTTTTTAACTTTTACCATCACCTCAGTAGTCACTGTTAACATCATATTCCTTCCTAGTCCTTGTTCTCAGCTCATAACCCCAAAGTATCAGGAAGCATGTGTATACAAAGCTAAACATCTGGCGTTGCTCTTCTAGAGCAATAGCACAGTTGACCTCAAAACCTTGGCAGCCCTCTTGAGATTTTGCTAGTTCCTGACTCAGTGCCAGCTCATATTCAGTTTCTGTCTCTGTGTGAAGCCTGGTTTGGTTGTGCTGCAACCATGGTAGTCAATAAAAGTAAATATGCCCCTTGGCCGGTTTTCAAAGAATTCACCAAGCATGTTGTTTCGTTTTCCTGAAGCATGGTGGTGTGGAGAGTCTAACTGTAATTTCCAAGAGACAGTCTGCAGCCTTTGGTAAACCTAAACATCTCTGCCAACCCCTTCCCCTCCATACTACCTCAAGGAGCAAAGCTTAAGTTTCTTTTCTATGCAAAGCCAACCTGGTCCCTTCTCTAGAAGCACCTGGCATCATTCCAGAGTTTTTATATTCAGATAAGCTTACTACTTTTTATAAATGATCATAGTTGAAGGAATAAGGAAATATAGCAGATACCTGTTAGGATTTAGAGATGGTTTGGTTTGGCTTCTTGAGACAGGGTTTCTCTGTGTAGCTATGGTTGTTCTGAAACTCTCTGTATAGAACAGGATGACCTTGAACTCAGAGATCTGCCTGCCTCTGCCTCCCCAGTGCTGGGGTTAAAGATGCACACTGGCACACCTGATAGGATTTAGATTCTTAATCCTTAGAAGTAGTAGTTCATTGGGTGAACCATGGTCACCCATGGATTGAACAGAGAGGGATTTCCTCCTGGTTTTCATGGCAGAAGCTTAAAAAGGTTTCCTTTACTAAAAATTAAACTAATGAAGAGGGCACTAAGGAGATGACTTGGTGGTTTGTTAACGCCTTTTGCTAAACTAACATGAGAGCAGAGTTCAGATATCCAAAACACATAAAGGTCACCTGCCATTACATCCCCAGAAGGCAGTGGATCCCCAAAACAAACTGGATAATAAGACTAACCAGATCAGTGGATTCCGGGTTTGACTGGGAAACTGCCTCAGTGAATACGATGTACCTCAGGCCTTCTCATGCATATATACATGTATGTACACACACACACACACACACACATGTTTATGAGAGCATGGAAGTGGGAGAAGAAATAAACTAATGAAGAAAGTCTTTAAAATAGGAGAAGGACTTCCTACTACACACTTGAAATTCCTGTGTCCCTTTAAGTCCTTTGCTTTGGTTTGCTGTTGTTAAGTCACTCCCTCTTCCCATGACCACAAGTACATCCTCCTTGATAGCATGCAACCGTCTCTCACACATGTGTACAAAATACATGCAACTCTTTCAGCTCCTCCTCAATGGGACACCTTCCTCCATAGCTCATATAGTGTCCTTCAGGTCACTTAAAAACAGTTTGGTGGCTTTTCAAAGGAAGCTGAGAACCACTAAATTTAAATACCAAGGTGGCATAAATAAGCATGACAATTCCTGAACTTGAAACCTGTTGATATCTTGGTATTTATTAAATTTCATTACATAACAATCAGAATATAATTGTTCTCCCCTATTATCATTACTCTAAGCTTCTT
The DNA here is from genome assembly GCA_021653895.1 of Mastomys natalensis. Lineage (NCBI taxonomy): Eukaryota > Metazoa > Chordata > Mammalia > Rodentia > Muridae > Mastomys > Mastomys natalensis. Next base: position 2,156,715 of record JAJTUV010000834.1, on the reverse strand, counting down.
TTTGTGTGTATGGAGGCAGTTTGCATGTATGTCTGTGCATTATGTGTATACAGTGTCCTCAGAAAAAGGCACCAGATCCCCTGGCACTGGACTTACAGACAGTTGTGAGCTGCTGTGTGGGTGCTGAGAACTGATCCTGGATCCTCTGGAAGAGCAGCCAATGGCTTTAACTGCTGGGCCATCTCTCCAGTCCCTGTTGTAACCTTCTGATGCTTAACACATTACAGACACTGCATAGTGATGTCCTGAGGAGCACACGTACTGTGAAATGTGTTGTGAAATAAAAACTTTTTATGTTACTAACTTCTAGACAAGTTTGGAGTGAAGTCTTGATAGTAACCATGCTTAATATACTTGCAAAAAGTCAGATCTTACAAGTTGTTTTTCAGACAAGAGAGGTAGGGAAATGGCTAAGTGGGTAAAATGGTCATTGCACAATCATGAAGACCTGAACTGAAATTCCCAGAACTAACGCAAGCCAGACACAGGACCACACCTGCAAGCCCACTATGTCTAGGGTGAGATGAAAGACAGAGAATCCCCATGTGTACACACACAGTAAATAGTACTCTAAATCTGTTTATTCTATTTATTCTATCCATGACTTCTTTTTAATTTTTTTAATCTATTGCAGCGTCTGTTAGCAGTTATAGCAAACACCTTAAGTATTTTCGTGGCTCTATGTGGTACAATGCTATTTGGATATGAATTTCCAATTTTTGAATCAAAAGGAATTGATTACATTTGGTCAAATGTAAGTACCAATTTTAATAATAATAGTGTTAGATAGAACTGAAAAAATTATTATAAATGGCACACAATGAAATTGCTCTAAAATACATATGGATGGTAGAACACTACTTTGAAAATTGCCATGAAATTCGAGAAGTCATATAATTGTTGGGAAGGGCCAGAGAACTTGCTGAAGTAGATATCAAAAATTGTTATTATGGTATTATAATAAAATCACATAATATTTACACAAAGAAAACTTCAACAACTTGTAGCAGAAAGAGTTGAGGTAGAAGATACCTGATATACACATCCAGACCCCCAAAACAATTGGTTTTTGAGAACTTTATACATGAGTACAATATATTTACCTCATTCTTCCCCGCCTCTTATTATAGTCTCTCTCTTCCTCTCCTCTCTCATGGCTTCATGACCTCTTCTCCTGCAGTCATTATTGTTTATAAACTATTGAGTCCATTCAGTGTTGCCATGCATATATGTGTTTAGGACTGACCACTTGACATTGAGTAACCTATCAGGGGTATATCCCCATGAAATCCTGATTCTCCCTTCCTCAGCATTGGTCGCCTGTTGGGAGTTGGACTTGTGAAATTTCCTCCATCTGCACTGGTATGTCAGCTGGCATTGTCATTTTACTGGTTTTTTTAGGCAATCGTGTCATTGAGATTTCATGGGTGCAGCTTCCCTGCCATTTCTCGGAGACAGTCTCACAGCAGGGCTCGACTCCCCTGGTTCCTACAACATATTTATAGGATTAGGTCATATTAGTCAGTTTGGGGAAAATGAAACTTAAATAGTATCAACTCAATGGGATATCTCTTTCAAAGAAAATTTAAGTAGCCACATATTCTTGTTATGTAGAAAAGTAAGTCAGCAATAAATACATAAGCATAAAATTATGAAAATTATCATTTAAAAGCTACATATTAAATACATAAAGAAAGAAAACTAGGAAATGAAAAGAAAAAAGCTTACACATTTCAAGTTGTAAAATATTTTCATTTTCAATGCAGTGTAGGCTGAGATAAGAACAGCATCCCAGAGGGCTAGGAGAGTAGAGCCACTGTCCCAGAGTGCAAAGAAGTTCCCCAGAGACAAAACACTGAGGAGGATTGTTTTCAGGCCTTTAAATCTACCGAAATGTAGCTCCACTGGGTTTTGGGTGTGAGTAGGTCCTGGGAGCTTTTCCTCCTTTTTTAATTTCCCTCTTTGGGAGTGTATCCTGTCTGCTCCATCTTGGTCTAGGCGGCGAATTACTTCTTTCTGGCTTCCTGAGTCCACGGGGACAGGGAAATTTTGTTCCCTACTAAACCACAATATGAGGCTTTCCTACAAATGATTTCAAGAAGGATTTAGAGATTCTTGACTGTATGGTATTTAGGAAGATTTTGGACTCAGAATTAATGCTGCAATATCTTAAAACCAGAGAAGATGTTGAGATGAGTGAATATGCTTTGCACATGGAAAGGACATCAATTTGGAGGGGCTAGAAGAAAAACTGTAGATTGAATTATGTTTTTTTAAATATGTACAAATGTGACTTTTTTATTAGTGGAGTCATTACAGATATAATTTGTTATGTTATACTAAGAGAAGGATATCCTTCTGACTCTGGAGAAGGGCAGACCATATTACTGGTACTCTTATAAGAAGGAAAGTTGGTGTCTAAGGAAGATGGCCATGTGAATACAAAGACACATGGGAATAGTGCTGCTATAATTCAAGGGGCTTCCAAAATCTGAAGAGGGAAGTACCCTCCTTCAGAGCAACTAGAAGGAGCATAGTCCCACCAACACATTGATTTGTAACTATGAGACAGTTAATTTCTGTTTCAGAAATCATTCATGTTATGCTATTTATCACAATGTCCTTGGAGAACAAGTAGAGGAAGCCAGTGAATTGCTGTCTGCCTCTCCAGTGTTTTATTCCAATTGAGATTAGACACAAGAATGAAAACAACTGAGAAAAGACACACATACAAATGTATACAGGGCTGTCAGCTTCGTGGTTGATTATCACCTTTGAAATCCTTGTTAATGAGTTTGGTAACACTGACTGTCAGTGTTAGTATGGTTGAAATGAAACACCTTGGCCAAAGCAACTAGGGAAGAAAAGGGTTTATTTGACTTTTCCACAACACAGTTCATCATTAAGGAAGTCAGAACTGGAACTCAATCAAGGCAGGAACCTAGAAACAGAGGCTGATGCAGAGGCCATGAAGGAATACTGTTTATTGGCTTGTTCCCCATGGCTTTCTCAAACTGCTTTCTTGTAGAACCCAGGACCACTTGCCCAAGGGTGGCTCACCCAAAATGGGCTGCACCTTCCCACACCAATCACTAGTTAAGAGCATGTCATACAGACTTGCCTACAGCCTGATCTTATAGAAGTATTTTCTCAACTGAGGCTTCCTTCTCTCTAATAATTCTAGCTTGTGTCAAGTTGACATAAACTAGCCAGCACACTGATCTTAGTGGATTAAATCCATCTACCTATTTAAAATATACAATAAAATAAATGCTTCCCTATTGAAAACCAGACAAGTATCAGGTATTGAAAAAAAGATTTGGATGTTCTAAACACAATTCATTCTGGGGGAATTAAAAGAGAGAACCCAAAAGAATCTGACTATCTCTATCAGAATGGCCTATTCCACTGGTAAGGTCTCAATCTTCCTATCAGCTAAGAAAGAATGACTTTACTTCATGCAGTAACACTTAAAGCAAGGTATAATTTAAAAAAAAAAAACAGAACATACAATTCCAAATATACTTAGTAGAATAGCATAAAACACAATCATATGATCAGCCCCATTAAAAGGGACTGAGAATCATAGATTGGCATCTAGCCCACTTGTCATCAGAGAGGCTTCACCCAACAACTAATGGAAACAGATGGCGAAACCCATGGCCAAACATTAGTGAGAGTTTGGGGAATCCCTTGAAAGAGGAGAAGAAAGGATTGTAGGAGCCAGAGGAGCCAAGGACAACTAACCAGACCCCATAGGGGCTCACAGAGACTCAACTAACAACCAGGGAGCCTGCACGCCCTCTCCACACATATTGCAGTTGTGTAGCTTGGTTTTCTTGTGAGGCTCCTAACAGTAGGAGCAGGGGCTATCTGACTCTGTTGCCTGACTCTGGGACCCTTTCCTCCTACTGGGCTGCCTTGTCCAACCTTAATAGAAGAAGATGCACCTAGTCTTACTACGACTTGATATGCTAAGGCTGGTTGATATCCATAGAGGCCAACCCTTTTCTGTAGAGAAATGGAGGAGGAGTAAAATGGGTGAGGGAGTGGGGAAGGACTGAGGAGGAGAGTAGGGAGGAGCCACGCAGTCTGGATGTAAAATAAATAAATTTTTAAAAAGATGTTTTAAAAGGGGGAGCTGAGAAAAATGAGGTAAACTATGTATTGCTTTGCTTTTTCTCCTTTTCAGCCTCATCGTGTGTAAAGCAAAAGTAAAAGTTGGGAAGCTGTTAGCAGAATTGAAGTGTTTAGCAAGAGATTCACTTCATAAACAAGGAAGCAACTAACTTGAACTAATCATAGTTGTTTGGAACTGTAAAGGATAAATGGTGCATTCTGACCCAGAAACAATTTTCTTGTACAGTTTTCAAATGACTTGTTCTACATGCCAAATGTTTCCTTTCTCTTTCAGATGGCTGGCATGATGCTTCTACAGATTTCCGTCATTTGTACAATCTCAGAGTTAATAATTGCAATCGTAGTGCTCCACTGGTTCATATCATCACCTGAGATTAAAGAATACTTAGAAGAAAGTGAGTAATGGAGACCAGGGAGATGGATTAGAGGGCAAGGCACCTGCTACACAAACATGGTGACCTTAATTCCAGTCCTAACACACATGTGGAAAGAGGTGGATATGGTAGGAGGTGTCTGTGACCCTTCCTGGAGGACAGACATAAATAGTCAGCCAGTCTAACAGAAACATCAAGTGTCAGCTTCAATGAGAAATACTGTAAAAATAAATAAATAGACCAATAAAGTATAGGACAACACCCCAACATCAAGCTCTGGCCACCAAAGGAACCTGAAGAGAACGAAAACCCTCAACAAAGGCTGGGAATAGATTAAGGCAATTAAGAAAATCTATACCCAATCATTAGCCCACTTTGCCACATTACCTTAATATGGAGCTTTGAACCAAAACATTCTGAGATGTGTAAGTGAATAACAAAGCATGTTCTTCAGAAATGGAGAAAATAAGTCAACAATTTTTTTTCTAAGTAAGTCTAAACCCTAGACTTAAACATGAAATGTTTTATTCAGCTAAAATAAGTAGATGTTAAAATAAATTGATTCTCAATTTGTTTGAAGAACCACCATATTGATTTCCATTGTGGCTGTACAGGTTTGCAGTCCCATCAGCAGTGGAGGAGTGTTCCCCTTGTTCCACATCCTCGCCAGCATGAACTGTCACTTGAGAGTGTAGCTTGGTTTTCTTGTGGGACTCCAAACAGTAGGAGGCAGGGGCTATCTCTGACTCTATAGCCTAACTTTAAGACGTTTTCCCCCTACTGGGCTGCCTTGTCCAACCTTAATTTAAAAAAGGATGCCCTAGTCTTACTATAACTTGATATGCCAAGACTGGTTGATATCCAAGATATCTTGGAGAACTGCTCTTTTCTAAAGAGAAATGGAGAGGGAACAGATCTGGGGGAGAGAGAAACAGGGGAACTAGGAGGAATGGAGGGAGAGGAAACTCTAATTAGAGTGTATTGTATAAGAAAAAAATCTATTTTCAATTTTAAAAAAGAACAAAAATAATCTTTAAAAAAAAAAACCTAAAAGTATAACAATGTGTAACCTAAAATAAAATAAATTGAAGCTCTTTAAAAAATCAGAATCCCAGAGTAGAAAACTTCAAAAGAAGATGTGAGCTAGAAGATGAAACACCAACTTGAAGATAGGTCAGTTTCAATTATCATCAGTAGCACAAAAAATGAACAGTCTATTAGACACCTGGGAAACACATTGGGAGTGCCAAAATGTACATTATGAGGGTCACAGGAGTAGAGAGAGGGAAGGAAAGGGGAAAGGGGAAGAAGAAATTTTAAAGAACTTTTAGAACATTTGTAGCTGTAAATGATAAATTTTTTTAAGTCTCAAATCAAAAACCCAACTTTCTGCTGTTGAAAAAAAAAAAACTAGAAAATGACTTTTAAAACTAAGCTTAAAGGGCTGGAGAGATGGCTGGGTGGTTAAGAGCACTGACTGCTCTTCCAAAGGTCCTGAGTTCAATTCCCAGCAACCACATGGTGGCTCACAACCATCTGTAATGGAATCCAATCTTCTGGTATGTCTGAAGATAGCTACAGTGTACTCATATAAACAAAATATTTTTTTTTAAAAAAATAAGCCTAAAGTGAGAAATGAAAATAATAGCCTGAAGTAAAAATAAATGCATATGCCCCTTATAATCAGTGCATATCAATAAGAAAAAGAGAACAAAGAGAAACAAAAGTATATTCTCTTTTAAAAAATTAATAACAAATCTTTAACTATATGACAAAAGGAAAGGGGAGATTGAGTTTAATTTGTCAAATTATGAATAAACATAACAATATTAAAGAAATAAAAGCACTGAATTGGCTATTAGGAACAATGACATGCCAATAAGTGAGATAGCTCTTCTCGTTTGCCTCCTGTTGCTGTGATAAATGCTGATCAATTTGATGACTAAGTAATCTTTTCAAATGATACTGGGAAAACTAAAGAGTGAAACTAATAAACCCCTACCCCACACAAGCTCCACAAGTTAATTCAAAATACACAAGGACTTCAGCTTAAGAGTTAACACTGTGAAACTCTTAGAAGAAACTCTAGGCATAATTATTTGTAACCTAGGTTAGGTAATGATACATTGGATGCTACATCAAAAGCACAAAGAACGTTTCATGCATAAATTTGATCGGCCAAGTAAAAAAATATAATAGAGAAATGTGATAAGTATAGTTGCAAGAACTCTCACTACCAGCAACAAAAATATCTACCAAAGCAGAAGCTAGAGGGATGGCTCAGCAGTTAAGATCAGTCACTTGTGAAGCCCCAGTTTTTCCCCCACTGGCCACATATAGCAGCTCCCAACCACCTGTCACATCCTATTCTTGCCTCTCTGAGCAGTGTATACACATGGTGCACATACGGTCAAGCAGGCACACACACACACATCCATGCAAATAAAATAAATTAAACTTTTAAATTCTTTAATTACCAAATCAAAGCTAATAACATTTTTAAAAGTTTATACATCATGACTAAGTAGGAGTTACCCTAAGAACTCCAAGTTAGTCAGCTTATAAAAATTATCAATAGAACATACTACATTACTAGGTAAAGAACAGAAACATCATTACTAAAAATGATGGCTTGTGTACATAGGTTGTAATAGTGATAGTTTAAATATCTGTTCAGTTTACCTAATATTTTTTCAAAATAAACCATTTTAGTTTCAAAAATAACTGCATTCTTGTATCAGCCTAAAATTCTGCCTGGAGCAGAGGGATGACAGTTCCTAGGATCCTAATGGGTACTATATGAAAACAAATTGCTAAGATGAAGCTGAACAGTGAACGGAGACTAGGTCCTGAGAACATTTAACTAAGTTATTAAAGAATGCTTACTTTAGACTATGGGTACCACAGGGCCCTTGAAGGACTTTAACAGCAATGTATCTCAGTCAAGCTTTGTTCCTAACATAATTACATCCATTACAATATTTTCTAAAGCAAATTATAGGTGCCCACCCCTAACTCAGATTACTCAGCCAATCAGGAAAGACTGCATCTGTTAGAATAGCAGTTCCAAAGTTAGGAAGACTTTAGGCATGATGGGTACTAGACTTCCTTCTTGTCCTCCCACTCTACTATCTGCATCTGTATCCTAAGACTGTTTCAGTTTGTGATCCCAAGATGGCTCAGGCAACATAACTCATGGTCACATGCCTCAGAAATTGGTTCTTCTTCCTCTGAAGAAACAGGAAACCTCTCCCTCCCTCTCAGAGACGCAACTGCCTCCACCTCTGAACTAAATAATAGCAAAGAGTACTGGATTGTCATAAGACAAATTACAGTGGAAGGGTGATTTTGAGGCCCACCTGCCTCTGGGCCATTCCAACAGGAGAAGAGAAAAAGAAACCAGAAAAGAAAACAAGGCATTTGACAAGGATAGTAACTGAGAAATCCAAGTTATATATATCTAGACATAAACAATGCAGAATACATTGAATACAGGTCAAAGCAACTTGAAACTCTGAAAAGACAGCCTTACTGTGTCCTGAGGCCCATTCTGGGTCTTCACAATGAATATGCAGAATACAAAGGAAAAGAAGTTTGAAAGTCAAAAGGTTTATATACATTGTATATATTAGTTTTATGATCAATTTTCTCAGGCAACAGGGACTATAGATTGTCACCCTTTATTTATAGTTCCCATATCACTCAAGAGTTATTGAACGTAGTGTTGGATACTTAACCTTAATTCTCGTAGATTGAGAGATGGTTTCTTAAGTACTCATCTTTTCAGGGGGAATTTTGTGTGCTCTTACTTAGCAAAATACTCTTTAATACATTTAAAGGACACATGGAAAAAAGCTTTAAAGTGTTGCTGGGGAAAACAACAACACCACGTCACTCGGGATATGTTCCAGTCTCAATTTCTGTTTCTTTGAAAAAGTTCCCTGCCCCAAAGAGACTTAAGAGAGGAAAAGGTTTACTTGGCTTATAATTAGAGGATAGAGTCCATTATTGTGGGGAAGTCAGGGTAGGAACTTAAAGCACTATGTCCATAGTCAAAGCAGAGAGAGAATAAAAAGCATGGACCCTTGTGTTCTTGCTGATCTCAACCAGCTTGCTTGACTCTTATACAGTCCAAAGCCTGGCCCATGAAATGGTGCCACCCACATTCATGGTGGGTATTCCCACCACAATTAGTAATCAATACAACTCCCCACAAAGCAATCTGATCTAGATAGTTTCTCAACTGAAAGTCTCTTCCAGGTGAGGATAGGTTGTGTCAAGTTAATAGTTAATACTAGCCAGCGTAGGATGCCTTCCTGCATGGCGTCCAAGACCCCCTGAATCCGAGAGAACCACCAGAATATAGCAGAAGGTTAAAGTCCTTTTGAAAAGTGCAATACTTGAGGGTAGTATGTTTGCTGCAATTCACAGAAACCTGTGGGATAATATGATGCATACATGTATACTCTCAGCACTCAGGAGGCTAAGGCAGAAGGATCATCCATTCCAGGGCAACTTGAGATACATAGTGAGATTCTATCCAAAACAAACCAATCAAGTAAGTTAATTAAGGAGTACCTCTTAGGTCATAGGTCCATGGGTCTGGCCTCAGGACACAATAAGGCTGTCTTTCCAGAGTTTCAGGTTGCCCATGCTCTAGGTTTTTACATTTAAGTACTTGATGACTAAAGGTGAGTCTTTTATCCTCAAGACAATACTAATGACCAACTTTCTATCTCTCAACTTTCCCTAGGTCCCTCCATTTCAGAACTACCATTACCATCTTCAAAACAGCCATCTCTACTTGAGTTGGGAACGATGAGCGATGAAAGCTGAAGAACCCTGCAGGGTTTGTTTGGTTTTTTTTACAAGACGCCTCACAGGAAATGTACTCCAATGATGTCCTTGCCAATTCTCACTTTCTCCTAGTTCAGTAATAAAGGGTGCAATCTGATCGCAAATTGGCTGTTCCCTCACTGTTTTAGTCAATGCTTCATTACTGTGAAGAAACACCATGACCACAGCAACTCTCATAAAGGAAAGCATTTAATTGGGGCTTACTTACAATTTCAGAGGTTTTGTCCATTGTCATCATAGTGGGAAACATGGCAGCATGCAAGCAGAGAAGGTATTAGAGAAGGAGCTGAGAGTTCCACATTCAGAGCTACAAGCAACAGGAAGAGAGCCAGCAGGGCCCTGCTTGGACTTTTGAAACATCAAAGCCCACCCCACCCCACCCCCAGTGACACACTTCCTTCAACAAGACCACACTCCTAATCCTTTCAAATAGTGCCTAAGAATTTAAATATATGAGCCAATAGGGGTCATTCTTATTCAAACATCCACACTCACTGTAGATTACCAGCCTTCTCTACCCCTAAGATTGGGGCCGTGACAGGTAGTCAAGGTGACTGCTCATTTTTATCTCCATTTGTGGAAAACATTATAAACAAAGGAACCCTTTCATCACAAAGAAGAAAATACCGGCTTTGGAAGAGGCATAGTGCTGCTGTAGTGAAAGCAAAGTTAGCCTACACTACTGCTATCCTGCAGAGTGGTCCCCAGCCCATAGAATAGAAAGGAGGGCTTAGCATAGCTCCTATCTAACTCATAGCAATTAATCAGCAGGCTAGTATCATTTATTAGTGATCATTATTGTAACTATGAAGATTCAGGAAGCCAAAAGGAATAGTTTCTATTTCCCAAAACTGATGACCAGAGCCCACTTCTGAAAGCTGAAAGTGAGATCACTTTTAATATATTTTTTCTTAAGCCATAAAAAGTTCCTGAAAGCTCTCTGTAAGACATTGTGATGCATTTGTGTCCCTCAGTGAAAAGAAAACAGATGTTGACATTTTAGTGCCCAGTACCTCAAAATACGACTTTATTTAGAAATAAAGTCTGGGTCCAGGAGATGGCTCAGCAAATCAAGGTGCCTTATGCCAAATCTGGCTGTCTGAGTTTGATCCTTGGGACCCACAGGGCAGAATGAGTGAACTCCTACAAGTTGTCCCCTGACCTCTCCATGTGTACAGTAGCACGCACATTAATATACAAAATAAATGGATAATTTTTGTTTTGTTTTTGAGACAAAGTCTCACTGTGTAGTCCTAGCTGGCCTGAAACTTAGTATGCAGAACAGGCTGGCCTTATATTCATAGTGATCCACCTACTTGTACCCTCCAAGTACTGGGATTAGAGGTGTGTGCCTCCATGCCCAGCAAATAATTTTAATAGAAATACAATCTTTATGGAGAGAATGAAGTAAATTTGCTGTAAGGGTGGGCGTAGTCCAGTACAGCTGATTGATTCTCTTATAAAAGAGGATTTGGACAGAGTCAGGCAAGCAGAGAAGGGAGTTGGTAGATGAGAAGGGAGAGGGCCTGTGGAAAGGGAAGGACGGGAGCGAGGCATCTATTAGTCAAATGCCAAGATCAGCAGAAAACCATCAGAGTTGTAGAAAGGGATCTTCTTGCAGAATGTCCAACTTTTGAAAATTGCAACATGGCATTGTCGTCTACAAGTACATAGGGCCACATTTATATGTATCCTGGGATGCATGTGGCCTGCAGGACACACTGACAACAGTTCCCAGAAGGAGTCTGACTCTGGTAACATTTTGATCTAGAACAGTGAGACAGTATGTTCCCACTGTTGTTAGTCACCCGGTCCGTGGCCTTTAGTGGAAGGTAGTCACATACCTTTCCACTCTAAGCTGCATTGTGTTTGCTCCAGAGTTTGACCAGGTATTTACAAATGGAGAGTACCCTCTCACCTGGACATTTCTCAGTAGGAAAGTGATATTTGAATATCTCTACTCTCCAAAGTCGGATGAGAGGAGAATCTATAAAGCTTGTGGGTACTGCGGGAGAATGTCATTTCCTGTTGTTAGGCTTTGAGACGGAGGTGAGGTTTGCTGGCCAGCTCTAGAACAGTCATGATTCATAGATTTCAAGGCATTGATGTCCAGTCATTCAGGGAGGCCCGTGGACCAGCTTGAAATTCAGAGTTTACAAGGGGCAAATGAATTCCCTCCTACCTTCAGGCACCACTATGGAGCAATGGTTGGAGATGAACTCAGAAGTCTTGGGCTTCCTGAGAATTGCAGCATATGGAACAAAGCAAGCCAAAGCATTTCATCAAAATGTTGCAGTGTCGGGTCAATACCAAGGTGTAGCAAGTTGCTAAAAATGCCACTAGTGCCACTGACAACTGTTTAGATTGATATTCAGCCCCTAGAAGCCTTCAGAATCCTGTCTAGATTAAAATATATAGTCTACAGAAAGAAAACCATACTCTGACCTAAGAGTTCATATGCGAGTACCTATGTGTATATGCTCTTGTGCACATATACATATATATGCACATGGATGTGCAGGCCAAAGGACAGTATCAGGTGACATTCCTAAGATGCTATACATCCTGTTTTTGATACAGGATCTCTTATTGGCCTGGACCTGCCCAGACATGCTAAGCTCACTGGCTGGTGAGCCCAAGGATCTGTCTGTCTCTCCCTTCACACAGCTGAGATTACAAGCACATGCCATCATGCACAATTCTTTTTCAGCATGGGTTCTGAGATTTGAACTCAGATCCTCAAGCTTACAAAGCACCTCACCAACTGAGCTCTCTCTCCAATCCCACAGGAGTCATTTATCTTCATTTAACTCTTTAAAACAACGATTGCTTTTAAAATATTCATATTTTTCATTTAGTATACATATTTAATATTTTATAACAAAAAAAACTATTGTGAATACTACATACGTAAGTTATGTGTTTGGAGTTCGCCTTGTTATTTCTTGGTTTTACTGTGATACTATCTCCAGGCTCTCTTATACAACTTCTCCAAAGACTCAGTCACATAGTCAACAAATTCTCTATCCCTGAAAACGTTCTGCAGAAATGTGGCTTAGACATGAATTGTTTCTATGGATTCATATGTTGAAGACTTGATTGGTCAACCATCTTCTCTTTTCTCCATGCTTCCTGGATACCAGGAAATGGGCAGTCTTTCCTACATATTTTCACTGCCATGGTGTTCAGCCTCACCTCAAATCCAAACCAGTAGCATTTGCTGGCATTGATTTGAATATCTCCACCCCTCCTGAGGCTTCTTTCACCTCAAAGTTTCTGTCCCTTCAAGACAGTTGGCACCATTTCCAGGAAGTCAATAAAAGAGAGAAAATCCCAACCAGAATGTTAGCTGATTACTGAAACCCACATGACCTAAGGCCTAGTTCTTACACTTCTTATTACTTTTTTTTTTTTTTCCTTTCTGGATATTTTTTTTTTTTCAGCAAATCAAAAAAATTTAGAAAGCATTCAAACAGAATAAAATGAAAAGAAACAAACAAGCAAAATACCAAGGATCAGATATACTTATACAAGAATTCTATAGAGCCTTCAAACAAGCAATACTTTTTGAGTTATGTTTAACAAAATTCAGAACCACAATAAGCTCCTTCACAAAGCAAATAATATTGCAATAGTGAAATCAAGTGTAAACCCAACAAAAATATATAAGTTATAGTCCAGTATCCCTCATGAATATACATACAAAAATTCTCAATGAAGTAGTTGCAAACTGAATACAAGAGATACAAAAAATAATATTCCATGAATAACTGAATAACTGTTTTTTTTTTTTTTTAGAAGACCATACTCCATATACAGGCTGCATGTTTTGGGATAGCCCCCACTCCAGATGTTTGAGACCTACATGAAAACCAAGCTGCACATTTACAACATATGTGCAGGGAGGCCTAGGTTCAGCCCATGGAGGTAGATCTGTGTAGACTAGGTATGCTCCACGGTTGGTGATTCAGTCTCTCAGAGCTCCAAGGGTTCAGGTTCGTTTACTCTGTTGATCTTCCTGTGCAGTTCCTATCTCCTTAGGGCCCGCAATCCTTCCACCTATTCTTCTTTAAGAGTCCTCAAGCTCCATCCACTGTTTGGCTCTGGATGTCTGTATCTGTCTGAGTCAGCTGCTGGTTAGAGCCTCTCAGAGGACAGCTTGCCCCTGTCTGTTCTCAGGCTGGAGGTTTAGATCCTGGGAGCTCTGGTTGAATCTTTTGATACTCGTTCTAAAAAGGACAAAAGCACCCTCACTTTGGTCTTCCTCCTTCTTCTTGAGTTTCATGAGGTTTATGCGTTGCATCTTAGGTATTGTGTGTTTTGGGGCTAATATCCGCTTATCAGTGAGTGCATACCATGTGTGTTCTTTTGTGATTGGGTCATCTCACTCAGGATGATATTTTCTAGCTCCATCCATTTGTCTAAGAATTTCATGAGCTCATTATTTTTAATAGCTGAGTAGTACTCCATTGTGTAAATGTACCACATTTTCTGTATCCATTCTTCTGTTGAAGGACATCTGGGTTCTTTCCAGCTTCTGGCTATTATGAATAAGGCCGCTATAAACATAGTGGAGCATGTGGCCCTGTTGCATGTTGAAATATCTTCTGGGTATATACCCGGGAGGGGTATAGCTGGGTCCTCAGGTAACACCATGTTCAATTTTCTGAGGTATCGCCAGACTGCTTTCCATAGTGGTTGTACCAGCTTGCAATCCCACCAACAATGGAGGAGTGTTCCTCTTTCTCCACATCCTCGCCAACATCTGCTGTCACCTGTGTTTTGGATCTTAGCCAATCTGACTGGTGTGAGGTGGAATCTCAGTGTTGTTTTCATTTGCATTTCCCTGATGACTAGGGATGCTGAGCACTTCTTTAGATGTTTCTCAATCATTCGAGTTTCCTCAGTTGAGAGTTCTTTGTTCAACTCTCTACCCCATTTTTTAATAGGGTTATTTGATGGTCTGGAATCTAGTTTCTTCAGTTCTTTGTATACCTTGGATATTAGCCCTCTATCAGATGTAAGGTTGGTGAAGATCTTTTCCCAGTCTGTTGGTTCCCGCTTTGTCCTGTTGACCGTATCCTTTGCTTTACAGAGGCTTTGCAGTTTTATGAGATCCCATTTGTCAATTCTTGATCTTAGAGCATGTGCCATTGGTGTTCTGTTCAGGAACTTTTCCCCTGTGCCCATATGATCAAGGCTTTTCCCTATTTTCTCTTCTATTAGTTTCAGTGTAGCTGGTTTTATGTGGAGATCCTTGATCCACTTGGAATTGAGCTTTGTACAAGGAGATAAGTATGGATCAATTTGCATTCTTCTACATGTTGACCTCCAGTTGGACCAGCACCATTTGTTGAAAATGTGTCTTTTTTCCACTGGATAGTTTGAGCTCCTTTGTCGAAGATCAAGTGACCATAGGTATGGGGGTTCATTTCTGGGTCTTCTATTCTATTCCATTGATCCTCCTGACTGTCTCTGTTCCAATACCATGCCGTTTTTATCACTATTGCTTTGTAGTACAGCTTGAAATCGGGATGGAGATTCCCCCAGAAGTTCTTTTATTGTTGAGTGTAGTTTTCGCTATCCTGGGTTTTTTGTTATTCCAAATGAATTTTAAGATTGCTCTTTCTATCTCTGTAAAGAATTGAGTGGGAATTTTGATAGGGATTGCATTAAATCTGTAGATTGCTTTCGGCAAGATAGCCATTTTTACTATATTGATCCTTCCAATCCATGAGCATGGGAGATCTTTCCATCTTCTGAGATCTCCTTCGATTTCTTTCTTCAGGGTGTTGAAGTTCTTGTCATACAGTCTTTCACTTGTTTGGTTAGATTCACACCAAGATATTTTATACTATTTGTGACTATTGTGAATGGTGTCGTTTCCATAATTTCTTTCTCAGCCAGTTTATCCTTTGTGTAGAGGAATGCTACTGATTTGTTTGAGTTAATTTTATACCCAGCCACTTTGCTAAAGTTGTTTATCAGGTTTAGGAGCTCTCTGGTGGAAGTTTTGGGGTCACTTAAGTATACTAACATGTCATCTGCAAATAGTGAAACTTTGACTTCTTCCTTTCCAATTTGTATCCCTTTGATCTCCTTCTGTTGCCTAATTGCTCTGGCTAGGACTTCCAGAACTATATTGAACAGGTAGGGGGAGAGTGGGCAGCCTTGTCTAGTCCCTGATTTTAATGGGATTGCTTCAAGTTTCTCTCCATTTAGTTTGATGTTGGCTACTGGCTTGCTGTATATTGCTTTTACTATGTTTAGGTATGGACCTTGAATTCCTGATCTTTCCAAGACTTTTATCATGAAGGGGTGTTGAATTTTGTCAAATGCTTTCTCAGCATCAAGAGATATGATCATGTGGTTTTTTTCTTTGAGTTTATTTATGTAGTGGATTACGTTGATGGATTTCCGTATATTGAACCAACCCTGCATTCCTGGGATAAAGCCTACTTGATCATGTGGATAAGTGTTTTGATGTGTTCTTGGATTCGGTTCGAGAGAATTTTATTCAGTATTTTTGCATCGATATTCATAAGGGAGATTGGTCTGAAGTTCTCTTTTCTTGTTGGATCTTTGTGTGGTTTAGGTATAAGCGTAATTGTGGCTTCATAGAATGAATTAGGTAGTGTTCCTTCTGTTTCTACTTTGTGGAATAGTTTGAAGAGAATTGGTATTAGATCTTCCTTGAAGGTTTGATAGAATTCTGCACTAAAACCATCTGGACCTGGACTTTTTTTGGTGGGGAGACTTTTAATGACTGCTTCTATTTCTTTCGCAGTTATGGGACTGTTAAGATGGTTTATCTGATCCTGATTTAACATTGGTAACTGATACTTGTCTAGAAAATTGTCCATTTCATCCAGATTTTCCAATTTTGTTGAGTATAGGCTTTTGTAGTAGGATCTGATGATTTGTTGAATTTCCTCGGTTTCTGTTGTTATGTCACCCTTTTCAGTTTGGATTTTATTGATTTGGATACTGTCTCTCTGCCCTCTGATTAGTCTGGCTAAGGGTTTATCTATTTTGTTGATTTTCTCAAAGAACCAGCTCCTGGTTTTATTGATTCTTTGTATAGTTCTCTTTGTTTCTATTTGGTTGATTTCAGCCCTGAGTTTAATTATTTCCTGCCGATCTACTCCTCTTGGGTGTTTTTGCTTCTTTTTGTTCTAGAGCTTTCAGGTGTGTTGTCAAGCTGCTAGTGTGTTCTCTCTCCAGTTTCTTTTTGTATGCACTTAGAGCTATGAGCTTTCCTCTTAGCACTGCCTTCAGTGTGTCCCATAGGTTTTGGTATGATGTGTCTTCATTTTCATTAAATTCTAAAAAGTCTTTAATTTCTTTCTTTATTTCTTCCCTGACCCCATTATCAACGAGTAGAGTATTGTTCAGTTTCCATGTGAGTGTGGGCTTTCCATTGTCTTTGTTGTTATTGAAGACCAGCTTTAGACCATGGTGATCTGATAGGATGCATGGGATTATTTCGATTTTTTTATATCTGTTGAGGCCTGTCTTGTGACCAATAATATGGTCTATTTTGGAGAAGGTACCATGTGGTGCAGAGAAAAAGGTATATTCTTTTGTTTTTGGGTGAAATGTTCTATAGATATCTGTTAAGTCCATTTGGTTTAAAACTTCTGTTAGTTTCACTGTACTTCTGTCTAGTTTCCGTTTCCCTGATCTGTCCAGTGCTGAGAGTGGGGTATTGAAGTCTCCCACAATTATTGTGTGAGGTGCAATATGTGCTTTGAGCTTTAGTAAGGCTTCTTTATGAAAGTGGGTGCTCTTGCATTTGGTGCATAGATGTTCAGAATTGAGAGTTCATGTTGGTTGACTTTTCCTTTGACAAATATGAAATGACCTTCCTTATCCTTTTTTATATCTTTAAGTTGAAAGTCAATTTTATTCGATATTAGAATGGCTACTCCAGCTTGTTTCCTAGGACCATTTGCTTGAAAAATTGTTTTCCAGCCTTTTACTCTAAGGTAGTGTCTGTCCTTGTCACTGAGGTGGGTTTCCTGTATGCAGCAAAAAGTCGGATCCTGTTTGTGTATCCAGTCTGTTAGTCTATGTCTTTTTATTGGGGAATTGAGTCCATTGACATTAAGAGATATTAAGGAGAAGAGACTGTTGCTTCCTGTTATTTTTGCTAAAAGGGGAGGCATTGTTTGTGTGGCTATCTTCTTTTGGGTTTGTTGGAAGTGGATTACTTTCTTGTTCTTTCTAGGGTATGATTGCTCTCCTTGTAATGGGTCTTTCCTGCTATTATTCTTTGTAGTGCTGGGTTTGTGGAAAGATATTGTGTAAATTTGGCTTTGTCATGGAATATCTTGGTTTCTCCATCTATGGTAATAGAGAGTTTTGCTGGGTATAGTAGCCTGGGCTGGCATTTGTGTTCTCTTAGGGTCTGCATGACATCTGACCAGGATCTTCTGGCTTTCATAGTCTCTGGTGAGAAGTCTGGTGTAATTCTGATAGGTCTGCCTTTATATGTTACTTGGCCTTTTTCTCTTACTGCTTTCAAAATTCTTTCTTTGTTTTGTGCATTTTGTGTTTTGATTATTATGTGACGGGAGGTATTTCTTTTCTGGTCTAGTCTATTTGGTGTTCTGTAGGCTTCTTGAATGATTATGGGCATCTCGTTCCTTAGGTTAGGGAAGTTTTCTTCTATGATTTTGTTGAAGATATTTACTGGCCCTTTAAGTTGTGAATCTTCACTCTCTTCTATACCTATTATCCTTAGGTTTGGTCTTCTCATTGTGTCCTGGATTTCCTGGATGTTTTGTGTTAAGAGTTTTTTGCATTTTTCGTTTTCCTTGACAGTTGTGTCAATATTTTCTATGGTATCTTCTGCACCTGAGATTCTCTCTTCTATCTCTTGTATTCTGTTGGTAATGCTTGAGTCTGTGACTCCTGATTTCTTTCTTAGGTTTTCTATCTCCAGAGTAGTCTCCCTTTGTGATTTCTTTATTGTTTCTATTTCCATTTTTATGTCCTGGATGGTTTTGTATAAATCCTTCACCTGTTTGGTTGTGTTCTCTTGTGATTCTTTAAGGGCTTTTACCTGTTTACCTGTGTTCTCCTCGGATTCTTTGAGAATGTTATTTATGTCCTTTTTAAAGTCCTCCATCATCATCATTAAAAGTGATTTTAGGTCTGACTCTTGCTTTCCTGGTGAAATGGGGAGTTCAGGACTTAATGTGGGAGATCTAGGTTCTGATGATGACATGTGTTCTGGGTTGCTGGCCCTTGTATTCTTGCTCTTGCCTTTTGCCATCTGGTTCTCCTTGGTGCTACCTGTGCTGTCTCTGGCTGCAACCTGTCTTTCCTGTTCTCTTGGTTGTGTCAGAACTGTTTAAGTTGGGTGTCGCTGCTCAGGTTCGAGCTAGGGCCCAGGATCTGCTCAGTGCTTTGGTCTGGACCGGAAGGAATCAGTGCTCTGGGCCAGGAGTGAGTTCCTGGATCCCTGTGGGACCTGGTTACTCCCTGTTTGGGGCAGGTGTTGCTGCCTCCTTGCTTAAGAAGCTGCTCAAGTTAGAGCTCCTGGGAGCCACGCTTCCTCTGGGTTCTGTGAGATTTGGGTGCAGAGTTGCTGCCCGATCTGCTGAGCGCCCAGGCCCAAACCGGAAGGAACCAGTGCTGGAGCCAGGAGTGAGTACCTGGGTCCCGGTGGGTCCCAGTTACTCCAGTTTGGGGCAAGTGTTGCTGCCTCCTTGCGTAGGAAGCTGCTTGGGTTAGAGCTCCTAGGAGCCCTGCTTCCCCTGGGTTCTGTGGGATTTGGTGTAGAGCTCCCGCCTGGGATCTGCTGGGAGCTCCGACCCAGACCGGAAGGAGCCGGTGCTCCGGGCCAGGAGTAAATCCCTGGGTCTCAGTGGGTCCCGGTGGGTCCCAGTTACTCCCTGTTTGGGGTGGGTGTTGCTGTCTCCTTACCAGAGATACTGCCTGGGTCAGAGCTGCTGGGTGCCCCACTTCTGCCGGGTTTTGTGAGGTTCAGTGCAGAGCTGCCTCCAGGGATCTGCTGCCTGGGCCCAGACCGGAAGCGGAAGTCCTTCTTATTACTTCCCTTAGTACAAGTGATTGATGTCATTTGTCTTTCTTAAAGGATGTTATTTTATGGAGAGAGGCACATTACAGGAAACCTTCCCTTTAAAAAGAAAATTCACAAGAACATCAAGACAAGAAATGTGTTTAATTTCAAAAAAATTAAATTCAATCAATCCTGCCAGACATCAAAGCAAAATATAGAATAATGAAAATATCATAGAAGTCACGCCTACATAGACAAGCATGCCAGTGGTATAGAAGAAAAAAAACCCACGCAGAAATCAAGCTTGTAACTAAGGTGGCATTTCAGTGCACTGCAGTAAAAATTAGTTGACAAAATTTCTAGGATAACGAAGTAGATTTTTGGAAAACTATAAAATTATACTCATAACTTATGTTATTTCAAGAATGAACCCATACAAGAAAATCAAGATGTAAAAAATGAAAATTGGACCTATAGATATAGCTCAAAGAAAAGAGTACTTCTCCCAACATGTGTGAAGCCCTTGGTTCCATTACCAGCACCAAAATTAAAAAGAAGAAGTAAATCCACAGAAGTACTGGAAAAAAAAACAAATAAAATTCCATGTCACCATGGGTTTAATGAGACAACTGAAGGAGACCAAGGAGATACAAATTGGAAAGGAAGAAGTCCAAGCATTGCTATTTGCAGATTATATGATAATTTACATAAGCAACTCCAAAAGTTCTACCAGAGAACTCCTTCAGGTGATAAACACCTTCAGCAAACTGACTGGATACATGATTAACTCAAAAGAATCAGTACCCCTCCTATATACAAAGACAGATTAAGAGAGAAATCAAGGAGACAATCTTAACAATAGCCAAAATAGCCAACAATATAAAATATCTTGGGGTAACACTAATCAAGCAAGTGAAAGACTTGTATGATTAAAACTTCAAATTTTTGAAGAAAGAAATTGAAGATATCAGAAGATGGAAAGATCTCCCATGCTCATGGATTGGTAGGACCAACAAAGTAAAAGGCCATCCTACAAAAGCAACCTACAAATTCAACCAAAGAATGGATACAGGAAATGTGGCTCATTTACACAATGGAATACTGCTCAGCTGTTAAAAACAAGGACAGCATGGATTTTGCAGACAAATGGATGGAACTAGAAAATATCATCTTGAGGGAGATAACTCACACCCAAAAGGACATGCACGGTATGTACTCACTTACAAGTAAATATTAGCCATAAAGTATAGTCTATCCACACTACATTCCACAGATTCAAAGAAGCTGAACAAGAAGAAAAAGCCCAAGTGAGAATGCTTGAATCTCACTTAGAAGGGGGAATAAAATAGTCGTAAGAGGCAGACAGAGGGAGGTAACTAGGAGGGATGTGGGATGCAGAGGGGAATGGAGAGGACAGTGTCCCCACCCCACACACATCCACACCCCATCAGGCCTCCTCATTCCCTGGGGTCTCAAATATCTCAAGGATTAGGTGCATCTTCTCTCACTGAGACCAGACCAGGCAATCCTCTGCTGTATATGTATCAGGGGCCTCAGACCAGCTGCCTGGTCAGTCACTCAGTGTCTGAGAGATCTCAGGAATCCACGTTTGTTCAGACTGCTAATCTTCCTATGGGGTCACTCTCTTCCTCACCTTCTTCTAGCCTTTCCCTAATTCAACCACAGGGATCTCTGACTTCAGTCCATTGGTTGGGTGTAAGTATCTGCTTCTGTCTCAGTCAGCTGTTTGTTGGGCCCCTCAGAGGGCAGCCGTGCTAGGCTCCTGTTTATAAGTATACCATAGCATCAGTAATAGTGTCAGGCTTCGAAGCCACCCCTTGAGAAGGGTCCCAATTTGAGCCAGTCACTGGACCTCCTTTCCCTCAGTCTCTTCTCCATTTTTGTCCCTGCAGTTCTTATAGACAGGAACAATTCTGGGTCAATGTTTTTGACTGTGGGATGGCAACCCCATCCCTTCATTTGATGTCCTGTCTTTCTACTGGAGGTGGATTCTACAAGTTCCCTCTCCCCACTGTAGGGCACTTCATCTAAGGTCTCTCCCTTGAGTCTTGAGATTCTCTTGCTTCCCAGGTCTCTGGTACATTCTAGAGGGTCCCCCTACCTCCCATCTCCTAAGGTTGCCTGTATCCATTCATTCTGCTGGCCCTCAGGGCTTCACTCCTATTCCCCTGCCCCAATACCTGATCATATTCTCCTTTTCCCCTGCCCCTCTCCCATCCAGTTCCCTTCCTCCCCTTCCCTCTGCTTTGGAGTAAGATTTTTTTAATAAGTCAAAATACAATTCCTGGGGCCAGGGAGATGAATCCGTGAGCTGAATGCCTGCTGAGAAAGCATAAGGACCTGGGTTCGATCCCCAGCCCCTACATGAAGAAAAGGTAGCTAAGGCAGCATGCTTCTGTGACTCCAAGGCTGGATGTCCAGAGCTCACTGAACAGCCAGTCTAGTGGGATCTGTAAGCTTCCAATTCAATGTGAGACCCCAAAACAATTCTCTAAAATCTCTAAAAATAAAGCAAAGGGGCAGGAGGAGCCATACCACTCCTGGGAGTCTGTGAACAGTTAATTAATGGTTGCTGAGGGAAGGAGAGACATTTCCTTCATCAGGATAGCCATATGTAAGCTACCCATGCACCTGTAAGTAAATTCTCAAAAGGTTTCCACAAGTGATCCTTATTAAACATATTGTTCACTAAAAATAAAGAAGAGAAACATGAAAAAAGAAGAGGGGCTGGTTGGTAAAAGGAAAGGGAACAACAGAGTGAAAGGAATGCAGGAATAATGGGTGACTGTTATCAAAATACAGTGTATAAATGTATATATGTCAGAATATGCTCATCATTACTTATAGCTAATATATGCTAAATGTAACTTTTAGAAAAATGAAAAAATAAGGCAGAAAAAACATCTGACATAGACCTCTGACCTATAGAGACAGGCAGACACAGACACAGACACACACACACACACACACACACATCCCACATGGACACACACATACAATAAAACAATAGCAAATGTGAAGAAATTATCCCACAGATAAGAGCTAATAAAAAGCTGGCTTTAAAAACTTGGGGGCAAATCTGATAGAAAAGAATATTGGCAATGTTTGAATGCATTAGAATTTTTCATCCTTTTTGCTTTCAATGTCCCTGTGTGTGCCTACCCAAAACTTGTCCTATGCTTTTCTCCCTCCTTAGCTTTGTCCCTTTTGATAACCTCTGCCTATATTGTTCTTTCAATTGGTCAACATGCAAAGTTCCAGCCATTCTCTCATCTCAATGTGCTCAATCAGGAAGAGTCTACTGAGCGTCTTTCATATGCCAACTGGAATTTTTTAAAAGCCAATGTGACACGTCCGATTCCAAAGAGCTCACTGCTCCATTTCCACAGTGCTCATACATGATCCTTATTTTCCAGGTGAGATAAAAAATAAACAGAAGGAAATAGAGAGATGGCTCCATGGTTAAGAGCCATCTACTCTTGCAGATGACCCAAGTTCTATTCTCAGCAACCACATGGTGGTTCACAACTGTCTGTGATAGCAGCCACTGCACATACAAAGCAGACAAGCAGACATAGAGGCAAAATATTCATGCACATAATACAAATGTAAATGAATCTTTAAATCTATGGATGGGAGTTGGGTGTAACTTTCATTTTACCATCTTTCTCATTGCAGTTCAATGATTTCAAATATCTAAGCACTCCAGTGCCAAACATTTCTCTCTGTGTTCTCCAGGGATCACTTATTTCTTTGCTGTGAAACTGAGTCAACCTATCTGCTATTTCAGCTCGGTACATCCAGCCCTGAACATCCAGGTCATTCTTTGTCTCCTAAAGCACCCACCACAACCTCATCTCTCCATTCAGGCACCTTGAAGCCCTTGACAAACTGAACTGTATTTAATTGGTTCAGTGACTAAAACAGGAAGCAAATGTGGGTGTGGAAGCTATGACAGCTGCTGACCCAGGCCTCGCCCAGGAAAGAAGTGGAGAGGACTTTGGATCATTCTAAATGAATCGTCCAACTGCACAGGGTGCAGTAAATTTCTCGGGAAGTAGGTTTTCTACAGCAAGGAGTTGGGAACAGGAGCAAGAGAGACTTACTTGGCAACCGGGCACAGTAAGGTGAGTGAGTATACATGATCAAGGGTTTGTATGAATTGCTGAGGAATGGAGATAAGGGGGTTGTGTCAAATGAGAAGTGGGGAATGTAAGTGGATGGAAAACACTGGAAAGGTGTATTGGAAGAGAAACGTTGTAGGGTGTATTGTACTCATTTTCTTGTGTCTGTTCCGAAAACAGAATGGAAGAAGAAGAGAAACTTTTAAAGGCATACCAACTCACTGGGTAAGGGTTAATACTGGGACCCACAGGGTAGAAGGATAAAATTAACTCCCACCAGCCACCCTCTGACCTCCACGTGTGTGACATGGAACACACACATACACATGCAAATAATAAATAAAATGACCCTAGAAAATTGAGCAGGACAATACACACACACACACACACACACACACACACTACACTGACAATAGACTTCCCTTGAGCACAATGACCTTCATTTTTTTTAACACATACATGACACTGGAGAAGTCAACACTATCCTCACACTTTCTTTCCTTTTCCAAAGTCTAAGAGAATTGAACTCAATGTTCTCCAAGAGTCTTTCCACTTGTAGAACTCTGAGATCAGATCATTCCAATGTATGCAAAACAGGATCAAAACAATAAGAGACATGCAAAGAGGCAAAAGGCACAGCCTGTCTTCTGATAGTGCCTAAACTCTCTGGGCTTTACTTTTTTCATCCATGGGACAGGTTACCATTGTAAGAGAGGCATTTGTAAAGCGTTAGTTGCCTGGCATACTCAACAAGCCCTTTAGTGGAAGTTTAACATTGTCTCTAAGATGGGGTTAACAAGTATATGGGGTTGAATTGCTCAGGTAAAAATCATTCTTGGTTATTTTAAAGTGTTTGATGTCCTATGTGTGTGGGTATGTACGCGCGTGCTTACGTATGTGTGTGCACATGTATATGAAAACCACAGGTCTATATTGGGTGTCTCTCTTACTCTCCAGAGATTCCATTTCTCCTGCTCCACAGGTGCACTTGACAATAAGGACAATAAAGTCAATAGCAATAGACATGTTTTTATTATTATTAATCATTGTTATTACATTTTACTTACTTATTGCGTATGGCCACACAGTGCCACTAAATGTTCTTGGAGATTAGAAAACAAGTTTCGGGAGTCAGTTCTCTCTTTCCACCATGTGAGTCTCAGGTCCAAACTCAGGTCACCAGGCAGAAGTGACTTTACCTGCTGAGTTGTCTCACTGGCCCTACACTTTTACAAAAGGTGCTGGGAAATCCAAACTCATATCCTAATGTTTGTTGAGCAAGTGGCTACTGACTGAGTTATCTCCCCAGACTCTTGAAGTCTTTCTAAAATGTAAACACAAGTATACAAATGATGAGTGATTCTGTTATATTTATTCTTTTTTGTCAGCATGAATACAGTTACTTCACCGGGCCCCACGGCCAATTCTGTTTATGTGATGGCACCCCACAACAGTTATCCTGTGGTCCCAGGAACCATGCCTCAGGTGCCTCTTTATCCCAGCCATCAGCCTCAAATCCACGTGATTTCTGGTAATCTGCCTGGTTTGGTGCCAGCCGTGACCGAACCGCCTGCCCAGAGAGTCTTGAAAAAGGGACAGGTCCTAGGGTAAGTAAGAGAGTTCACTGTGTGAGCCACGCCTTACAGAGAGAGGAAAGCAGAGGCTTGAGACAGACTAATAGAACTTCCAAATAAGGGGCCAGGGAACAGAGTGGTTCAGTTAGTAAAGTGTTTAGTGCACACACACACACACACACACACACACACACAAAAAGATACAAAGTGCCTAAGGAACCATACCCCAAACCTGTGCACGAACATGCACATATATATAAATATGTATTCATGCACATACATACATACATACATACATACATACATACATACACACAAAAAGAAAGAAAAGAAACTTCAAATAAAGCAGGTGGGGCTGGCTTAGCCAAGCCCAGGTCTGTTAGAAATCTCTTCAGCACAAGGAGCCTCAGTACACGGCCTTGTAGTTTTTGATTTGGGCATTTAGAAACAAAGAATAATTAAAAAAAAAAAAAAGCCAAAAAGCAATGTTCTTGGATGCAGAACCTTTTGCCTCTAAGTATTTGCTACCTATAGCTTAAGAAAAAAGAAAGTCCAACAAAGAGAAAGTTTCCCAAAGGTGTAACAAAGCCCAGGGTTGCTGAATCAAAGCAGAAAAAAAGGCAAGCAGGCTAGACAATGAGCAATGCCTGAAAAGCATAAGGGAGCTCATTTCATTGCATAGCCCATGAATGACAAGCAGTGATTCTGACCCAGACTGCCCGTGTTTCAATCCCAACTCATGTTCTAATCTTGCATGGGGAAGTCTAAAAAAGAGGCAACTTGTGCACACACACACACACACACAATGGTTTATTTCTGAGACTTTATCCTCCAAATATACCAATAGGCATAAGAAATGTGGTACTTATAAATTTCTTTGTTCCAGCATGGCTTGTAGAGACTGAAGAGACTGAAGGATGGAAGCAACTGAACTATCTATTCTAGTTTTGTTTCTGTTGCTGTGGTAAAATACTCTGAGGAAAAGCAACAGGTGGAGGACGATGTTGGTTTGACTTACAGTTCCAGGTTAGCAAGGAAGTTGAAACAGGAATTGAAGTACCTTACATCACATTCACAATCAAGAGCAGAGGGAAACAGACACATATATGCCATCTTCTCACTCTCATCTGGCTTTCTTCTATCCCATATAGCTCAGGATTGCTGTCTAGGGAATAGTGGTGCCCACAATGGACTGAGTCTTCCTACATGAATCAGTGATGGAGACAATCCCCCTCAGACATTCCCACAGTCTAACCTAATCTAGACAGTTCCTCATTAATACTGTCTTCCCACGTGATTATAGTTTGTGTCAAGGTGACAGTTAAAAGTAACCAGCACACTACACATCAGTTTAACATTGGTCAAGAGCTACTGTGTTGTACTTACAACAGAATGTTGTGGAAATAGTTGTGCAATGATTGGGTCTTACTCCAAGGTATGATATTAATATCCTGTTAGTATGAACTTAAGAAAACAATATATGCTTTTCATACCTGTCTTCGGGAAACATACACACACAGCTGTATCTGTGTTAGCTTTATATGGCTGCTATAATAAAGTTCCATGAACTGATGGCCAAGAGCCACAGAAATGCATTGTCTGTCAGTTATGGATAATAGATAACTAAGATCAAAGTCTGTCAAGGTCATATTCCCTCTGAAGGCATGAAGAAATGATCTCTTCCAGATCTTTCTCCCAGTTTCTAGTAGTGCCTTGGCTTGCTGCAGTACCACTGCAGTTCTCAGATGGCTGTTGTGTTTTATGTTGGCTTTAGAGGTAGGCCTTGGATTCAGAACCCTGGGTTTTCATGACTTTTTTTTTTTAAGTAATGACACTGGTAATATTGGATTGCGGATCACTCTATCCTAACACAAGCCTGAGTCATCTTGACTCATGATATCAGCAGTATACCTATGAGGTAATATTCAGAGAGACTAGAACATTAATACATGAACTTGATAAAGAGTAAAGAAAGATAAAATTGAATCTATGAGATAAGGAAAAGATGCAGGCAAAATAATTACATACAAGGATGCTGAACACAAGGCTGTATGTAATATAAAAAAAAAAACCTTACCTGTCTAACATCAGTGTTATAACTTTTCCCAGAGACTATAGGAAATCCTTAGAGAATATTTTAAAAGGCAGCTAGTGAGTACGGAAGTGGTTAAGGTAGCAAAGTACTTGCTGTGTTAATGTAAGGACCTGAATTCAGATCCCAGGTAACCATGTAAAAGCCAGGTAAAACAGCATGCGCCTATAATACCTGGGGAAGCAGAGACAAGAGGATCCTTAGAGATTGCTGGCCATGTTAGTCAATTGGTGAACTCCAGGTTTGGTGAGAGTGCCTGTCTCAGAAAAAAATAAGATAGAGAATGACTGATAAAGACCTCTCTCTCTCTCTCTCTCTCTCTCTCTCTCTCTCTCTCTCTTTCTCTCTCTCTCTCTCTTTCACACACACACACACAATACACACACACACACACACACACACACACCACACATTTAATGACCCAAGAACATGCTAAAGTGCAGAGACACCACTTCTATGTTACCAAGATACATACTTGAAGAAGAAGAATAGGTTATGCCAAAATGTAAATGCTTGCTTTCTGTGGGGAGGGAGGTTGACTATAGATAGTTTAAAGTTTGTTATTATGTTTCTCACATTATCTTTTAGACAGGGAAACCAAATGGGTATTATAGTATAAAGGAAATACAAAGCAAAAGGCAAGATCAGAGCCCAGAGGCAAAGATTTCAGTTTTGGCTTTCCTGACAGGCCATCCAAATCCTGATTGGCCTGGTGCACATCGGCCTGGGCTCCATCATGATCACCAACCTCTTCGACCGCTATTTTCCTATCTCCCTCTATGGAGGTTTCCCCTTCTGGGGAGGCATCTGGGTGAGTAGCTCCAGTCTGATGCTCAAGGCAGCCTTGCTAAGCTGTTTGAGAATATGGAGGTGCTTGCCCAATTGACTGAGTTGGAGAAGGGGTTAGGGTGGGCTATAACAAAGTGCCATAGGCTAGACACCTCCCAACTGTGGAATGAGCTATCTCCCAGTTCTGAAGGCCGGAAGTCCAAGACCAGCAGGGCAGCTGATAGTCACCACTGAAGTCTCTCTTACTTCACAAATCCATCTTCCTGTGATATCTTCCCTTTGTATTTGTGCCTACTTTATGTCTCAATATCGTTGTTGTTGTTGTTGTTGTTGTTGTTGTTGTTTTAAATTAGCATACAAAGTAATGGGTTTATTACTGCACTTTCAGTCTTTCTTGTTCTTATTTGCCTTCTCTCTATCACTCCTATCTGTTGTTCCCTGGCTTCCCTCCCATTTGACCCCTTCCTTTCCTCAGTACCTCCTGTTTTAGTTTTATCTCTATTGCTGGAATAAAATATTCTGACAAAACAACAAAGGGGGAGAAGGGATTTGTTTTAGTTTACAATTCCAGGCTACAGCCCTTTATTGCAGAGAAGTCAAGGTGGTGGGAACTTGAAATGGCTAGTCACATCATAACCACAGTTGAGAGCAGAGAGAAATGAGTGTTCACTTTACCTGCTTGCTTGTGTTCAACTCAATTTCTCAACTCTTACACAGTCAGGAACCCCTGCATAAGGAATGGTGCTGCCAAAAGTGACTTTTTGCTCCCCATATCAATTAACTTACTTAAGATAATCCTCCCCTAGAGATGTCCACAGGCCAAACAAATGTAGATAATCCCTCATTGAGACTGTCTTCCCACATGGTCCAGGTAATGTCAGGTGGACAATTCATCATGCCCCCTTCTGCTTTCATGTCTTCATGCCTTGAGTATTCTGCCACTATCATTTGCCATCAACCTTATGATCTCTTTTCATCACACACACACACCACAATCTGCCCATGAGAGAAATCATGTGGTGTTCATCTTTTAGATTTTGGGTTACTTCATTTAAAATAATTTCTAGTCAAGCCATGTTTACTGCTAACCTCCACTTAGAAGAATGCTAACGATTGGGCATAATAGAACTTACCTTTAGTTTCAGCACCCCAGAGGCAGAAGCAGGAGGACCTCTATGAGTTCAAAGCCAGTCTGTTCTATATAGTGGTCTCCAGGGCTACATAATAAAACCTTGTCTACAGTCACATTCTGAGGTTCTGGGGTTAGGTCTTTGAAAATGTGAAACTGGTGATCACAAATAAAGCTATAGCCCTACAAGGCTGAAGCCACCAAAGACCAAGTTATTTCTTCTAGAACATCAACCCAGAAACATTTTACTCACAAAGAAAACTATACCAGCCAGGCAGTGGTGGCTCATGTTTAATCCCAGCCCACTGGAGGCAGAGGCAGGCAGATCTCTGTGAGTTTAAGGCCAGCCTGGTCTCCAGAGCCAGTTCCAGGACAATTACGGCAACAAGAGAAACCTTAGCTTTAAAAACTGAATGAAAGAAAGAAAGAAGGAAAGAAGGGAAGGAGGGAGGGAGAGAGGGAGAGAGGGAAGGAGAGAGAAAGAGAGAGAGAAAACATTTTTTTCCTCAATAGTCAATAGAGCCTGTGGCCCAACAGTGAAAATGTTTAACTCACTATCTATAGATAGACTCAGAGGCCATTTTGGTGAAATATCTAACATGGTAGTTATGCATTATTTTTCTGAAAAGGTCCATGGCTTTCATTGGTTTCTCAAGGTGATCTATGACTCCACAAAAAAATCCTACAGTTCTTCCTCCATGCTGGTTTATTGCCTTTGGACTCTCTCATCCTTTTCCTGGTACCTACACACACACACACACACACACACACACACACACACACACACACACACCCTGCTCTGCCCCTCTCCGACTTTCTTTTTTCCCCCCCTCACCTCTCTGTGACTCAAACACAAGGTTTCCCATAAGTATCCAAACTCCAGAATGACCTAAGAAGTCAAACAATGCCAGCCTTTCCCATATAATAAAGCGAGCTGGCACTCTGTGATTCCACAGCCTCACCAGTCTACAGAACCATAAGGATGTATCCTTCAGAGAATTTGTTCTGACCCATGACTCATCCTCTCAGGCTGCAATTTCCTTAGACTCTGAACTGACCCAGACTTGGAGCTCAACCCCCCTTCCATCCCCGCAAGTCTCTACAGATTAGACCTGTGTTGAAACATCTCATAATGTTACTCCTACTCACTAGTTTACTCTGTCACATTAGATTCCCCTGAGTGTTTGCTAGAGCCAAGAAGTGCCCAAGTGCCCTTCAGCTCACAGCCTTCTTCCCTTTGTCTTCCAGTGTTTTGTTGTTGTTTTTGTTTGCTGTTGTTCTTTGTCACTTTCTTAACTCCATCTCTATCTTTCCATTTCCTATCAATTACTAATGCCCTCCTCCATAACAACGGAGCATCTCCTTTGGCACCTCCAGGGGACTAACAAAAAAAAAAAATGAAAATTCAACTTTTTTCCCTCTCTTCCTTCCTAACACATCGCTATAAGGGAAAAACGTGTGGAATTGAGACTTGTTTCTCCACTGACAGAAAAAAAATAGGACATTTTCCTTGGAAGGGAAACAACTGAAATAAGTTCACATTATAGATAACTATGCATCTGCCCTGAGCAGGAGGACAGAATAAAGGCTAAGACATTGAGTCTGAAGCCAGGCTACCTGGGTTGGATGTCAAGCTTTGCTACTTACTTGGTGATCTTGAGTGAATTATTTAAAATCCATAAGCCTCATCCTGCCCATATTTTTAAATTTACTTTATTCATTTTAAATTTTTACCCATATTGCGATCACATTTACCCCCATTACCCTCTTATTCCTCTTCCCACTATGCCTGGCCCCCTTCTCCCCAGTAGTTCATCTCCTACTTTCATGATGTTTTTCCTTTTGTCCCATTGAGTTTAATTATGGTTTCTTGTAGGAGCATGGGTGAGGAGGTACTTGCTGGAGCATGGCATCTTACTAGGGGCTACGTGGCTATAGAAAATGACATACACACAGATTTTGTCTGTCTTTATAAAGGAAATAACAGTAATACTAGATGGACTACTACTCAAAGTTTAAGAAAAATACTACTTGTGGAAGGAGGAACGATTACTACTGGGGATGGGATAATGAAAATGTTCTCAACTTAGATTGTACAACTCTATAAACATACTTAAAATACTAGAATTGTGTGCTTTAAATCAATGAATGATAAGCAAGTGAATGCATTGTCCCCCCAACAAAGCCATTTCTTAAAGCACCTCAAGTAGAACCCTGCATCTTAGCCAATGCTTTCTCAGACCACACACACTGGGCAAACAAGGTTAAAGGATCTCTCAGCCACATTGCCTACAGAGCACTAGTGTTGGCAAGAAACTCTCCCCTCGTATGACACTCAGCATCAGACCCGTGTTCATTATCTAAGAGATTGAACAGAACCCATTCAGTCATGCAACAGGCAAGGACCAATGCTGAGCTCTCTCATCTGAACACCGCAGTGAAGTCAACACTCTTTCCCTCTCCCCTCCAGAGCCCTACACCTCACCAATCCAGAGACAAAACCTGGAAAGCAACAGATGGTGAACATCTGTAAGCTAACAGCAGGAGATGGGCTAATGTCAATCCACTACGGTGAACAAGACAGTTAATGTGAGGCATACATTTAACAATGATGCCTAAAAAGATATAAATGTTCACTTTTCTCATATTAGGAAATAAAGACTTCGACAAGCTAAGATCACTTAAGTTTCAAACCAAACTTTAAAATCTGTTCTGGTGAATTCTAAAATCCTGATTCTCCCATCCTTGCCCTGTCGCTTAGCAAATCAGCACACACATTCTCTAACATTGTGGATCTGGGGTCTCCATAAGTCACTCTGTATGTGAGAGAATAGATGCCCTCTCAGAACCAGATTCCTAAGGAAGGGTACCCTGATGCCTAACTCTTGGTAAATTCCTAATCTTGTGCACAAGTTTATCATTTCAGGATCTCTCTCAGTGGCGGCAGAAACTCAGCCCAACTCACCTTGCCTGGTAAGTCACATTCTGAGGCCGTCTGTCCCAGCTGGGGACCTATAGTGTCACAGTGGAGAAAAGGACTGACAAACAATTCTGCTCTTACTCTTGTGCCGCTAACACCTAAGGCACTCTCATGCATGCTAACTCTTGCATACAGCACGTGCGAGTGCACACACACATCTCATATAGGGAAGGGACAAGGTGCCAGAATGGGAAGAAAGACAGAGAGGACTGATTAACTTGCATAAGAGGCCTTCTCAGGAACAGAAACAAAGCTTGGAAGAGCCCAGGACACACTACACAGAACAAGGAACTGAGTATGTCCATAGCTTGTAGCACAATCAGGCTTCCAGTCATTCCTACAGAAGCCAGTAACAGCCCCAGTACCTGCTTCTCTAACAAATCCAGAATCTGAACTCTGAAGACCAACAAGGACAGAGTTTTTTGTGCTTCCCTAGAAATGGACTCTGCTTTCTGGATGAGCAGGTTGCCCAGAGTAACTGCCTCCTAATGATCAAGTTTCCTACAATGAGCTCTATTGGAAAATTCCAAGAAAGGGAAGTTTAACATATCTCGACATACTGCTCTGTACATGAAGCATAAAGTGTTTCATACCACTGAGCTATGATTTTCATAAATGGTTACAATGGTAAAGACTACATCTGGTCTATTTTAACATGGTACAAATGGAGAAAGGATGCTGGCTTAGCCTGCAGGTATCAGTTTTACTCATCTTCCCCTCCCACCTTGACCCTGTATGTCTTCTCTAGCTGAATGGCAGTGTGGGCTTGAACATCTTCAGCGCCATCTGTTCTGCAGTGGGCATCATGCTCTTCATCACAGACATCAGTGTCTCAGGAGCCTCTTACTATCCTTCCCAGGAGAACTGGAGTGTGGTGAGTGGCCTTAAACAAAGGTCTCTGCCTTTATTTAGCTATGTTCAGACCATGCCAGAAAGGGCCTGGCAACCAAGCCTTCCCACTGGACACTAGAAGAAAAGGAAGTCCTCTCGGGGCCAGGACAGTTTAAAGTTCTCAGCTGTATCCTTTCCTTAGCTTTTACTGCCTTTGTAAGACAGTTAGGTACCTTGTAGCACTAGAAAAAATCAAACATGATGATGCAGAAATACCAGCTGCCAATTCATAAGTAGTCATCCACCATCTCAGCTTTCCTGCCAGCTATGTAGACCAGGGTTCAAAAGCCACTTTCTCCCTCCTTTAAAAACTCTCTTGTTTATATTTTTAGGTTACTATACAAAGTTTTATCATGACTCATACCTGTCATCCTCTGTCCTC
Source organism: Mastomys natalensis (assembly GCA_021653895.1). NCBI lineage: Eukaryota > Metazoa > Chordata > Mammalia > Rodentia > Muridae > Mastomys > Mastomys natalensis. The sequence goes on along the minus strand of JAJTUV010000834.1, from coordinate 2,123,332 downwards.
AGTTGCTCCCTTTTCTGACTTCTGTCCACCCTTCACCTCCAGTTGCTTCTTTTTCTTCCTCCCAAATTAGTCCCAGTTTCTACCTGCTTTCTAATTTTTTTTTTATTTTTAACAATTTAATTATTTTATTCTGTGCATATAAGTTTCTTGTGTACATGTACATTTGTGTATACCACATGTATGCCTGGTTCCCATGGAGGTCAGAAGAGACCCTTGGGTGCCCTGTAATTGGAGTTACAGATAGCTATGAGCCACCATGTGGGTGCTGGGAACTGAACCTAGGCCTTCATCAAAAGCAGCCAGTGATATCAACCACAGAAACATCTCTCCACCCCACACCTCTTTTATGACATTTTCCTCCCTTCTCAAGATTCCCCTTCTAGCACTGTGACCTACAAAACATTCATACACCACACACACATACACAACACACAACACACACACACACTAAAATCTAGGTTCCACATATGAGAGAAAGCATGCACCATTCATCTTCCTGAATCCTGCATATTTCTCTTAACATAATGGCTTCCAGTTGACTCCATTTTCTTGCAAATGTCAGGATGTACACAAGTTCAGGTTCTGCAACAGCCCCTCACAGGGGGAGGCTACGATTGCCAGACCCTAACAAACTTTTTCTGCAGAGCCAAATGGGCTTTTAGGCTTCTCTGGATATACAATCCCTGTCACACACACACACACACACACACACACACAGCAGATCTTTAGCATCCACAGAAAACAGAAACTGAATGAGCGTGACTAGACAACGGATCACCTCCAACACCTCCAACAGATGTTACCCCCTCACCTGGTCTAGCAACCAGCACCATGGAATACAAGATGGGTGCATACAGGATTTCAAAGTCTCCTCTTGCCACATGGAAAAATTCAATGAATTTTTTATTTTAATTTTTAATTAGCATACACTATTAAAAGAAGAAGTGATGACTGAGAAAGGGAGAGAGGTCCAGTTTTGTAGAGACAGGCTCTGCAGCAGGTTCTTGGTTCACTCCAGCCACTATGGTGGAGATCAGCTCCAAGTCTCAGGGAATGAGGGAATCTAGGAAGAGTGATTACTGCACACACAGACAGACAGACAGACGGACAGCATGGTAGACTTTGGGGATAGTTCAGGCTCACATAACAGAATAGACAGCAGGTCTTATAGGTTTTGGAGGAAAGGAGGAGACTGTAAGCCACCGCATAGGCCTGTGACAAAAGGAGGGAAAAGGGTTGTACACTGCCAGCAAGGGAGAAAGAATTCTTCCTAACGTGGGACTTAGAACATGTGAGAGAGATGAGGGGCAGAGCCACATTTAGTTCAGGTATAGTAAGGGTCAGGAATATTTTCATTTTGAGCGGTGGATTCTTTGACATCCAGGTGGGTTTTACACTAAACAATACACATCAGTTTGGGCCTCAGCACTAATCTTGTACTCATCAGCTACAGTGATACTGAGCTAAATAGCTTTGGACATGTTCTCTCAAACTGCCTGTGGACCACAGCCTCACCCACCAGACCAAGCTCTCCTCCCTTCTTTCACCTGCCCCCAGCCCCTATCAGCCTGACCTCCTCAAAACTCTCTTCATCATGGTATCCAGCCTGATCCCTTTGATATGCATGGTCATGTATATTCTCTATACAACCCATTTTACTAAGAAATTATCCCTGAAGAAACCATTTTCCTTACTACGAATCTCCTTCCCATAAAGTGTATTACAATGAATGATAAAATAACCATTTTCCACCCATACTTTAGCCTCACAAAAACCTGGGAGACATTTGCCCTATAAGGTTCAGGGAGGGAGATGTTGCCAAGGCCACACAGGTGGTCCATTACAGAGTTTCATCAAACTTCTGGCCCAGCAGCGATGCCATCCAGATTTCTTCTGATTCCAGAGAACAAGCATGGCTATTTCTGGTGTACTGCTCATCTTCTGCCTGTTGGAACTCAGCATTGCAAGTGTGTCCTCCCACTTTGGCTGCCAAGTGGCCTGCTGTCGCTACAACAATGTGAGTCCTGGGATCTTTGTGGGTAGAAATACACCCCAAGTTGATGGGAAACTAACAGGGTCTCTCTGTGGATTTCATTTCAGCTAAAAAGGAGGAAGTGGAAAAATATCTATGGGTCTCAGTGTTTGTCTTTAATAACCCTTTATTACTGGGGTACCTTACTCTACTTTCTGATGTTATCACTAGGCTGGGCAACCTATAAAATAGAAAGGTTTACTAGCCTCTGAGCTCCAGTAGCTGGAGTATCTAACATCATTGCCCTGGAGGACTTCTGAGCAGTGGCTTCTCTGAGTTACAATATAGAAGAGAAAAAGAAAAAAAAAAAAAAGAGTGTTCTGGTTTAGAAAGATTCAAGAATGTGAGGTGACCTTGCTTTGTTACAACATCCTCCTGTGAAAACTAACCCTCTCCTGAGTCAAGCATAAATCCATTCATGAAAGTAGTACACACAGCCTCATTGCCATCCACTAGACCTCACTTCCTAGACGTTCCATCACCTCAGCAGCACCATGCTGAAGTGTAGGCTTCCAGCAACCAACCTCTAGAGAACTACTCTATCCTTAGTGTAGTGTGTACCTGCTGTCTGCTTTTGTTTTTCAGGCAGGTGTGGTCATTCCAAATGTCTACACAACAAACCCAGTAGTCTTCCCAGAACGACCGAACCCAATACCAAGTTATTCTGATGTAGTTCAAGACTCCAGATAAATGAAACTGAAGATTCTAGAAGAATCCTTCACTGACACCAAATGACAGATTCTCCTACCTAGACTCCTGTGAGACAGGTTCTTCCTTTCCTGACAAACATGGAGAAATGTCTTTCTTATGACCTAAATTGTGGACTTTTGCTTCAACTCACCCTGGAAAATCTCTATTAAAACAAGATGGGAGATTGAAATGGATTTAAACAAAGATGCCTTATCAGGACACATGCATCTGTATGGTGTTAGGCATCTCTACACCAGCTTTGGTGTATAGACATTCATGTAATCCCTGCCTACAGGAGTTTTGGGGATAGAGAAATAGCTATTTCGTCATCCAGACTTTCCTCTGTCAGTCATTCAGTCACTGAATAAACACATATTGAGCATCAGAAATGCCCAAGGCTCTATTTATGACAGATATGAACATGACATAGTTCTTGACCTTATGGATAAACAAAGTGCTGGCCTCAGGATGAGGGGGAGGAAGGAAAGCCTTGTTTTTGCTAATCCAGGATAGAATGCAGAGGAAGAAAACACAGAAGAAACACAAAGATGGATATGATTGATTCTGTCAGTAATGCAACAAGAAATGATAAAGGCAAAGCATGAGGCTAGCTGAGGTGGCAGCATTTGAGTAGGCTGTAAAGGGCAGTGGGGGTTTCTGGCTATAATGAGGAAACATAGAATTTCGGAGACCCTAGAGAGGGTCAACCTCTAAAATTGCTGGTATCTTTGTTCAATGGCACCATTGAGTTTGATAAGCTGAGATTCAATATATTTCTTTTAGGGATACATAAATATTCAGCCTAGAAGGTAGACTCTGTAAAGTCTGTTGACATGATTTCAGATGTCATGACTTTGTAAAGCAACATGTAAGTTGGGGGTTCAGTTTTCAACAAGAAGGGATGGATCAGCAATATTGAAAGATCAGTAGTGCAGCTGTTTTCCCAATAGCATCCTCTCCCTGTCTCCATACTCTCTGTAACTCCAGCAGAAAGCCTACTGCTCTACTGGAGACCATGCTGGTACTTAGAATCCCAGATAGGACCCCACCCACAGCCCAACAACACTCCTTAGAGCCCATCCAGTTTTCCTAATAATATTCCCTCCCCTGCCCTCCATCTAGTCCATAACTCCAGAAGAAGTCCAGTGCTCCATGGAAGACCATGCCAGTACCCAGAACCCCATGATCCATATGGGTACCTGGAACCCCAGAGGCCACACTGGTATCTAGAACCCTAGAGACCACACTAGTACCCAGAATCCCAGAAAACCTCTGGTCTACCAGAGACTATGCCAGTACCTGGAACACCATAGACCACACTACTTCTCAAAACCCCAGAACCCCAGTGCAATGCTGGCATCCAAAATCCCAGAGATCATGTAAGCCATCAAAACCCCAGTGGAGACACCCTACTGGACCTGAAGACTTGCCAGTCACCAGAACCACTGGTGTCTCAGGCAAGAAGACCATAAAGGAAACAGAAACCAAAAGAAAAAACATCCATCTAACAAAGATAAACTTGGAAATTGGCACCTAAACCTATAATTACCCCAACCCAGATCCCTAGAGGACAGCATAAGAACACAATAGCCAAGGCAATGTATGGGACCAACCAGAACCCAGCTATCTTACTACAGCAAGCCCTGGATATTCCAACATAGCTGAAGCACAAGAGAATAACCTAAAACCAATTTTATGGAGATGATAGAAGTCTTTAAAGAGGAAATGAATGAATCCCTTAAAGAAATCCAGGAAAACACTAACAAACAATGGGAGGAAGGGAATAAACCCCTTAAAAGAAAGTCAAGAATAAAAACAGATGAAGGAAATGAACAAAACTGTTCAAGATCTGATAATGGAAATAAAAGCAATACAGAAAACACAAACTAAGAAACATGGAGATGGAAAATCTAGATAAGCAAACAGGAACTACAGATGCAGCAGCATTAACAGAATACAAGAGATGAAAGACAGAATCTCAAGCATGAAAGATATGATAGAAGAAATTTATACATCTGTCAAAGAAAATGTTAAATCTAAAAGATTCCTGACTAAAAACATTCAGGAAACATGGGTCATGAAAAAAACCAAACCTAAGAATAATGGGAGAAGGAGGAAAAGGAAAAGGAGATAGAAGAGAAGGAAGAGGAGGATGAGAAGGAGGAAGGGAAGGACGAGGGGGAGGAGGAGGAGGGGAAGACGAGAGACAGAGGAGGAGGAGGAGAAAGAGAAAGATTCCCAGCTCAAGGACCAAGAAAACATTTTTACAAAATCAAAGAAAAAAATTCACCTAACCTTAAGAAAATGAAGGCACAGCATACCCAGACTTATGGGACACAGTGATAGCACTGCTAAGGCGAAAGTTCATAGCACTAAGTGCTTCATAAAGAAATTAGAAAGATCTTGTACTAGGAACATAACATCACACCTGAAATCCCTAGAACGAAAAAAGAAGTAAACACAGCCAAGAAGAGTAGATGGCAGAAAATAAGTAAACTCAGAACTGAAATCAATAGAGTAGAAACAAAGAGAACCATACAAAGAATCAATGAAACAAAAAGCTATTTCTTTGAGAATATCAACAAGATAGAAAAATCTTTATCCAAACAAACTAGAAGGCAGAGAAAGAATATTTAAATGAACAAAATCAGAAATGAAAAGGGGGACATAACAACGGACACCAAGGGAATCCAAAGAATCATTGGGTCATACTTCAAAAATCTGTACTCCACAAAATTGGAAAATCTAAAAGAAATATGCAATTTCCTAGATAGATACCACTTGCCAAACAAATCATGATTAGACAAACAATTTAAATAGAACTATAACCCCTAAGGAGATAAGATAAGAAGCAGTCATCAAAATTCTCTCAACCCAAAAGAAAAAAAAAAAGGGACAAATGGTTTTAGTGCAGAATTCTATTAGTTTCAAAAAAGAGATAACCCCGTTACTCCTCAAATTTTTCTACACAATAGAAACAGAAGGAACATTACCAAATTCATTTTATGTGGCCACAGTTGCCGAACTGTACAAAGACTCAACAAAGAAAGAATATTACAGACCAATTTCCTTCAACGTTGATGAAAAACATTCAATAAAATATTTGCAAATAAAGCCAAAAACACATCAAAAACAAACATCATGATCATGTAAGCTTCATCCCAGAGATGTAGGGGTGGTTCAGCATATAAAAATCTGTCAATGTAATCCATAGAGACAAACTGAAAGGAAAAAAAAAATCATGTGATCATCTCATTAGATTCTGAAAAATCTAATTTTGACAAAATCCTGGCCTGAGCTGCCCCCTGAAGTCATGTTGATGTCAATGGGTCATGCTGCTTTGAGGACATATTGATATGAACAGCCAGTGCTGCCCCCCATTGCCCCGAGGCAACAGTAATGTCCATAGTTGGGCTGCCCCCAAGGGCCTTTTCTGGGCATGAGCCAGTTATAGCCTGGGGCCATGTTCATAGTCTGTATTGTCACCAGAAACCATGTAGAAGCACATGATCTGCACTCTCATTGACTGTAATGAATAAGGAAGCTACTTTTGCAGTGATATCAATAATCACAAATGCATTGTTCAGAAAGACGGACATGGAAGGCTTCTGTAACAACCAATACCCTACCCACAACCCAACTCCCATACTCTTCAAAACAGCAGCCTAAACAAGAAGCCACTAAAGAGAACCCTTAAAACATGTACTCTGGTATGCTTACAGACAGGAGCCTAGCATGGCTGTCCTCTCAGAGGCCCAACAAGCAGCTAATTAAGATAGACACAGATACTTACACCCAACCAGTGGACTGAAATCAGGAACCCCTGTGATTGAATTAGTAAAAGGCTGAGGAAGCTGAGGAGGAGGGCAACCCCATAGGAAGACCAGCAGTCTCAACTAACCTGAACCCCTGAGATTCCTCAGAAACTGAGCCACCAACCAGGCAGCATACACATATATAGCAGAGGATTGTCTGGTCTGGCCTCAGTGGGAGAAGACTCAAAGACTCACCTAACTCTAGAGAGACTTGAGGCTCCAGGAATTGAGTAGGCCTGGTGGGGAGAGGAAGGCAACCTCTTGGAGACAGAGGGAGGAGGAATGAGATGAGGAACTGTGGGAGCGGGGACTTGGAGGTGGGCAACAACTGGAAAGTAAAAAATAAAATAAAAGTAATTTTTGATAAGGATGTTGAAGTTAGCTCTCCACAATTGATGGCTTTTGCCAGGGGTGCACAAGGGCACAGATTCAGTTCTATTTAAGGTCGAGTCCGCTGAGAGTTTGACCATGCTCCATTGAGTATACAGATAACACAAAGTGGACTTTGTTTTGTCATTGCTTTGCTTTTCTGTGGCGGGGGAGGGGGGTCATAAGGTGGGACTAGACATAGAAGAAATTAGTGTGATTGGGGTGCATGCTGTGAAATTCCCAATCAATAAAAATATTATGCTAAAAGGGGGAAAGAGAAAAATAATAATAATTTACGAGTTATTCTAACCAAACAAGTGAAAGACCTTTAAAAAAAAAAGTTTCTTTTTTTGCCCCAAGATTTATTTATTTATTTTATGTGAGTACTCTGTCACTGTCTTCAGATACACCAGAAGAAGCCATCTGATCCCATCACAGATGGTGTGAGCCATTATGTAGTTGCTGGAAATTGAACTCAGGACCTCTGGAAGAGCAGTCAGTGTTCTAACTGCTGAGCCATCTCTCCAGCCTATGAAAGACTTTTATTACAAGAACTTCAAGCTTTTAAATAAAGAAACTGAAGAGGATATCAATATCAAAAGATGGAAAGATTCCCCATGCTCATGGATTGGTATGATTACCATAGTAAAAAATGGCCATATTACAAAAAGCAATCTACAGATTTAGTGCAATCCCTGTTGGGAAACATTGTGTGAAGATATGTCTCTGTATATTCAGTTGTTAATTCTATACCAGCAGAGAGCTAAATACTGGCAGGATCTTGGTATGGTTAGTTCTATGACCCACCACCGGTCTGATATTTTATAAATATTCACTCTTCCTCATCTTCCTAAGGCAAGCTAGAATTGTATCTGATTGGCTATAGTAAAGATCTGATGGCCAATAGCTGGGCAAGAAGTGGAAGGCAGAACTTTCAGGCAGAGAAAGGAACACTGGGAGAAGAATAAGGGTCAGACATAAACAGAGAGACTAGAGCAGAACAGAGAGGTAGAGCTGGCCACATGGTAGAACACAGTGCCAGGATTAGTCAGGTTAGAGTACTCAAGAGATTGCCCAGCAAAAGGCCTAAGCACAAAAATATTACAACACCTCTGTGTTATTATTTATATTGCAGGCAGGTCTAAGAAAATCCTGCTGTAAATCCTCATCAGAATTCCAACATAATTCTTTATAGACCTTGAAAGAACAATATTCAACTTCATATGAAAAACAAAAACATTACGAATAATACAATCTTGTACAATAAAAGAACTTCCAGAGGTATCACTATCCCTGATCTCAAGCTCTACTACAGAGATAGAGCAATAATAACAACATTGTGTTGGCATAACAGACAAGTTGATCAATGGAATCAAATTGAAGACCCAGATGTAAATCCACACCTATGAACACCTGATTTTTCTCAGAAATAGACAATGGGAAAAAGAAAGCATCTTCAACAAATGGTGCTGGTCTAACTGGATGCTGGCATGTAGAAGAATGCAAATAAAACCATATCTGTCACCCTGAACAAAACTCAAGTTCAAGTGGCTTAAAGATATCAACATAAAATCAATACACTGATAGAAGAGAAAAATGGAGAATGCCCTTGAATTCACTGGCACAAGGACAACTTTCTGAACAGAACACCAATATTGCAGGCCTAAATCAACAGTTAATAAACAAAATCTCATGAAACTGAAAAGTTTCAGTAAGGCAAAGGACACTGTTAATAAACAAAATGGCAACCTACAAAATGGGAAAATATTTTCACAAACACCACATCTGAGAGAGGGCTAATATCCAAAATATATAAAGAACTCAAGAAATTAGGCATCAACAAACTAAATAATTCAATTTAAAATTGAAGTGCATATCTAAACAGAGAATTCTCAACAGAGGAATCTCAAATGGCCAAGAAGCACTTAAAGAAATGTTCAATATCTTTACCCATCAGGGAAATGTAAATCAAAACATCTCTAGAATTCAATATTACACCTGTCCTAATATCCAAGATTCAAAACACAAATTGACCCGTCCCACGGGCCTAGATTATTCATGGGGTCCAGAGGGGAACTGACACCTGAAAAGGAACATGGGCCTAGAAAGGAGACACAGACCCTGCAGGAGATTGTGTCAAGGTCTAACTTTAATGCGGGGGCAATTTTCAATATATAGTCTTGGGGAAGGGGGAAGGACAAAGGTCTTCTGGAAGAGCAGTTTGTGTTCTTAATAGCTGAGCCATCTCTCCAGCCCCCAGGAAATGCCAGACGTTCTGTAAGTTTACTGAGACTTGAGATCTGACAGAGCCTATCTTTTTAACCTGGTCTGATTAACAGCAGGTGACTCTTTGAGGCTCTCTTGAAACAATGGGTAGCTCCCTGGGCTTATCTCTTGACAGAGCAAGAGAATCTTCTTTGGTCGAAGGTCAGGTTTTTCCCAGAGGAGGAAAAGCAGTTTACAATTTTTATAAGCTAGGATGGTGGTCCAGGGTCCCCAACAATTCCCCCTACTCTGTACAATGGAAAGAGGGGTAGTCTAGCATGTCCCTGTCTTAGGCTAGTGATTGTGCCACACGTCCGTCTCCCAGGGAGGGGTGAGCCCCTGTCTTAGGCTATGTAGGCTGCTTCCATCCCCAGCACCACGCACTCTTTTTCGGCTGCATTGGGTGTTGCCCCTGAGGAACAGGCCTTACACTATTCCCGTCATCAGGGTAACTCACTGCCTCTCCCTGGGGTTGCTGTGGAACATGTCAATCACCTACTCCCATCATTGGGAACACTGCTGTCAGACCCAAGATTCTACAGGAGACTCTGGGGGGAGCTCATAGGTAGTCTCCAGGGGACCGCCCTTGGTGGGTTGGCGGTCATCCCCTGGTTCTTCTGGCGCCAGGTGATGGTAGTGGACAGAGACAGGCTTCCGAGTAGCTGCATCAACCGTTCCTTAATGAAGGTTGTAAGTTTCTGAAAAACCCACGGCCCAAAAGAAATCAAAAGTAAAAATCCTGTGAAAGGTCTTAATACGGAGAGTAACAGAGTAGTGAGCCAAGAAGAGGTAGAGAACCAATTACTGTACCAAGCCTCATCTCTATCTCTGCCTTTTTCTCTCTTCTAGGTTCTTGTGAACTCTCTCAATGCTATCTTGAACTAACCCAGTCTTATCTTTATAAAAGCAGCATTCCTCTTTTAAGGCCGCACAAAGCCCTTCTTCCTTAAACAGCAGGAAGTCTAGGCCGGGACAATTCTGAAGCACGACCTCTGAGAGAGAAACTACGGAATCCTTAAGATCACTGAGGCCCTCCTGTAGGTCAGCAATATCTCTGTCTACAGCCAGGCTTAACCGATGGAACTGTTGTTGGGAACTAACCAGGGAGGCAATTCCTGTCCTGTCCCCAGTTGCACCAAGACCCAGGAGCACCTCTAAGGTGATGGCGGCTACTGGTTCTCTTTTCACATGGTCTGGGCCCCCCAGAATATCTGTGGGTCACGTACCATGAGACGGGGGACCAAGAGAACCAGGAACACAAAAATCATTATTTTTCACCAAAAGATCGGGCACAATGGAGGGGGTGATTTCAAAAGAACAAGCAAAATAGGTCTCATTCGGGGAAACCAAAAACTGAAAGGTAGTGTTTGGGTGGAGGGTCTCATTGCATATAGGGAGTAACTCCAGAGGGAGTCATATTCATGGTCCACAAATGTAGAGCCCAACGCCCACCAATTGACTCAAGGTTTGACCCGGGGAAGCTTGAGTCTGGGGAAATTCCTTCCAACGTGTAAGGGTGGAATTATTATTATAAAAATAATCGGAGGACATAATAGCAATTCCTTCATAAAATGGAGGAGCAGAGGAAAAGCAGATCCAACATTCTTCATACCTGGAGATATTAAGCATCATGGCAGTGGCATTAACCAGGTTGAAAAGAGTCTCACGAGTGGTGTGAAGGGTCGCCTGGAAGGGGGTAGAACCCGGGGAGGCAACAGCAGGGGACAGCAGTAGGCTCTGGCATAGCTTTGTGGCTTTTCCCTTGAGAGATCAAAAATCCGTTTGATCCCATTCCTGCAGGATTAGCACTATTGGGCAAGTATTTAACTAACCTTAATCTAAAAATGCCATAATCTGTCCCTTCTTTACATAATCTGAGTCCCCAGGAGGGAATTCTGAAGGTCTGCCACTGATATTCTTTGCCCTTGGGCGTAAAAGAGATATTAAAAAAAATTGCACCACCCTTTATGGGTGGCATTGGAGGAGCAGCCATAAGGATCCTTTGTATATTTGAAGGAAGGCTTAGGGCCCACCGAGATTGTGATCAAATCCCAAGAGGATTTGGGTTTCCAATAAGTGTTGCCAGCGGTTTCACAGCCCCAAGAAGCACAATAGAAGTCAGGCTGGTATCCGCATCGGTGGCCAAGAGACCTATCTCTATGATCTCCAGGGCAGAGATAAATACCTGCCTTTCCTTCATGGTCATAGAGATGGTGAACTAAAACATTCCTGGCGCATCGGGAACCCACCCAGGCCACGTTGTTCCCAGAGAGCGCTCCTCAGGAAGGCTGCGGGCCAGAAGGTGGAGGGCACTCCCCAGTCTGCACCTGCCCCCATGGCCAGGGTGCAGAGATCTACAGTGAGATTGGGCCACGAGGCTGAATCCCTAACGTGGAGTGGTTGAGAACTATATCTCCCGCCTCATTAATAACCTGCCAGGTCAAATTATATAGCTAATGACCTGCTTGGCGGGACGAAGCTGCGCTCCAGGGGCAGAACAATCCCCAGAAAATCAGAAGAATTTCCCACGTTGTTCACATGGTCCTGGAAGAGAGCACAAGAAGGAAATTCTCAGGAGCCACCCTGGGTGGGGTTAAAAAGCTTAATCCAGCGATCAGGCAGCCATCTGGCATTCTGTGCCTGAGAGTCAAAGACACAAGCATATCCTTTGCCCCAGACAAGTACTGGATCAGGTCCTTGCACCAATTCGACAGGGGATCCTTCCAAAGGGCTCCTGCATAATCATGCTTAGTAGTGGGGTGCCAAAAGCGATCGGCAGCAGATTTTTCTGAAGTATCCAAGGTGAGAAAATTCATTACGAACAGGTCGTGGTTAAGCAACAATTTGGAGTTGCCCTGAAGAGGATACAGATGTTCATTTCTGGACTGCAGCTTGGAAAGCATGTTCTTAACGGACAAATGCATTCTTTCCACTATGCCCTGGCCCTGAGGGTTATAAGGGATACCGGTAACATGTCGTATGCTCAGCTGGGAGCAGAATTGTTTAAACCCTGTGCTCGTATATCCCGGGCCATTGTCCGTCTTGAGGGTCCTGGGCTTCCCCATTATGGCAAGACAAGAAAGAACATGAGAAACAACATGTCTAGTAGCTTCTCCTGATTGAGCAGTAGCATGAACAAAGCCACTACACGTATCTACAGAGACATGTAGATATTTTAGCTTCCCAAAGGGTGAATAATGGGTCACATCCATCTGCCAAAGTTCTCCTGGCACTAGGCCTTGAGGATTGACCCCCAAATGGGGCTCAGGTAAATGGGTTAGACATGCCTTGCAGGATTTCACTATCTGTCGAGCCTGTTCTCTAGTGATTCTAAACATCAGGTGGAGAGTGTTAGAATTTAAATGATGAAGGGAGTGTGCTGAGCGGGCTTCCGATAAGGAGTCTGCACTCACCACCATCATCAGGCAGGTAGCTTGATCGACCTGTTCATTCCCCCGGGCCAAGGGGCCCGGGAGATTGGAATGGGCGCGAATGTGGCCTATAAAAAAAGGGTCTCTCCTGCAAAGAATCAAGTCCTGAAGTTGGGAGAGCAGCGCTGCAGCTGTGGAGGATGGTCGTATTAAAGGTACTGTTTCTAACACTCTTACTGCACAGGCGACATAAGCATTATCAGTGTAAATATTAAAGGGTTCCTTGGCCAGGATAGTGAAGGCCTCTATTACAGCTCTCAATTCCACCAGCTGGGCTGAAGAAAATTCAGTCTTAAAGCTTTCAACTTTACCATTAATGCTATAGGCTGCTTGCCCCATCGAGGAGCCATCAACAAAAACCAGGGCAGCCCCCACAAGGGGTTTCACCCTTGTCCTCCTGGGAAACACCAGGGGGGTGGAATGAAAAAATTGTAGCAACCTGTTTCCTGGATAATGGTTTTCCAGTTTTCCTTGAAAGGTAGCACACATGGTGGCCCATTCATCATCAAACTGCATAAGCCATTGGATCTGAGCCTTACTATAGGGAACCACTATGGTCTCGGGTTCTCTGCCAAATATCCTAAGGGAATTAATTCTCCCCATGCTCACAAGTCGGCTTACTAGGGAGGGGTAGGTGACAAGAACTTTAGATGGGGTGGCAGGTAAGTGGACCCAAAATAAAGGGTACTCTTGCCACAACAAGCCCGTAGGAGTAAAGGTTGTAGGAAAAATTAAAAGCCAAAAGGGTTTATGAGGATCAAAATACCCCACAAATTGTTGATCAATTGCCCTTTCTACTTTAACTAGGGCCTTTTAAACCAAGGGTAAGCGGGGTCGGGATCGCCCTGAAGGATCTCAAAAGGGGGCTTTAAATCACCTGTGGTAAGTTTCAAGTAGGGGCAAAGCCAATTAATATCATCCAGTAATTTTTGAAAATCATTAAGAGTATGTAGGGATGATGATCGAATCTGCACTTTCTGGGACTTTATAATCTGAGGAAATAATTCAAAACCCAAAAATAGCAGAGGGGGAGCAACCTGAATTTTTTTCTGGTGCAATTAAAAACCCCCTTTTTTAAGGGAAACAATCAATTCTTGGGCAACAGTCTGTACTTTAAGTGCATCCTCTCCCGCTACCAAAATATCATCTGTATAGTGAATAATGTACATCTCTGGATGATTTAAGCGAAGGGGATCAATTGTCTGTGCTACATATTTTTGACAAAGGGTGGGGCTATTAGCTATTCCTTGTGGCAGTACTACCATTGGAAGCAAGGACATGGACCCACTTGATTAGTAATAGGTATACTAAAAGCAAACCAGGGACAATCATCTGGATGTAGAGGAATCGAAAAAAGCAATCTTTTAAATTAATTACCAGTTTTGTAAATCCTTTAGGGATAGCAACAGGGGAGGGCAGCCCAGGCTGTAGGGGTCACATGGGCTGCATGGTCTTATTTACCGCCCTGAGGTCCTGAAGTAACCTCCATCGTCCCCCTTTTTTCTTAACAACAAAGATGGGGGTATTCCAAGGTGAGGTGGAAGGTTCGAGGTGGCCGGCCGCCAGTTGCTCCTGCACCAGCTAGATGGCAGCCGTAAACTTTTTCTGAGGGAGGGGCCACTGATCAATCCAGATAGGGAAGTCTGACTTCCAAATAATCTTATCAGCCTGGAGTGCAGGGGGGGTCAGTGGCCCTCAGAAAAAAAACGTCCTTGTTCATCAAATCCTAGGCCTCGGCATCCCTTCCTGGGAGCGGTCTGCAGCAGGGCAGCCATTCCCTGATTTGTCTTCCCTAATCCCTTTCCTGGTAAGTAGTGCATTTCTAGCATTTGTTTAGTGACAACGTCGCTAGGACTGCACATAAAAACCCCCATCTGGGAGAGAATATCTCTTCCCCACAAGTTGACTGGCAGGCCTGGCACAACAAAAGGCTGGATCTGATCTGAATTGCCCTCTTTATCTTTCCAGGTTAGCAGCTTTGAGCTCTGAAGTGTATTTTGAGACTGGCCTATCCCTTGGAGGTGTGTGAGGGAAGGATGTAAGGGCCAGCTGAGTGGCCAGTGTTGATGGGAGATCACCGTGGAATCTGCCCCAGAGTCCAGAATACCACTAAAGACCTTGCCCTCTATATGTAGATCCACGGTGGGTCTGTCCTTAGATATGGGTTGAACCCAGTAGGCATCGGAGGAGCCAGGGGAAGAAGGCCCCTGGCGAGGTCCCCTGGCCTGAAAATTACCAGTAAGTGGTAGGGGAATCGCCTGTGCAAGGCATCGTCCAGCAGTGATAGTGACCGGGCCTTGAGGGGCAGAGACTAAAAGCTTTATCTCACCCTCGAAATCACTATCCACAAGGGGTGGGTGTACCTGAAGGTCACCGAGAGTGGAAGAGGCGTGACCCAGAATTAAAAAATAAAAATTCTCTGGGGTGGACCAAAAACTCCTGTTGGAATAACAGTGACTCCCACCTCAGGGGTTAATATTGTATCGTCAGAGGCACACAAGTCCAATCCTGCACTACCTGGGGTGGCGCCACAGAGGAGACTGACCTGTAGGCTGACTGGACCCCGTAGCCGGCTGGAAGGGAGTGGGTCGGGCCCCGGGGCTGGGCCCGTTGGCCATTTCTCAAAAGGGGGTGGCCATCAATAGTGGTTTGAGAATAACATTTACTGGCCCAGTGATGTCCTTTTTTACACTGTGGGCATGGAGTAGGGGGCCTCGGTTGAGCCGAGGTCCCTCCCGCCTGAGGGCCAGGGTGTCTGTTCGGACATTGCATTGCAAGATGTCCGGGCTGACCGCATTTGAAACACAACGGACCTGTGGGACCGCCCGAGCCATTAGAGCTCTGAATGGCAGCTCCAATGGCCAGAGAGACTGCTTTGGACATTTGATGTGTAAAAAGGTCAGCATCGTTACACAGGTGGATCATGGCATGTAAGTGAAGATTTTTGGTGCAGCCCTTGAGGCAGCATGGCAGGCTGAGTTTGCATTTTCATAAGCAAGCTGCTTAACTATCTTACTTTCGGTTTCCCCCGTCCCAAAACGTGCTCAGCAGCCTCTTGTAGGCAGGCAACCAATTGTGAAAACGGCTCCTGAGGGGTTTGAATGATCCGACTAAGTGGAGTAGCAACGGACCCCTTGGTGGGAATGGACCTCCAGGCCCAAGGGCCGCCTCTGGCAGTCTGAGACAGGACACCGGGAGGCAGTTTACACTGTCTGTCCTCCGAAGCAAACTTTCCCTGACTGCAAATCTTATCTGCGGTCCACTGTTCAGTCGACTGGCGGAGCGGTTGCAAGCAGCAAGGGAGTCACCTCAGTCTAGAAATTCTGCTTTCCAACTCAAAAACTCTCCTCTGCCTAACACAGATTGAACTTCCCGGAGCCACTTGCTGGGCAAAAGGTATCCACCCATGGCAAGTCCTTCCAGAATGGCCAGTTTAAAAGGCTCCGTATGGCCGTAACTTTTTTTTTTTTCTTTTTTTCTTTCTTTTTTTTTTTTTTTTTTTTGGTTTTTCGAGACAGGGTTTCTCTGTATAGCCCTGGCTGTCCTGGAACTCACTTGGTAGACCAGGCTGGCCTCGAACTCAGAAATCCGCCTGCCTCTGCCTCCCAAGTGCTGGGATTAAAGGCGTGCGCCTGGCCGTAACTTTTAACTGCAGAGTGCAACTCTTTAACCGCTTTAAACTTGAGTTTCTTATACTGAGACTGTGTTCCTTGTTTCCCTGGATTAGTATCCTCTTCCGCGGAGCCTTCCTCGGCCTCGCCTTCATTTTCTGTCTGTTCATTTTCTGAGTCCGGTCCTGGGTCCAATTCTTCTGCTGATTCCCCCTCAGGCCCCTCAGTGGTGGGGGAGTATGTCGGGGGTGTCCCCCTGGGCATCTTTCTGACTTCCCTGAGATCAGGTTAATACAGGAAAGGCCAGAGTTTTAGGGGTTTTGGTTTTATGTATTCTGTGGGCGGACAGAGATGTCCCTCTCGTCTTATGGGGACAGGAAAAGGCAATCCCCAACTCCAACTGTAATGAGGAGGCTTCGAGAGCCAAGTTGGAAAGTTCCTTTTGAAGGGTGAGGACATCTCGAAGTCCCCTAATTTGGGATTGCAGTTGGGACTTTGTTTTAAGTAAAGGGTCTATTAAAGGGGGAAAGAAGACCATTGGCATTTCTGGGTTATAGGGCGGGAGCCAGAGGCCCGATTGGCTTACTACAAAAGCCCTGGGGGAATGCCATTCATGATACCTAGTGGCCTCTTCTTCTAATGTAGTTGCATCCCCCAGATCTAAGGGCTCTAGAGATCTGAGGTTTGGATAAAGGGGGGGCCTCCTTTTTTTTTTTCTCATTTTGATTCTCAAGGCCCTCAACCCCTTTATTGTGGTCCTTGGCAGGGGATCTAATTTCTAAATCTTGGATTTCTGAATCTTTGAGGAGTGGGTAATGTCTGTAGGAGAAGGGTCTGAATCTCCAGGGTCATCGACCTCAATGATGACCGAGGAACACTTGGAGCCCGCATGAGAGGGAGGCCGTGACTTAGCTAATTTCTCTACACGGGCCTGAGCAATTGCCAGGAGGCAGGTTTGATCGCCGCTGCTCCCGTGATCGGCCTCAATCACATCCCTTAGCAGTCTCCAATAAGAGAACATAACCTAAGGAACTGATTCGGATCCATTTTTAATGATCAACTCATTGAGCTCTCTACCCAGTTTCTGCCAGGTAAGGGGATGTATCTCCCGCCATATTATAAACCAAGGACATTTCTCATCAATAAAACAAGAAAATTGTACTAAATCCTTCTTTTTTACCCTGATTCCCCTTTCCCTGAGTGAGGCCTTAAGGCCTTAATAAATTTTTCTTCCTTAGACAATGCTTGACCCATGTTAATTTGGACGGCAGTGACTTACCTAACCTCAGGCCTCCGCAGGCGACGGGGGTCTTCAGTGACTCAATAATGGTTTTTTGGTCCACTTCACTTCTGTTAACCACTGTCCGATGAAGGTCCGTACCTCTGTTTCCACGCTGGGCGCCACCTGACCCGTCCCGTGGGCCTAGATTATTCATGGGGTCCAGAGGGGAACCGACACCTGAAAAGGAACATGGGCCTAGAAAGGAGACACAGACCCTGCAGGAGATTGTGTCAAGGTCTAACTTTAATGCGGGGGCAATTTTCAATATATAGTCTTGGGGAAGGGGGAAGGAAGGACAAAGGTCTTCTGGAAGAGCAGTTTGTGTTCTTAATAGCTGAGTCATCTCTCCAGCCCCCAGGAAATGCCAGACGTTCTGTAAGTTTACAGAGACTTGAGATCTGACAGAGCCTATCTTTTTAACCTGGTACTGATTAACAGCAGGTGACTCTCTGAGGCTCTCTTGAAACAATGGGTAGCTCCCTGGGCTTATCTCTTGACAGAGCAAGAGAATCTTCTTTGGTCGAAGGTCAGGTTTTTCCCAGAGGAAGTAGTTCCTCATAAAAGCAGTTTACAATTTTTATAAGCTAGGATGGTGGTCCAGGGTCCCCAACAACAAATGACAGCTTATACTGTGAAGGATGTGGAACAAGGGGAACTCTCCTCCACTGACAATGGGAGTACAAATTTGTATAGCCACTATGGAAGTTAATATGGCAGTTCCTCAGAAAATTGAGAATCAATCTACCTCAAGACCTCGTTATACCACTCAGGGGCATATAACAAAGAACACTCCATGCTACCACAAATACACTTGCTCAACTATGTTCATAGCAGCTTTATTCATAGCCAGAAACTAGAAACAACCTAAATGTCCCTCAACTGAAGAATGGATAACAAAAATGTGGTACATTTACAAAAAAAAATATTACTCCTGTTAAAAATAATTATAACATTATAGAATGTTTGACAAATAGATCCAACTAGAAAAAAAAATCATCCTGAGTGAGATAACACAGACCAGAAGGAACCAGTATGTACTCACTTATAAGTGAATAATAGCCATAAAGTAAAAGATAATCATGCTGCAATCTGCAGACCCAGAGAGGCTAAGTACCAAAGGAAGGCTCAAAGGGGAGATGCATGAATCTCTCTGGGAAGGGGAAATAGAATAGATATTGTGGATAAGACTTAGGGTGGGTGGGGATGGGAACAAGAATGATGGAGTAGAGGTAGGGGGAAGGAATAGAATGCTGGGAGAAATACCAGGAATTGGGAGGTGGGGAGGTATTTTGAGAATGAGTTAGAAACCTAGTGCAATGGAAACTCAGAAATCTACAAAGGTTACCTAGTTAAGATTCTAACCCTAGTAAAGAGGGATAGGGAGCCTGAACCAGTCATTCCCTATAACCAGGCAAGAATTCCAGTGGAGGAATTGGAACACCAACCCAGCCACAAAACTTTGAGCCTACAATTTGTCCTACTTATGAGATGTGTTAGGGTAGAGGTGGTGCAAAAATTGTAAGAGAGGCCAACCATTGGCTGGTCCAGCTTAAGACCCATGCCATGAGAGGAAGCCCATTCCTCACCTTGCCTGGAGAGCTAGGACCAGACCCTAGAAAGCCCAGAGACCTAGGTTAGACTCAAACATGACCAGCAAAACCAAATATGACCAAACAAGCAAAAGCCAAGGAAATTATTCCTAATGATATTCCATTATACTCATAGACAGGAGCCTAGCATAAACATCATCAGAGAGGCTTCACCCAGTAACTAATAGAAACAGATGCAGAGATCCACAGCCAAATGTTAGGCAGAGCTCAAGGAATCCTGTAGAAGAAGGAAAGGAAGGGCCACAGGGGACACCACAGAAAACCCACAGAATCAACTAACCTAGGCACATATGAGCACACAGAGACTGAACTATCAATCAGGGGGCGTGCATGGATCCAACTTAGGCTCTCTGCTTATACATTGTTGTGGATAGCCTCAGCCTTGTAATTTGATCCTAGTTTCACTTTCCTGGGAGGGGCTGCAGAGGATGATTGAATCTGTACACAGGTGACGTCTTGTGAACCTTCTGTCCAATTAAAACTTGTAAAATAAAGGCTAGAGCCAGTGATTGGGCAGTAGAAGAGGAGGCGGAGAAAAAGGCTTATGGGAGGGGAGAGTGAGAGGAATTTGATGTAAAACCAGAAGAGAGGCAGAGGCAGAGGCAAAGGTAGTAGGAGAAGGAAGTCAACAGAGGAAGGTGAATGAGTAGGAAGCTGACGACGGAGGAGCCGGAGGTGGAAGAACAAGCACGCAGCCTGGATAAACCGCAAGTTATAAGGGAGTAGAGTAGTGTAATGGCAAATCTGCCCAATCTAGGCATGCAATTTATACCATAATTATTGAGTTGTGGTTTTCTTTGACTGGTCTTATTTGAGTAGGAGATATACTGCAACAATACATTATGGTTGTGTAGCTTGATATTCTTGTGGGATTCCTAACCATGGGAGCAGGACCTGTCCCTGATTCTTTTCCCAGCTTCTGGGACTCTTTTCCTCCTACTGAGTTGCCTTGTTCAGTCTTAATACCAGAGGAGGTGAGAAGTCTTATTGCAACCTAGCATGCCATGTCTGATTGATATCCCTGGGAGGCCTGCCCTTTTCTGAAGGGAAAGGAGACATGGAAGGGGAGAAGAAAGTAGAGGGGAGGTCTGAGCCCAGACACAGAGCAGGGCAGCAGCTCTGCACTGAACCTCACAAAACCCAGCAGAAGTGGGGCACCCAGGAGCTCTAACCCAAGCAGTATCTCAGGTAAAAATGAAACACCCATGATGTCTGCTGGTAGAAGTTCTAATCCTGATGCTGACCTCCGGACTTATACTACTCAGACCTTTGATGGGCCATTGACAAGGACAAAAAAACAGCTAGAGATTGACATCACTGATCTGAAGAAATCCCTCATTTCACTCTCTGAAATGATCTCCAAAATTGAAAAGGACTTTATTGGACTTGATTTATTCTTTTACAATAGAAAAGACTGTGTATAGCTCCTGACTCTGTACAGCCCTTAAAGAAGAATGCTGCCCTTACATAGACAAGACAGGGATGGTTAAAGAGAGCATGAAAAAGGTCAGAGAAGGCCCCGAGAAAAGACAGAGAAAGAAAGAGAAAGATGAGAGTGGTACAAGGATTGGTTTTCAACTTCTCCATGGTTGTCAGCCCCACTTCCTCCCATCTTAGGACCATTAATTGGGTTATTTTTGCTGATAACTTTTGGTCCAGGGCCTTAAGTAGGCTGACTAACTTTGTGATACAACAGATAGATAATTTGGTAGCAAAACCTATTCGGATACATCAGCATAAGTTAGCTATGGAGGACCACGAGACTCAAGATGAAGTTGTTACTCTATCCAGGGTGTTCCCAAAACCCATCTCCACCCAATCTAAAAGAGGGAACTTCCACCCCTAGACCAAGCAGAGAGGGGCCACCCAGAACCCCCTCTGACTGGTGATCTGAATTCTTGCTTAGGCTGCTAGGCTAAGCACTGCAAGGGAATATAAATAAAAACTAAAAATATTCTCTGTGTTTCCTGAGGGACAAGCCTGACTGCATAGGGGTTGATGTCAAAAGTATCCCCTCTCCAAGAAAAAGACATCAGGATGGGTATGGCCCTCATGCTCACTGGACAACGACAGGAGGACCAGACCCATTACAAGGTCCCCTTCAATTATTGGAGGTCAGGCCTCTATCCCCACCTTTGCAAGATTAGAATCACCAAGGCCCTTCTATACTTAGAGAAGGGAGGAGATGTCAGGGTCAGCCCTGTGTATACACTGAAGGCCTAAAATCAGCCATAGGCCTAAAATAAGCAATAGGCTTGACATACACACATGCTAACACAAAGTCTTGGGTCTCTGTGGAAAAACACTGAAACAGAAGGCTATAAACTATTGTAAACAGGCAGCTTCTGTGGAAATTTACCAGCCCGAGTAGTCATAGATCTTATAAATAGGCAGCCTCAGTGGACAGTACCAACTTAGATAAGGACAAGTGAATCATAGGCAGAGTCATAGTGACCTGTCCCCTGAACCTACACTCAGCTGATACCCTGTTCTGAAAGGTATCTGTACTCCCCTGAACACCTATGCCTCGGTGTCATTCCCTTCCCCACATCCTGCCTCTTTGTGTTTATAACCCCTGTGTGATTAAGGAAATTATGATATGATTTAAATAATTAAATAAATTTCAAAAAAAAAAAAGAAAGTAGAGGAGAGGTGTTAGGAGGGAAGGGGGGAAGGGAAACTTGCAGTCTGGTTGTAGTATATAAGAGAAAACTAAACTAATAAAAAAAATTGCTAGTGGAAGGGGGTACTACAACATCTGCTGGGGTGTAACCCAGCAACCCACAGGACAGCCACAGAGTAAAGAAAACTCTGGCCCAAAATGGCAACAGCAATAAGGTTGAAAAATAAACCTTATTTTATGAGACAAAAAAAAAAAACCTATTATCTCAAAGGCCCATGAAAGACCAATTCTTCCAAACACACAACTGTCTACAAACCATTAAAACAAAATGGAGCCGGGCAGTGGTGGCACACACCTTTAATCCCAGCACCTGGGAGGCAGAGGCAGGTGGATTTCTGAGTTCGAGGCCAGCATGGTCTACAGAGTGAGTTCCAGGACAGCCAAGGCTACACAGAGAAATCCTGTCTCAAAAAAACAAAAAATAAAAAAATAAAAAATAAATAAATAAAACAAAATGGATGGGAGAATGTACATTTCTTCACTTGAGCCAGACATGAAGGTTATGCACAAACCTGTAAGGTTCAGGGTGTACCACCCCAAAATGTGTCATCAGGCACTTGAGAAAATCCATAATGGGGAAAGTCACTCAGACATTCCCTTGCCCATCCCCCGAAAGCTGCTATGGAGAATCTCCCTCGAAGGCCATGTTCACACCCAGAGGAAGGCATCTGCGGTCAAAGACACAGAGAAGATATTAGGTACACAGGTCATGCTAAGCTCTCCTGTTTATCACCTTAGGTCACTTTTTAAATCTTTTTTCAGATGTTACTTATTTTTATTTTGTGAGCATGGAGGGGCATTTTGCCTTCATTTATGTGCATGTGCCAATATACATACAGTTCCTGTGGGTACAAGAGGACATTATATTCCCTAGAACTGGACTTATACCTGCTTATCGCTGGAGACAGCATACCATGACAAAGATGGTGCCTGGGTCCCTGAGAAGCAGGAGACACATCCTTCCAGGGCACCCACCATCAGAAATAAGGAACTGTCCCCAGCAGGCCTGGATGGTGACATCTCAGAAGTCCTCTGGTGGTTTGTTTGTAAAAAAAAGTTGTTTCCATTTTTCCTAACCTTAGCCCTGGACAATGGCTGTGCAGATTTCATTTGTGTGTAACTGCTTTTCAGTTGGCCTTGGTGTGCATAATTTATTCTCTTATACCTGACTTTCCTATTTCTTTCTCCTGATCTGGTGAATTCTGTGAAACTAGATGCTACTAGATGTAATGATTCTTAAGCAATCAAAAACTGAGGCATAGGGGCATGGCACAGCACAGTCCTAATGGACTAGGTTCATGCTGTACACTCTCATTTTTTAAACAATGTAATAACTGCACAATGGTAGTCTCAGATTAATGTTTGACTTGCAAAGTTTGAAGAAATTACTAGAAAATGACACAGAACCATGTACTGCTAGAGTCACACAGGGTCCATTACCAGAAAGTGAAGGAATTTACTGGAACTACGAAAATCATTAGTATAAGAGACACAATCATGGGATAAGGGAAAAGTGGAATAAGGCAACACAAACATGGGATACTTCAGTTCAGAAAGGAAAACACTATTGAGTCATTGTGTGCAATCTGCAGAAGCAGAAGCTAGCGAGGCCGCTGAGTTAAGGTTAACTTGATTCTTCCTAACTACTGCTTGGCACATTTGCCCATGTGATTTATTATTACAGCTTCACAGGAAACCGCATGTAACTAACCTCAGAGCTGTGAGCTCTGAAGTATAAGTCAAAAGTTAAAGTTTAAATGATAAGTTTGTAATTATTATTTTTGCCACAGGCCTGGGAATAGGGAAAGCATGAAACTTTGAGGAACAATTGTAATGCTTAATTCTTAATTCTTTGTGAGATGTGGTCATTCTTTTGAACTTGACACATATGGTGATGATTTATGCAATGTCTCTCTTTCTACCTGCTTTTTGAGTAACAATAAAAGACTGGGGCAAGTTAGAGGTGTGGGGTGTGCAAGTGTGGAGATGTGGAGAGTGGAGAGTGCAGACAAGAAAGGAGAAGGGGCAAGAGGAGAGAGAGAGAGAGAGAGAGAGAGAGAGAGAGCAACTTCAAGCCTTGAGACTTGCCTGTCAGCTTGTACCCAAAAATGTTGCCTGTGTGTTCATTATGTGCCTTACGGATATCCCTGCTTCCAGTTGAGAACCCCGATCCTGTGTCGAGGCTAGACCTGGGCAGGTGATGAGCCACCATGTGGGTGCTAGGAATTGAACCTAGGTAGTCTGGAAGATGAGCCAAAGCCTTTATCTGCTGAGCCATCTCTCCAGTCTCCAAAGCATCAATTTTTTTTAAAATCCAGTTCATGACTATTCACATTTTAATAAACCAAGTGCAGAAATCCCCACATTTGCTCACATGAGGGAGTAACAATTATAGAGGATAGAGCCATAACCTGAGAGGGAGTGTGGGAGACTTTGAAGGAATTGTAGGGCAGAAGGTAGAAATAACCCAAATATAGTATTCATGCATGAAAAATAAAAGGAATTTAAAACCGAATATAATGCTCTTCTGTGAGGCTTGCAATAATGTCTTTAAATCAAGGTACTTCCAAAATTTTTCTTCTAAATCAAAGGAAGTGGAGGGGAAGATCACAGTGTATACATATGCATACTTTTCTCTTGTCCTGTCCTTTTGTTACATTGGCTTCACTTGTGAACCTAGTGTTAAGGGATGCAAAAAGATTTCGCTTCCCCCACAACTGCTAAAAACGAATTCTCTTCTTACTAAATTTTTATTTTGGAAAATAGTTTTTTCACTAAAGATGGTTATCTATGCTGACATGAAATATATAGTTTTAATTTAACAACTAACAAATACATCTTCATCATCTCTGCTTTCGTTTACTAAGTGGTAAATATCAACAAATGGAATCCCTGTAGGCTCTTTGAGAGTCTTTCATTGATTTCCTACAAGAGCAAAGATTTCCTGAGTCCCTTGAGTTGGAATACACTTACCTGCTGTGGTGTCCCATCTCAGAGCCCTGTGAGAGTCCCCAGGACACAACGAATGGAGCCCACAACCCAGTCTAAAAGCCCTTCACTCCTCCTCACAGTGTGCAGTCTTAGTGCTTCAGGCAGACTCAGCAGCTCTAGAGTAAAGACCATCAGACTTAGCCATCTGACCACTCCTTACACAATCAGCAAGTATCTGCCCATGCAGATGGCAACCAGGTCCCACTCCTAAATGCTCAAAGGCTAATGAGAAGGAATAACATGTATGGTAACAGTGGTTCAAGGACGCAAAATAGATCAAAGGCGATGCTCTGGGCACTCAGGACAGAACATGCAGAGGGAACAAGATTCTGAGAAATGCACCCTCTCTGATCCCAGTGTGTGACAGGGAGTGGAGAGAGCCAAAGTGAAGGCTAACTGCTGTCCCTAATCATTTGGGAAGAGCAGGAGAAGCAGCTCTGCAGAGGCACCACTGAGTCCTGAAGTGGAAAGAAAAGAGAAGTAAGAAGAAATCCACAAGCATGCAAGGAGACCAAGGTACCTAGAAGAGAGAGCCAGCACCAGTTCTCCATGGCACAACCAGGCAAGGGACCAAGATCAATGTTGGGTGACAACTGTCTTGATCTGCCACCTGTCAACTTGATAAGCTACACCTGTCTTCATTTTTCGTGTTCTGTTTTGTTTTTAATTTCTCTGAAGAGACACATGACCAAGTCAGCTTATTTTAATTAATTAACTAATTAATTAGTTAATTTGGAGATCCACAGTTTAAGAGAGTTAGAGTCTACAAACATCATAACAGAAAGCATGGCAGCAAGTAGGCAGACGTGTCACTAGAGCAATAGTTAAAAGTGTACTTCCTGAGGAAGCAGAGAGAAGAGAGAAGGGAAGAGGGGACAGGAGAGAGGGAATAAGAAAGAGAGCATGCATGGTGGGACACACCTCCGCCAACAAAGCTATACCTCCTAACTCTTCCCTTGGTTCTGAAGGTAGGAAGTCTGAGTTCAGGGTGTCAGCAAGGCTCAGTCCTTCTGAGGACTGTGAGGAGAGGCTTCTCCAGGCTTCTCCTAGCCTCTGGCTTCTGGCAATATAATAGTGTACTCTCCTTGTGTTCACATCTGCTAGTTCTTTAATCTACAACCCATGATGAAAATACAAACGCAGGAGATGCACGATGAGTGTAATCCTATGTGTCCTGCCTGAAGCCACACCCTAGAAAGCCCTGAAGAATATATACTGACCCATGTACTCGTTAATCAAATAAATGAGCATTCATTTTAAGGCATTGAAATATCACATCCGCTTATTTCCATAGCCAAGGATGAAGCAGTTGTTTCCTCAACACTGTACTGTGTTCCAAGCAAGGAATTTCCCAAGTGGGAAAAAGCTGCTTGGGGCTGTGTTTGCAGTCTTCCTGTTTGTGAGATAGGCCAAGTAATTGCACAAGCTTCTCTCAGATTGCAGAAGTGTTTTTGGTCCACCCTGCTTAACAAACAATTGCTCTAAAGGGAAAGTGAAACTGACATTCTCAACCTTTATATGAAAAATCAAAGAGAAGACCAGCAGGAGTCTGGCAGACAACCAGAGCTGCAAGATGCCTACGGTAAGTGCCTTAATCTATAAGGGAAAATCTACGGTGGGTGAGCTGACCCATGGAAGGATTCATCCCAGCCCACTGGGGAGAATGAGCATCATCTTCCATTTTTGAAAGCTTGTATTTAGTTTGTTATTATTTCTGAGTCTGTTTTTTTTTTTTTCTAAGTTTGAGATGTAGACAGGAGACAGTACTAAATAGACATAAAAAAGAGCAGCCCGCTGCTGTAGGAAACACACACACACACACACACACACACACACCACTGGGAATATCTGCAGAGAACTGAGCAAAGGGCTTAAGCATAAGTTTCTCTGGGGTCCTCCTGTGTACATTCTTCCTGATTTTCTCCTCTTTGGGGTATCACTTCACTGACCCTTTTTCTCAATGCAAAGAGAAGCCTTAATTCCTTCCCCTTTAAAATAGCTCTGCCCTAGCCCAGCAGACTTTTTAATGATCTAGCTTTCTCTAGATGCTCAGAGCAATGGCAGGAGTTTGTATCCGAGTCAGGAAAAACTACCTTCTCCTGAAGTTGAGGCACCCCTGTATGTAGTTGGAATCTTCCTCTGCCCTGGAAATATGTTTGATACAGGCCCTGCTGTCTCCGTGTTAGCTTTGCTTTTCCCCTCTTTCCTTTAACCCTCTACTTTTCTGTTTGTTCTCGTCTATGACCTCACATCCTACTCACTCATACCCAGAGAACCCTCTCTGTTTCGCTCCAGAATGCAACCAGAGTTATGAGGGTCACAGTCCAGGCTGGAATAATCCAGATTCATCTGCCAGTCCTTAATGGGCCAACTAAAAACATAAGTAAGAACAAAAGGTAGAAAAGATGAATCCCACCTTCACTGTCTCAGCTCCAGACCCTTCTGCAAAATAGTCAGACTGTAGCCAATCTCTTTTTGGGTGGTAACAGGCTCCCAGCCTTTTCCCAGTACAAAAACACACTCTTAGGACCTCCTGCCTCTCTCTGAGCAACATACCAAGATGCTTGCCTCAGCAATGGTTCTCTTTACAGAAGCACTGGCTATAAGAGCATAAAGTAACCATTCCACCCTGGACACTCCCAAAGACTGAGAGAGACCTTTTCCCCATGAACTTGAAAGAGAATGGGAGACCATGCAGTGGTGGCACACGCCTTTAATCCAGCACTTGGGAGGCAGAGGCAGGCAGATTTCTGAGTTCAAGGCCAGCCTGATCGACAGAGTGAGTTCCAGGACAGCCTGGGCTACACAGAGAAACCCTGTCTCAAAAAACCAAAAAAGAAAGAAAGAAAGAAAAAGAAAGAAAGAAAAGAAAGAAAGAAAAGAAAGAAAGAAAGAGACGAGAGAAAGAGAGAGAGAGAGAGAGAGAGAGAGAGAGAGAGAGAGAGAGAGAATGGGAGAGTTCCAAAGCCATAGAGGTGGCCCATTGAAAAGCCACAGTTCAAACTCAGATATTTCAGATCAGCATTCATGTCCTCTCCATTTGATTTGCTTCCAGATCCCAATGATGATTCTCTTAGGTGGAGCTGTCATCGTCGGCCTGGTGATATCTTGTAAGATTACATGCTCCTGCTTTGACACCAATGTGAGTCCTGGGGTTCTCTGGTGGGTGGAAAGATGTCCCTAAGAGGGTAGGTCTCTAGAAGGGACTTTCTGTTTTTGGCTTCCTGCCCAGAGTAAGGAGGAATCACACAGTGTCTGAGTTCTACAAGTTTGCACTTCCTTCTTGCATCTTTATTACTAAGCCTCGCTGTCCCTGTGTTTCCTAGGTATATATGCCCCAGCCCCAAGTCATCATCATAGACTCAAGTGGAAAAAGCCACCCACATTCAAGAGAGATCCAGCCTTTCAAGAAGCAAAACTAGAGACCAAAATAAGTCCTCCCCCTTCTGGATGTGCATCATCTGCTTCTTCCTTTCCTAAATGACTGAGGGAGC
Source organism: Mastomys natalensis (assembly GCA_021653895.1). Lineage (NCBI taxonomy): Eukaryota > Metazoa > Chordata > Mammalia > Rodentia > Muridae > Mastomys > Mastomys natalensis. The sequence goes on along the minus strand of JAJTUV010000834.1, from coordinate 2,095,059 downwards.
TATCCCTCACAGTGAGTGCGTTCAGCAGCATAGATGGAGCTCAGAAGTAGACATGTGCCTTGCCTGTATTAGGACTTGATTGAACCCAAATATCACAAAATTCCTTAGCTCAGCCCTGCTAGCCTTAACTGAGAAAATGGAAATTTAAGATGGAATCCGTGTATTGTATGGTGTCAACATCCATGGGCATAGTTTAATATACATACCATGTGCTTGATTTTCTGCTTGCGAACTTGTGAGATAGAAAAAACAACTACCTAGTCATCCAATTTTATTCATTATTCATTCACATAATAAATTTGAATTGTACACTTGATATGTGTGAGGCTCTATTCATAGAAGAGAAGAGGGGGACAGTGGGTGTTGTGATGAAGTCCTTGACTTCCAGACACTTGTGGCTTCCACAGGGATACTATATAGGCATTTTCCCCTTACACACAACAGCATGAGGGAGGGAAAGAAGAGCCACAGTGATGCATTGGCTTATTCTGTCTGGTGTTGGTACAAGTAAGGGATGAGGAAGATAAAGAGACAAACTGGTTAAAAAAGCTACATTTCAGTGGGTCATTTAAGGCCAGGAATGGAATCTTCTTTTTTTTTTTTTTAATTGGAAATTTTATTTACATTTCAGATGTTCTCTCCTTACCCCATTTCCCCCTTCCCTCCCAGGAATTCACTATCCCTTCCCCCCTCCTCCTGCCTCCACGTTGGTGTACCCCCACCCACCCTCCCCCGTATCTCACCTCCCCACCCTCGAATATCCCCCCCCAATGATGCCCAGCCTTCATTGGACCAAGGATCTCTTCTCCCACTTATGTATAGTTCCCTTGCATATATAGCTGGAGCCATGGGTCCCTCCCTAAGAGCTCCCAGGCTGGTGGTTTAGACCCTGGGGCTCTGGTTGGTAGGTATTGTTGCTTTCCTCATGGTGTCACAAATCCTTTCAACTCCTTCAGCCTTCACTCTATCTTCTCCATTGGGAACCCCATGATCAGTTTGATGGTTAGCTGTGAGTATCTGCCTCTGAGTATGTCAGACTCTTGCAGACTTCTAAGGAGACAGCTATATCAGGCTCCTGTCAGCATGTACATCCTGACATCCACATCAACGTCTACCTTTGGTGACTGCACATGGGATGGATATCCAGGTGGAATGGTCTGCAGATGGCCCCTCCTTCAGTTTCTGTCCTGCACTGTGTCTCCATATTTGCTCCCCTGAGTATTTTGTTACCCCTTCTAAGAAGGACTGAAGACCCCCTCTTACTTGGTCGTCATTCTTCATGAGCTTTATGTGGTCTGTGAGTTGAATATTGGGTATTTCAAGCTTCTGGGCTAAAATCCAATAATCAGTGAGTGAATACCATGTATGTTCTTTTGTGATTGGGATATTTCACTCAGGATGATATTTTCTAGTTCCATCCATTTACATAAGAATTTATCAAATTCGTTGTTTTTAATAGGTGAGTAATATTCCATTGTATAAATGTACTACTTTTTTTATCCATTCCTCTGTTGAAGGGCATCTGGGTTCTTTCCAGTTTCTGGCTATTATAAATAAAGCTGCTATGAACATAGTGGAGCATATGTCCTTGTTATGTGTTAGGAGCCTCATATAAGGAAGGGCTCTAAGGAGGGAAAGGATCCAAAGGAGCAGTTAAATACTGTTCTTGTAACAGTTTTACGAGACAGCAGAACCACTGGGGCAGCACTGAAGCTAAAGAACAAAGCTTTATTAAAGTGTGAACTGCAGAACTATCTCCAAGAGAAGAGAGAGCAGCCCCACCAAAAAAGACTTTATGGGGATTGTTTTGCTCTGCTCTCTGCTCTGCTCTGCTCTGCTCTGCTCTGCTCTGCTCTGCTCTGCTCTGCTCTGCTCTGCTCTGCTTCTGCTCTGCTCTGCTCTGTGACAGGGTTTCTCTGTGTAACAGCCCTGACTGCCTTGGAACTTGCTTTGTAGACCAGGCTGACTTTGAACTCTGAGATCCCACTGCTTCTGCCTCCTGACTTAAAGGTATGTTCTGCCACATTGGGCTTGACACTTTAGATTTTTATAGGATGGTTTAAGTTGGGTGGGAGCATGGCAGAAGAACATTAAGGGAAAGGAACCTGCTATAAACAAAAGAGCAAAATGAACTTTTTTAAGCAGAAATTTTTAGAAGCTGCCTCTAGTCATTAAGCTAACAGGAAGTAACTGCAGCCAGGGAAGCAGGCAGGTCATCACCTCTCCCTCAGCTCCTACAAAATCTATTCCCAAGTCTTATCAATAGTTCTGTAGCAGACCACCTGCTGAAGGCTCCCTTCCCTTCCTACACTTTCTGAGTGGATCACACCATCTTTTTCTCCAAGTTCCCTACCCACTCTCACCTACCAACACCAACACTCCTGAAACTCATTACTCTATCTCAACTCCCAACTCCAACAGGCACCAGCAGATCACTCTAGCCAGCTAATCGGATAGGCTAACTGCAGCTCTTCACCCCTCCTTCCATCCCTCCAAATCCAACCCCCCAGTCTAATCTAGCTCTATAGAAGACCATCTGCTTTGGCCCTCCTCACTCTCTGCTTTATTCCCAGGAGACTAAACAAATCCTGCAGAACACCCTGCTTTCCTTCCTCTGTGGTCCCTATCAGCTCCGCACCTCCTAGCCCATACCTATTCCTAAGTAGCAATACCTAGAAACACATTTTACCTGGAACCTCAGTGGCCACACCAATCAGGATTCTAGAACAATTTCCTACAAGAAAATACACAGCTACCATACCCTCCTAAGAACCAGAGAGGGAAAAGAAATAGAGGAACAAAGTATTCACCCGCAATGACAAGTATCAGATATCAGCACCTAGAATTACAATCTTCCCAAACCCAGTTGCCTAGATGTTAGCATGAAAACACAATCAATAACAGTCAAGATAATATGGTTCCATGAGACCCAAGCAACCTTAACACAGAAGGCCCTGAGTATTGCAACATAGCTATAACACAAGAAAATTACCATAAAATAGCTTCTATGACTATGCTAGCAGTCCTTAGGGAAGAAATTAATAAGCCCCTGTAAAATCTACGAAAATACAAAGAAACAGAGGAGGGAAATGAATAAGACAGTTCAAGACCTGAAAATAAAAATAGACTCAATAAAGAAAACCCAAACTGAGGGAAATGAAAAACGTAGGAACTCAAACAGGAACCTCAGAGGCAAGCCTCACTGACAGAGCACAAGAGATGGAAGAGAGACTCTCAGGCATTGAAGACACAATAGAAAATAGACACCCTGGTCAAAAACATTGTTTTAAGCTAAAATATCTTGGCACAAAACATCCAGGAAATCTTGGATAATATGAAAGGACTAAATCTAAGATTAATAGGAATAGAGGAAGGAGAAGAAACCCAGCTCAGAGGTCAAGAAAATATTTTCAATAAAATCATAGTAGAAACTTTCCCTAACCTAAAGAAGGTAATGTCTATCAAGTACAAGAAGCATACAGAACACCAAATAGATTAGACCACCAAAGAAAGTCCTCTGGATACATAATAATCAAAACACTAAATATACATAACAGAAAAAGACTAATTAAAGCTGCAGGGGAAAAGACTTAAGTAGCAAATAAAGGCAGATCCACTAGAGTAACACCTGACTTCTCAATGGGGCTTAAACAGATGTTCTACAGACTCTAAGAGAATAGAGATGCCAGCCCAGACTACTATACCCAGTAAAACTATTAATCATAATATACAAAAAGAGAGAGAGAGAGAGAGAGATTCCATGATAAAGCCAAATTTAAGCAAGATCTGTCTACAAATCCAGTCCTAGAGAAGGCACTAAAAGGAAAACACTAATGTAAAGAGGTTAACCACACCCAAGAAAACCCAGGGAATAAATGCTCCCAGACCAGCATATTGAAAGAGGGGAAGCACACACACACACATACACACAGGCACACACACACATACACAACAACAACAACACAATAACATGAATGAAACAACACCGGTCATTCTATCTCCCAACATCAATGGTCTCAATTCCCCCAACAGAAAGACGAATAACAGAATGGATTTGAGAACAAGATCCACTCTTTTACTATGTCCAAGAAACACATCTTAAATCTAAGGAGAGACATCACCTCAGGGTAAAGGGCTAAAAGAAAGATAGTCTAAGCAAATGGGCCTAAAAGCAAGCTGGACTGGCAATTTTAATATGCGACAAAATATCAAACATTACTGTATTTTCAATTACATATTGGTCTCACACAGAGATAATGGGAGACTTCTATACCTGACTCTCACCAACAGATAGGTCATCCAGACAAAAATTAAACAGAGAAATGCTTTAGCTAGCTGATATTATAAGCTAAATGGACCAAGAGACCCCCTGCTTGACCAGAGGTCACACCAGCCACCACAACACCAGCCCCCAATTTGGGCAGAGACCCTCTGTGTCTGAAAACAACCTGGATGTCCTTCAATCAAAGAATGAATAAAGAGAATGTGCTACATTTACACAGTGGAGTATTACTCAGCTGTTTTTTAAAATGACATGAGGGGTCCCCAAAGGAGGAGTTAGAGAAAGGGCTGAAGGAGCTGAAGGGGTTTCCAAACCCATAGGAAGAACAATATCAACCAACCACATCCCCCAGAGGTCCCAGGGACTAAATCACCAACCAAGGAGTACACATGGAGGGACCCATGACTCCAGGCATGTATGTAGCAGAGGATGACCTTGTCTGACATCAAGAGGAGGAGAGGCCCTTGGTCCTGTGAAGGCTCGATGCTCCAGTGTAGGGAAATTCGAGGGCAGGGAGGCAGAAGTGGGTGAGGGTGGGGAAACACCCTCATAGAAGCAGGGGAAGGGAGGGTGGGATAGGGGGCTTCTGGGGGAGAAACTGGGAAAGGAAATAACATTTGAAATGTAAATAAAGAAAATATCTGCAGGGCATCCAAGCACCTGGGAGACAGAGGCAGGCAGATTTTTGAGTTCAAGGCCAGCCTGGTCTACAGAGTGAGTTCCAAGACAGCCAGGGCTACACAGAGAAACCCTGCCTCAAAAAAACAAACAAACAAACAAACAAAAATCCAATAAAAAATAGTAAAATAAAAAATAAAAATAGCATGAAATTTGTAGGCAAATGGATGGAACTAAGAAAAAAAAAATCATCCTGAGGAAGGTAACCCATACCCAGAAAGACAAATATGGTATGTACTCACTTAAAAGTGGATATTAACTGTTAAGTAAATGATAATCAAGCTACAGTTCACAGACCCAGAGAGGCTAAGTAGCAAGGAGGGCTCTACAGATGTTGCATGAACCTCCCTGGGAAGGGAAATAGAATAGATTCTATAGGTAGACTGAGGGTGGCAAAGATGGGAATAGGAGGGACCAAGCTGGGGAAGAAGGATGGTGGGAGAGAATACAGGGAGAGAAGACTGGAACAGGAGAGCACTTGGCAGGGATGTGGGAACTTAGTGTAGTGGAAATTAGCGAAGACTCCTAGTAATGGAGGACAGGAAACCTGGACTGTTCATCTTCTGTAACCAGGCCAGGCTTCCAGTAATGGGACTGGGACACCAACCATTGGCCCACCCACAAATCCCTCAACCTACATTCTGTCCTGCCTGCAAGATGTACTGGGCCAATGGTGGCACAGAACTTTTGGGAGTGGCCAACTAATGGCTGGTACATCTTGAGACCCACAGCATGAGAGGGGACCCATGCTTAACACTGCCTTGAAGAGCAAAATCCTGAGGCAGGACAGCCCAGAGACCTAGGGTAGAACCAAACACAACTGGCAAAAAATGTAAATTAAATGATTCCCAATGATGTCCTGTATTTATACATCGATGCCTAGCCCAGTTGTCATTATAGAAGCTTCCTCTGGCAGCTGATAGGAGAAGATGCAGCGACCCAGAACCAAAGGCTCTATGGAGAGAGAGTCCAAGTTGGAGGTTTCCATCGAACCCCTCTCTTTAAAGCTAGGACAACCCCAAGGAAGAAGGAGAGGAGGAATTGTGGGAGTCAGAGGGTCAAGGACACCAGGAGAGCACGGCCTGCAGAATCAGCTAAGCAGTGTTCATAGAGACTGAAGTAACCATGGAGTCTGTAGTAGGTCTCCTGGGTATATATGTTATGGCTGCTGGCTTTGTGATTTTTGAGGGACTTCTGACAGTGGGAGTAGGGGTGTCTCTCTTTTTGCCTACTCTTGGGACAACTTTCCTCCCACTGGGTTCTGTCACATACCCTTGATACAAGAGTTTTAGGCTTTGTCTTATTGTATCTTGTTGTGCCAAATTCAACTGATAACCCTAGGAGGCCTGCTCATTTATGGGGGAAGCTGGGAGGAAGTGGATTTGTGAGATAGAAGAGATGTGGAGGGAACTGGGAGGAGTGGAAGAAGGGAACACTGTGATCAGGATTATTATATGAGAGAAGAAATATATTAAAAAAATAATTAATGAGATTTCATACCAGCAACTTAATAGCATACCTGAAAGCTCTAGAACAAAAAGGAAGCAAATACACCCAAGAGGAGTAGATAGTGGCAAATAGTCAAACTCAGGGCTAAAATTAATAAAATAAAAACAAAGAGAACAATACAAAGAATCAATGAAACACAGAGTTGGTTCTTTGAGAAAATCAACAAGATAGACAACCCTTAGCCAAAACTAACTAAAAAACAGAGACAAATTCTAAATTAACAAAATCAGAAATAAAAGGGAGGACAACAGACACTATTATTATGTCTTAATTAAAAAAGCTGTACTCCGGCCGGGCAGTTGTGGCCCACGCCTTTAATCCCAGCACTTGGGAGGCAGAGGCAGGTGAATTTCTGAGTTCGAGGCCAGCCTGGTCTACAGAGTGAGTTCCAGGACCGCCAGGGCTATACAGAGAAACCCTGTCTCGAAAAAAAAAAAAAAAAAAAAAAAAAAAAAAAAAAAAAAAAACCTGTACTCCACAAAATTGGAAAATCTAAACAAAATGAATGATTTTCTTTATAGATATCACTTACCAAAGTTAAATCAAGATCAGGTAAAAAAAACTCAAAGAGATATACAACCCCTAAGGAAACAGAAGTAGTCATTAAAAGTCTCCCAGCAAAGCAAGGGGAACACTTAGAAGGGGAAATAAAATGGGCATAAGAGGTAGATGGGGGGAGAGACCTGGGTGGGAGAGGGGATTGGAAGGGAATGATCAGGATCACGTGTAAGGAGGGACAGATGGCCATGAGAATGAATGGAAATCTGCAACTGATGTGGGGCGGGGCAGGGAAGAGACAGAGACCTGGGATAGGAGAGGCGCCTAAGAATCAGTGGGGGTGTCCTTAGCTGTGACTCACAGCATTGGGGATATCAAGCCTGGGGAGGTTGCCTCCTTTGGCCAGACAGGAACCTGATGGGGCCATAGGGACACCAACCCACCCACAAAACTTTCAACCCAAAACAGTGGGGCCCATTGATATTCTGGTGACACACCCAGACCTGGTATTACTTGAGACTCCGTCGTACAACCAAGAGGAAATAAAGGATACAAAAAGAAGAAACGGACAGCTCAAATCCACGGGTTGGTGAGGACACAGGAGGAAAAGATCATTCTCCCAAAAACAACTGTCAGGACTCTGGTAACTGACCTTCACCCAGCTGCTATTCTGAGGTCCAAAAACTCTCTGAGCTACTCAGACCAAGGTGTGTTATACATAGACTGGGCAGCCTGGCATAAGATACTTCAGACAGATGCTAGGTTTGCACAAATAAATTCAAAATAGAGCGTTTATCCAGGAAGGGATCTAGATGAGAGGCTAAGTCCCCAACAAACATGGGGACACTGAGTTCACTGAAATTTGGCCTACCAGGGGAGGATATAAATACTTGCTAGCTTTTATATATACCTTTACTGGATAGGTTCCACCTAGACCCAAACTGCTCAAATAAATAGCTTTAAAAGGTCATCCAGGAACTAACTGGTCACCTAATTTGGCCTCCCCCTAACAATGGGTTCTGACAATGGCCTGGCTTTCATAACCAAAAATTCTCAACTATTAGCTAAATCTTTAGACATAGATTTAAAACTTCATTATGCATATAGACCTCAGAATTCTGTGCAGGTAAATAAATAAATAACTTTTTTAAATGTTAACTAAGATCATGAATGACCATATGTGGTAGTTTGAATGAAAATGTCCCTGAAAGCCTGATATGTTTGAATGCTAAGTCCCAAGTGGTAAAACTGTTTCAGAAGGATTGTGAGACCTGGCCTTGCTGGAGTGGGCACGGCCTTGCTGGAGGAGGTGTGTCATTGGGGTGGACTCTCAGGTTTCAAAACCAACACCAAGCTCACTTGCTCTAGGACATTTTTCTCTCTCTCTCTCTCTCTCTCTCTCTCTCTCTCTCTCTCTCTCTCTCTCTCTCTCTTTTCCCTCCCCCCTCCATCTGCTGCTTGCTGCTTGCTGCTCAGGATGTAAAGCTCTCAGCTACTGCTCTAACACAGGAAGCCTCACAGGAAGCCAGCTTCCTACCATGATGATCATGCACTCCAAAACTGTACAACGTCCCCCCCCCCCAGTAACTTTCTTTTGAGTTGCCATGTTCATGGTGTTTCTTTACTGCCATAGAACACTGACTAGAACTGCATTCATGATAGCTAATCCTTGTTTTCAGCTTGACAGGATTTAGAATCACCTAGGAGATAGTTAGGTACTCCTCCAAAAGTATCTCTGAGAGAGGTTCCAGAAAGGATTTAAGTGAGGAAGAAAATAATGTAAATTTGACCCCACAGGTTTGGGGGCCTAGATGGTATAGAAGAAGAAAAGGACAATTAGCAGAGTGCCTGCACACCCTTCTGCATCCCGAGCCACCCAGAGCTGAGCACTGGGTGCTACTAAGCTGACTTTGGCTAGGCAAACTTAAAAGGTTAACCTCAGGCTCAACATGCTTTAGAGAATCAACAAGAGAGTTCAAATACTCATTTCTCTACTTCACTGAATAGAGGTAAAAAGCAACTGATACAGGGTGAAGTGGGAAGACAAGAAAAATATCCCTGGGGTGGCATATATTTTGTATGATTTATTGTCCTTGATCCATAGAAAAATAAACATATATCTTGTCATTACTGAAATGGCTCATTTTTCTATTAGTAAAATTTCTGATAAGTAATACATTTTGTTGTAAGCACTTATTCCTTTTGGGATTATAACATCTAATTTTGCTACTGGAACTAGCAAGGCATGAGGATACTAGGAAATGCAACTGTTAAATTGCTTGACGCCTACAGTGTCTAGTAAGTGTATACGGTGGCTGTTTAAGAACTTATGTGTGCACCATGCACAGTATTTTTCTGTTAGAAACCCGGGGAAAATACAAGACAATCTGAACCATAAGTTGTTGCCTGTCATTTTCTGACATTTTAACTTAAATATATGACTTAATTGATAGCATTCCATCTTTCTGTAGTTCACCAGAGAGTTATACTAAGACTGAGATGTTTGCTAAAATATAGATAGATACATATTTGTTTCCTGTTGTTTATATATTCAGTCTTGTGCCTGCTTAACCTGTCATTTGGACAGTCTTGCCATTTGGAACCCTGGTCTTATTATATCCTTTTGTTGTATATATAGCATAAGCTTGTATATCAATCAGAATAGCTATAATAATTAGCACTATTCAATAAATTTATGAGGTTAATTTTTTTAATTTTATCAATGTTGTAGAGTTATTCTTTTGAGCAAAGCTTCTAAATTTTGCTTCAAATGTTGCTCTTCCAGAGGACCCAGATTTAATTTCCAGCATCTACATGGCATCTCGCAACAGCCTGTAACTCTAGTCCCAGGAAGATCCATGCCTTCTTCTGGCCTCCAAGAACACTGTATGCCCATGGCGCACAGACATACAGTTGGGCAAATGCTTGTACACATGAAATAAAAATAAATAAGATTCCATAAACAAACAAACAAATAAATAAATAAATGACGTTTATTCATGTGTTTTCTATGTGTGCACATGTACACTTCATTTACTTATTTTTCATACATAGGGGCATTTGCCATGGCACATGTGTGAATGAAAAGATCACTTTTGAGAGTCAGTTATCTCCCTCAACCATGCAGATCTCAGGGATCAAATTCAAGTTGTCAGTTCTTGCTGGAAGTATTTGTACCCACTGAGTCATCTCAGGAGAGGCTAAAAATATCACGAGGGAAAAAAAAAAAAAAACAAACAAAGAAACCAATGAGCTAAGTAGCTTTGATATAAACAAACAAACAAAAAAAAAAAAAAAAAACGAGTGAAAAACAACCAGGGTAATTTCCTTTAAATGCTTCTGATAGAGAAAAACGAAACTGAAGCTCAGATCCAAAAATACTTTAGAAGTTAACTAAAACGTGTTGCAATTGGTTTCATTTTGCACTTAGGTTCATTATATAAAAGTGTCCCCTGGTAGGGTATCACTGAACGTTCTAGCTCCTTTAGTGATACAGTTATTGCTTCCTATTCAGCTAAACTTAAAATCTTGCTTTATCCTGAACTCCTAAGGACATAAACAAGCTGAGCAGAAGATCAGAGGGTGCCAACTTCAGGATGGTTTTTGTGAGTCTCTCGATTTATAAGGGAAAGTCTCAGTGGGATGTCTGCCCTCGGGTGGGGTGGATTTAGTCCGGTTTGCTGGCCTTAGGAAGAGTGCATGCATGCATCTGATTTGGAAACGTAGATGAAAATTCAGTTACTGTGAAGAGGTAAGATTCGCATGGGAACAGTTTTTTCTTTGCAGGGTACACATCTCCCTGTGTCCACAGAGCTGGGGGTAGACATCTCTCTGTGTCCACAGAGCTGGATTATGGTCGGAGTGTGGGAAGGGAGAGAAGCTGTTGGCTTGAACAGAGCTGGGTCTTGCTCTAGAAGTTGTGTCTGCACTTGAACTCTTTATGTATCATGCCATTGAGATTCTTCCAGCTGCACAACCAACCACAGCCTCTTGTTTCACTGGTGTCCCTCTTCACTCCTCACCCCTCTCCTGAAGTTTGCCCACAATCACAGAAGCATACTCACACACACCACACATTCCAATCCTCTCCATACATGTAAGAACATACACGCGCGCACACACACACACACAAACACACACACACACACACACAAACTTTGTCAATTAAGCAGACAATCGAGAAAGTAAGATTTGTTCACCATGGCTACACTGAGAAAAAGAACAAATAAAAAGCTCCATTGGCTGCCCCCACCACCAAGTTCGTCTTTTCGTTTTAGAGTAAAATTTGGATTTAAGATCCGTGCTTTTCAGGCATTTGCCTTAGGCACATAAGTGACACTTCACCTTTTCAAACCAACCAAAGAGGAAATACATAAACTTACTATCTTTTTAACTTGTAATCAGCTAGTAGTTTTCAGTGCATAGCCTAGAATTTATCAGCTTTAGGACGGAAAGGAATAATTAAACAGCATCAATTAATATCGAGTTTTGTTATCCTCTGCCGTCAGCTAATCTTTACCTTGAGTTAGTTGCAAGCAGCCTTCAGATCGTTAGCACTTACTGAGAGCCAGTGCAGGTGGATTTCTAGTCTACCAATGGAAGTCCGGTTGCTTGTGTATACCTCATGTGGAGATCTTTCATCACTGCACTTGAAATCGGTTCTCTGTCTTACTTTTCTTCTAGTTCCCTATATATCAGGGCATTGCTAATATCGACTCATCTCAGAAGATGGTGACACACAGACATACAGCTATCCACATATCTCCAGTGGTTTCCTGGCTTTAAAGGTCACTCCTAGTCTCTTTCTGCTTCCTTAGTATCAGGCTTACAGTCCCCTGGTTTCCTCCTCTGCTGAGTTAGTTCAATACAGGAATCACTTTACTGGCTCTTTTTCACCAGCCAAAGGGAAGCCTCGCTTTCTCCTCTTAACCCCCTCAAAATTCCACTGTCACAGGTGAGCAGACTGTCTCAGGAACTGGCTTTATCTGGAGGCTCAGAGAAACGGTAGAAGTGTACATCAGGACCAGTAAAACTGAAGATGAGGCTCCTTAACTGCAGTTGGAAGCCTCCCCTCCGCCAGGAGACTTTTTCCACAGACCTCCTCTTCCCTAATGATGCTCAGGCCTCCTTTTCCCTCTCTCTCACTTTCCTCTGTGTTCTTATACCAACACAGAGCACTGTCACTGTCTCACCAACTCTGGACCACACCTCTCCGCTTGGGCAAATGACCAAAACATTTGCCCGAGCAATAACACCTCTTCCTTAGAGGATCACTGATCGTGAGGGGTAAAATAAAATAAAAAATTAAATAAATTAAACAAAAAACCCTTTCCCACCCACACCAGATCCTCTTAAGGACTCCAAGAGCCACTCTCCCCCGCCCCCAACAATTGGACTGAGAGACAATGGGGACTTCCCAAAGCCATAGAGACAGTCCATGATTAAGCTAAGTTCAAAATCAAATTTGTAGATGTCCAAATTTGTTTTCATATCCTCTCTATTTATTCTGTTTCCAGATCCTACTTACAGGTGGTCTGGCAGGTTTCTGCATATATGCTGTCCTATGTCTTATGAAGCACCTGTATGGCCGTTAAGATGACAATAGGTAAGTGAAGTTCAGAGGGAGTCTGAACAGGGTTTCTCATACCCTGTTCAGAAACAGAGTCACACACTGTCTAAGCCCTCCCAGTATGATTATCTTCCTGTCACTCAGTGTTCTTCCTTGTGTCTGTATTTTTCAGGGATTTGGAAGCCAGAAGAAATACAAGTGAAATCTACCATGGAATTAAGCAAATCTAAAGAGCATCTCTTAATGGAATCCAAGGAATTCCTCTGCCTTCTGGGGTTTCATAAGCCAAGATCTCCCTTTCCTGACAAATAAAGAAATATTTTACCCATTGCTTGCACCATGAACCTTGTGATTTGATTCAGTTTGATAAATCATAGTCTATTAAATAAATAGGAATTTGGTGTATATTTTAACCAAAAGTTCTCCCCAGGGCATTTGTTGTTTTGCTGTATGGGCATCTATAAGTCTTACTGTATAAATGTATGTAGTCCCTTGCCTGGGTTTGTGGGTTGGAAGAACAAATATTTACAACTGTGGTTTTCTTTTCTTTTCTTTTCTTTTTTTTTTTTAGGGTTTTCTTTTTTTAGGGTTTTTTTTTTTTTTTTGAGAGAGAAGGTCAACTGTGATTTTCTATACTCATTTATTTACTTAATAACTATGTATTGAATGCTTATTTGATATGTTAAAAGCTCTTTTCAGGGCAGGAGTTAAGTAAATATTGTGAAAAAGACATTGTCCTTCATCTCAAAGAATCTGGAGCTTTACAAAGCAGACACTTCATGTATTAGTTGGATGTTTATCACTATATCACAACCTAGTTGAGAGGAAGAGAAATCTATTTTGCTCACAATTTGGAGATTCAAAAGCACAACACTTACATTGCCTCAGTTCTAGGGGGCCATTTTAGCAAAGGGAAGACCATAGTGTGGAACCTCTCATGGAGGTGAGCCACAATTTGTCAATCCAGGAACAGAGGAGGCTGGGTAGGACCAGACTTGCTCTCTTCATAACTACCTGTGAGTGTTACAGCTCTGAGGGAAACAGCTTCCCAGTGGAGATGTTTCCCCCACTGAAAGCCTTATACCTATGAAGGAAAGGTATCCTTGCAGTTGAGAGCCAAGAAATGCCACAAAGCCACACCACACAACAAACCTCACACAAGAGATTTAGTGGGAAAGACACAAGATGGTAGCTGCCTCTGCTTGGCTGAGAAGTAGCAAAGAACTGAGCAGAAGGCTGTTATGTAGTCCTTTATATAGGGCTTCTTGTGGGGTGGAGTTACTCAGGGTAACTTGGGATTAGAGAGATTTTGTGACCTGATCTTGGGGCAAGCTAGGGATTGGTGGGATTTTGTGGCCTAATATTGGGCTTTTGGTTTTGTTTTTTTGTTGTTGTTGTTTTTGTTTTGTTTTGTTTTTTTCCTGTAAGGTGAGGTTAAGGTTAGAGAAGTCTAGGGCACAGGGCACCACCAGGGCTTACACTACCCTTTTGTAAAAACTACCAAAGGAATCACATAAGGGATACTTGCAACAAATGTGACCCAATCCATGTGATTCAAAGATTCCACACCTCCCTCCAGAATAGAGGTACAAGACTAATATTTAAAGGAAAATTGGGCACATCTGATTTTACAAATAATTTTGTTATACCACAGCTACAGCCATTGATTTTTTTCCCCTGGCTCCCTTTTTAATGCAACAGCAGAGTCCAATACCAGGAGTCCTCATTTCATAACTGTTGCTGTGATAAAATGTCTGACAAAAACTACTTAGGTCTCCCTATCCCAATTAGTCTACAAGAGAATATTCCACATGCATACAGAGCCCTGTAGACTCTCCCAGGTGATTCTTGATCTGATCAAGCTTGCAACTAAGAAAAACAATCATGCTCACTATCTTATCACCATATAATAAAAACCTGTTTATCAAGTCTTCTATTACATAGCTTAAGATGATATTTCACAATTTATTAGTTATTTCTTATTATTGAAATTATAATATAATTATATCACTGTTCACTTTCCTTTCCTTCCTCAGAATCTTCCCATATACCCCTCCTTGCTCTATTTCAAATTCCTCCTTTGGAGTAAGGGAACTGAGCAGAAGCATCCATCACTGCTTCCTGACTAAGGATGTGATGTGTGTGTCAAGTCAGGCTCCTGCTGACTTGACTTTCCTGTGATAATGAACTATATCCCAGAACTAGAATCCAGAAAAAAAAAAACTACTTAGGGGAATAAATGTTATTTTATTATTGTAGAGAAACTGAGGAGGCAGAAATTTGAAGCATCTGATCCAGAGCAGAGAGAAATTAATGCACTCTTCTCACTCCTTGGTTTGCTTGTTTTCAGCTCTACTCTTGTGTAATTCAGGAACTCTTGCCTAGGGGATGTTACTGTCTACAGTGACTGGGTCCTCTCGTGTCAGTTAGTTTAATTAAGATAATTATCCAAAGACATGTCCATAAGCCACCCAATGTAGTCAACTCTTCACTGAAATTCTCTTCTTGGGCGATTCTAGGTGTGTCACATTGATATTTGAAGCTGTCACATCAGAACAGAGACCTAGAACCCAAATAAAGCCTAAAGTATTTTTTTTAAGATTTATTTATTTTATATATATATGAATACACTGTCACTGTCTTCAGACATACCAGAAGAGGGCATCAGATCTCATTACAGATGGTTGTGAGTCACCATGTGGTTGCTGGGAATTGAACTCAGGACCTCTGGAAAAGCAGACGGTGCTCTTAACCACTGAGCCATTTTTCCAGCCCCTAAAATATTTTTTATTGAATCTTTTCCACAAAAAGTTCTCTAACATGAAAGATCAATGCCAACAATATTGATGATAACATCCCTGTTGTTAGTATTCTGTCTAAACTCCACCCCCACAGTTACCTGGCAATGGCCAGGTAGGCCTGCCAGCTATAAAAGGGGTTGTCTGGCCCCTCCCCTCTCTCTTGCTCCCTTAAGCTGTCTACAGGTTCCCTCTGCCCCCTCTCCCCTTTCCTTCCCCTCTCTCCACCGTGGTCATGGCTGGCCTCCACCTCTCTCTGCTCTCTCTCCCTCTCTCTTGTCTCTCTCTCTCTCTCTCTGCCTCTACTACCCTCCTGGCTCTCCTCCCCATGCCCTGAATAAACTCTATTCTGTGCTGTACCATTGTGTGGCTTTTCCCTCAGGGGGAAGAGATGTGTTGGCATGGGCCTGCTGAGACATCCCCTTCCACCATTGGTTTCCATTCCTTCATTGGTGCTGTGAAATCTAACAATGGTGCCGAAACCCGGGAATGAAGACTTCGGGGACCTCAAGACCTGTGCAGCCGCCAGCTCTGGCTGCTGTGACCCTGCAGGACAGACGCCATGTGGCCCACACCACACCACAGGATGGACGCCATGTGACCCGCCACAACTCCACCGCCACCACTGCCACTGCTACTCCACGTGGACTTCATCTGCTGCTAACTGCTGTCACAGACTGCTTTCCACTGCTGCTGCAAAACTTCCACCATGTGAGCTCTGCTGCTGTGGCCCTCAGGTAGGCTGGGTAGCCAGACAAACACAGAACTTATAGCTGCACCTTTCCTGCCTTTCCTGATACCAGACAGCACAAACTCGCAAACACACACCAGCATATTAATTGGTTAGGAGTTTCCAATTGGTGGGAGGAACCCTGAATGCCAAGTTAGGGTCTGGCCAGCCTTCCCTGGGCTAAGGGGTTGGTTTTACATTGCCCCAGTCCATATGACTTGCCTCTAGCTGAACTACGACCTAGGACTTTGGCCATTGGGTGATTTTTCCCTCTTGGAAGTAGCCCAGTCCCCACCCCACCCCCTCAAGCTCTTGCAGCTGCTGAAAATCCTGGTACCAGGTAGGCTATCTTTCTGGTGGGCCAGACCCCGCTGAGGGCCTCTAGATATTTTCGTGACAACCTGAATATCTAGCCTGAGCCTGTTTTCATTACCAGCTTTTCCTCTCAGGATGCCAGTGGAAAGCTAGGTAATGCGTCACCCAATGGGTACAGCATCGTCTTCATCTGTACCCACAGATACCCCACTGGGTTGTCTAACACATACTGTCTACAGTCTGGTAAATGGAAAATTCCCTATGTTCGATCTATAACTCTATGTGTTCTGCCTATTTCCCCATTCCCCACTGGTCAGAGTAACCGTCCACATGGTTCTTAGCTCTGCTCTGAGTCTTCGTCAATCCTGCCAGGGACCGTCTCTGAGACTTGTTTCCCCACATGCGCAACCACTCGCACAAAGGGCTTGACTGTCCAAGCATGTGAGGGTGGCTCGCTCTCTCCCTCTCTGCCCGGGACCTGTAAAGTGACTGTTAGTAGTGCCTTCTGCCACAGAAACAACTAACTTGAACATTGCTGTGATATGGGACATGCTTGCTTTTCCTTACTCACTGCAGACTAGCTGCCAGAGACACTGGGCAGTGACTTCCAACAGCCAGTAGGAAGTCCCGCCCTATCGATACCACCCACAGACCTGGCTCACAGCTCCAACCGCCAGCCATACCATAATGCCACTTTATCCAGCTTTCTTATTCTGGTCCTAGCCAAATGTTTCTTTGCTAATTCAAAATGTCCTTTTCTCTACCTATACAACCTGCCCCACTGGGTTGTTACTTAAGACCCTTTTCTATCCTGCCTCGATAGATTTTTACTACTGCTATAAAATTCTAATCAGTTACAACCAATCCTTATGGCTCTCAATCCTGTCAGAAGTCTGTTAATAGTATTTTTTAAGCTTATGGTCAACAGATTTCCCAAAGCCTCTAACAATAACCCAAGATGGTTTCAGAAGGCTTGGACAACAGACTCCTAGAAGATAAAGCCTGGATTTTATGGGAACAAACACAGTGGACTGAACTGGATACTCTGAGTCAAATGACTTGGCTAAACCAAGGTAAGTCATTTCTCATGTCATGCATATCCATTCCACAGAGAAAAAGCCCTGCATCTTCTACGCTTGGAAGCCAAATTGACTTCACCCAAGAGATTATGGAGACCACGGGAACTGTTGGCTAGTGGACTCTGTCATTTTAAAAAATAATAATAATAATATATAACTGGTAGATGATTTACTCTTTCTCAGACTTCTGACTACATTGACAGCTAAGCTTTCACAGATATTACCTCATAACTCAGTTGCCATTAATTAAATGCTTCATATTTCCTTTTCTTGCTATGCCACTGATCTAATATTATCTAAGTTCCTATAAACTTGCCTAACCCTAATAAAATATTCCACTATATGATCCAACAAAGGCTCATCTTAAAGACTGCTCATGTTGTTAACTCATGCTGTTATCTGTTTTGTGAACTTATAAGCTACAGGAAATCCACTCCGATCTACCTCTCATGGACCAAATGGATGCCATCCAGACAAGTACATGTGCCTAAAGTTCCCACTTACAACCTATTACAAAGGGTGGGATCCCTCTGGGTTTCAAATGTACATCTTAGAAAATGTTTCTCCCAAGTGTACTTAATCTTATTTCTTAATCTTATTCAAGTCCAGGCATCCAAAACAGTTCCAAAGGAGCAACCTCCAGATGCTCCATCTCCTGTCACACACACAGCTGTTTCTACTGGACCTGTTCTTTCTGGCCTATCCTCAGATGACTCTATAGACCCTGGACAGCAGGATCAGACAAACATCCCCCATACCCATTCTTCTAGGTTCCCCCTAAAGACACGTCACCCCCAATGCCAGCAGGAAGTAGCCAGATATCATGACAACCCTATTCCTGATTCACCGTCACCTTTTTCTAATTTTTCTTTTTTAATTAAACCAAAATGGGGGAATGTTAGTATTCTGTCTAAACTCCACCTCCACAGCTATCTAGCGGCAGCCAGGTATGCTCCTCCCCACAGTTACCTAGCAACAGCCAGGTAGTCCTGCCTACTATAAAAGGGGCTGCTTACCCCTCCTCTCTCTCTTGCTCCCTTGACCTCCCACCTACTGGTTTGGTCTTCTGTCTGCTCCTTTCCTCCTTCCCTTCCCTCTCTCTCCACATGGTCATGGCCAGCCTCTACCTCTCTGCTCTCTCTCTCTCTCTCTCCTCTCACTCTCTTCCCTCTACCCTAAATAAATCTTCCCCTGTGGAACCATCTGACCTGGCATTATCTGTTCCAAGCTGCTGTGCCAAAAATCTAACACCTGTCCTTACTGTACCAGAGACATTCTGTTCCAATCTAACAATTTCACAGTGTCAAAGGAAGTGCTATGATCCACACCTGCCCCAATCCCTATTCTCTCCCTGATGACCACGATCGAGGTTTCCTCCTAGAGAAATTAAAGTATACAGTCGAGGTACAGGGATACAACAAGAAGGTTGATATTCAGAAAGTATCTGTTAAATTCCTATCTAGACTAAGGGATGGTGTTGTACCTAGATTGTAAAGACCCCAAAGAGACCACAAGGAATCACAACCCCATGTAATAGCATGAGGGTCTTTATTCAAGCTTGAACTTGGGCCGCCAACCTTCCTGATGGAACAGGAAGGAAGGTGAACCCCAAGCCTAAGTGAAGGAGGTTTATAAAGGAAAAAACCACAAGCAGGGAGTTTCAAAGCCTTGACATTACATGAGAGGGTAAAGGAATGTGGTCCTTAAACAGCGGAGCAGAACCATGCAGCTGGAAGGGGGACTCTACTGACCTGGGGAGTAATTTTATCCTGCTTTCAGGAACTAGTGTCTTTCTACAAACTGGCCACAGCTGTCTGGGAGCACTTAATTGCCCATCTCTCATAGCCCAGGAGTGGAGCACTTATCTCTTTCAAAGACAGGAGCCATCTGCACCAGAGGAATGTTGTCATCATGAAGAATGCCAGCCTTGGTGACACAGAGGCTGAGATATGTTGCCCTTCGGCTATTCCCAAAGCCGGCATCTGCCAGTCCAGGGGTTAGGGGGGTGGGGTCGTTTGGAGAAAGAGAATGCCACCAAGAGAAGGGGAATTGAAATATCCTGGAGCCAGGCTGGGAAAAGGGGAAGGGGAGGGGAGCTCCGTGCCAGGGCAGGAAAGTGCAGAGGCAGGTTTCCTGTCTATTCAATGATAAAGAAAAACCCTGGAAGAGTTGAGACATGGTTTAGAGGTAAGATTTCTGGAACTTAATAGGTACACCAATCTCTGTACAAAAACCTGAGGAAGGCATTGAGAACAATGCCAAGGTTTCTGATTCAAGAAGCTGGGTGACAGTCACTTACCTAGATGGTGTTGCTGAAATTCTTTCCCATGGCTGGAGAGACAAGTCCAAGATTAAGAGAGCACCTAAAGAGGACCCTCATTCAATTCCCAGCATCCATATAGCAGTTCACAAGCAACTGTAACTACTCCAGAAGAGTCCTTTTTATTCCACTTTGTCTCCACTCAGAAACTAGGCCATAAACCATTTGTTACCCATTCTAAGTGTAAGGTACTTTGCTTCCACCACTGATCTGGCTGTCTGGGTTGATTGTCTGATTGTCTGTGAAGTGAGAAGCTGCATTCTCTGTTATAGCACCTCAGAGTAAATCAGCCTGAGGCTAGGTAAAGGGGCCATTGTTCTATCTTCCCAGGCTATCTTGGCATGCAATGGCACTTCTCTAAGTATCAGGAATGAAAAGTATTTGGCCTCACCCCTGACAAAGAAGTATTGGGGGGTGGGTTGCATTTGACCAGGAATTGAAGCCAACAATGAGCCTGCAAGACCTCATAAAACTGAAAAGCTTCTATGCCTCTGAAGAATCAATCACTGAAGTGAAAGCCCACAGAATGGGAGTCAGTCTTTGCCAGCTAGCTATACATCTGACAAAGGATGAGTATACAGAGAGCATATCAGTAATTTAAAAACTAAAGAGTCAAAAAGAAAAAAATCAACCAGCTCATTTAAAAAAAAAGGGGGGGTTTAGAAGCTGAACAGAAGAAATAAAATGGCTAAGAAATATTTTTAAAATTGCTCATCATCCCTGGCAACTAGGGAAATGCAAATCAAAACAACTTTAAATTTTTATGTTATTCCAATGGGAATGTTAAAGATCAGGCTGAAGAGATGGCTCAGCGGTTAAGTGCACTGTCTACTCTTTCAGAGGTCCTGAGTTCAATTCCCAGCAACCACATGGTGGCTCTCAACCATCTGTGATGGGATCTGATGCCCTCTTCTGGTGTGTCTGAAGAGTGTGCTCATATACATAAAAAAAAATAAATAAATCTTTTTTTAAAAAAATAGAATGCCAAAGATCGACAAGACAACTGAAAATAAATAAATAATAAATAAATACACCAATAAATTAATAAATAAATGTTGGAAAGAAATTTGGAACAAAGGAACGAACCCTCATTTACTATCAGTGGGATTACGAACTAGTCTACCCACTCTGGAAATCAGAGTGGAGAATCCTCAAACCCAAAATAAATAAAGAAATACATCTACCATATTGTCCAGACATACAGCTCTTTGGCACATGTGCAAAGTAATTTGAGAAAAGGAGGCCATGAATTGGAGAGAGAGCCAGGGATCGGAGACACATGAGAAAGGTTAGAGGGATGGAAGGGAAGGAGGGGAATTATGTATTTGTCTTAGTTACTGTTCTATTGCTAAAAGATGACGCCATGACCAAGGCACCTTATAAAGAAATCCTTTAGTTTGAAGCTTGCTTACAGTTTCAGAGGCTTAGACCACGACTTGGAAGTAGGGAACTTGGCAGCAAAGCACACTAGAGCAGTAGCTGGGCTCTCACACTAACCTGTAAGTTGTGGGCAGAGACAGAGAGGCTGGGCCTGATGTGGCTTTTAAAACTTCAAGGCCTACACCCAGCTAAATGCCTCCTCCAAAGGGGCCTCCCCTAATCCTTCCCAAACAGTTCCACTTACTGGAACAAGCATTCAAACATATGACATTCTAGCTCCAACCACAACAGTGATTATATTTTATTTTCAAAAATGAAATTCCAGGAATGGGGCTCAGCCATCTGTCTAGAACTAAGCCTTCTGGCTATTCTACTGCAACTCAAATTGCAACGCAAGAAGGCACTGCTAAATCATGTTATCCCATTTTGAGCACTTCTATCATTTAGATACCTCAGAAGGACACCATCAAAGACTTAGTCCTCAGGTTGACATTGTTGGCAGATTCAGGAACCTTTAAGATCTAGGCCTTACGCTAGAGATAGCTCAGTGGTTAAGAACACTGACTGCTCCTCCAGAGGTCCTGAATTCAATCCTCAGCAACCACATGGTGGCTCACAACCATCTGTAATGGGATCTGGTGTGAAGTCAGCTACAAGGATACTCATATACATTAAATAAATAAATAAATACATAAATACATAAATACATAAATACATAAATATCTAGGCTTTATAAAAGATTTTTATCTCATTGGTGGTATGGCCTCAAATAGGATTTGGGGGCCTTGCCCTCTTCTTTCTCTTTTGCTTCAGAGAATCACCACATGTTCTCCACAATTACCTTGCAGCATGGCTAACAAATGCCAGAGTGAATGTTCTCACCTAGTCTTGAGCTGGAATCTCCAAAACTGTAAGTGAATAATCTTTATCTTTCTATAATTAGTTACCTCAGGAACTTGGTTGACTAACACAAACATCTTCCAATACAATGTAATATGCTGTGATATATGTCAGCCCACACCATCCTGTAGCAACTCTACTGAGTTCTTCCTAAGAGTGGACTAAATCTAAAAGGACATCCAGATAAGACATTTCTCAAATAAGTGTCAAATAAGAGTCTAGTTTTTTGGTTGGTTGGTTGGTTGGTTGGTTGGTTGGTGGTTGGTTGGGGTGTTGTTGTTTGTTACTATCACCAAATGTTAATAAAAGAGAAAGAAAGAAAGAAAGAAAGAAAGAAAGAAAGAAAGAAAGAAAAGAAAGAAAGAAAGAAAGAAAGAAAGAAATGTATTTTTACTGTACTGCATAATGAAAAAAGTGTGTGTAGGGTGAGTACATTCTCTCTGCCTTTCCATATAAAGCCACAAGAATTCATAAGAGTCCTACCCTAATGACCTAACAATACAATCACTTTCTAAGTGTTCCACCTTTAGACTCTGTAGACACTTTTGACACCAGTGGCACAAATCATATTCAAACCTAGTAGAGAGGTCTGAAAATGACCCTTCACCTTTAGACTTGAAGAATGGGAATGTTGGATAAGAGTCAGACACAGCCCATTCATTTCCTATCAATCTCTATTAGACTTAGTCCCTCAACTTTCCTTTTCTCACATGCTATTTTGTCAAGTACATTCTTATGTCTCATAAAGTTCAATCAACAACTGGGAGTTAATAGAGGCTACAAAACTGCAGGTGGCAATAAAAGTAGGAGAAGCAAGATTAAACTTCACTTGGATAAGAGGAAAATAAAATGGTATAAAAGACACCCTTCTGTCTGTCAGAACTGCTAGGTGTATCATACGTGATCTAGTAAGTGTTAGGACTCAGGTAAAATGTTAAGGCCTAGGTAAAATATTAAAGCCTAAGTAAAATGTTAAAGCCTAGGTAACTGTTACCTGGCTACCCTGCCATTATAAGGAAACTGTCACATGTTTATTCGGTTACTAGAAAACTTTCTAATGCCAAGTTCGATTATATATTCTGTTATGGTCTGTGCCCTTGGAAACAATCATGATAGAAATCAGTAGAATAGTTACCCACAATAAGCTTGGACCAAAACCAACCACCCAACAGCACTTTCTGTACCTGTGTATAAGCCTTTATGATATAAGCTGCCCCTGGGATGGATCTGAACATAAGAGAGACATGTGTTCCAATATGAGAAACTATTTGGAATAATACTTCCATTTTGAGTGGTAGATCTCCCTGGGAACTGACATTTTATTTGACAAAAAGAGATATGTACATGGGTAACTGACATCCTGGTTGGCAAGTTAAGACATGAATGTTAGACAAGTCCCATCCTAGAAAACAAATTAAGACATGAATATTAGACAAGGAAAGCCCTCTGCCACAGATCAATACCCCAACCAGAGCAGAATATGTGTACAACAAAGACCTGTTCCTAAGGCAATCCCCCTTCCCCAAATCCTGATTGGTAAAATAACTTGGCACAGATTTTGTGCATTTTGGGTTTAAAACCCTTGTAGGATCTTGACTTCAGGTCATAGTTCAGTTTCTGAATCTGGACCATGGCCCTGGTCGACCAATCCTGGGGCGTATGTTCAATAAACTATCACTATCTGACTACGATTGTAAAGGAAGACAGAAAGACAGAAAGAAAGAGGGCAAGAAGGGAAGGAAAGGAAAGGAAAGGAAAGGAAAGGAAAGGAAAGGAAAGGAAAGGAAAGGAAAGGAAAAAGGAAAGGAAAGACTTATTTGACTCCGAATTCTAACAGCTGGAAGGTCTAAACAAGAACATCTTGTAAGAATACCCTGTGTTCATCACAATATAATATCATGAGACAAGAGAGAATGTAAGACACTAGAGAGACACCAATCTCATCCCTTTATATCAAGCCACTTTCTCAAGAGCTTGTCCATTCCTGAAATAGCTAACACCAAAAGACCAACATTAATCTTTTCACAAAGAGGGCCATGACCCACTCACTTCCTACAGGCTTTACCTCTCAAAGGTCTTACCATCTCTCAACACCATAAATGACAAGCTTCTAGCACACAAACTTTTGAGGAAATTCATATCTAAACTATAGCAATCTCCAATAAGTGCCTGATCAATGAACTCAGTGTTCTAGAAAACCAAGTAAATAACATCTATTGAGTCTTCCATGTTATTTCTGCTCAATGCACTTCTGCCTATGTTACTGTTGGCCTTCCTGCTCAGATGGGAAGGTGTCCTGGGATTCAACAGCCCAGGAACCACACAACTTTGAGGAAAGCAGGTATCTCAATGGAAGGTCATCCTGAGACACAGGAGTCCAGGAACCACACAGCTCTGAGATGGGACAGTGGCCCAAGAAAAGGGCATCCTGAGACACAGGAGTCCAGGAACCACATAGTTCTGAGAGGAAGCCTCCTCAGCAGAGGTGCTGTACCTTCCAGAGGAGAGTATCCCCAGCTGAGCTGAGGAGTTCAGGAGCCTAAACCTCCCTCCTTCTCTTTGCTTCTTCTCTTCTTCTCTTCATTGCTTCTTGGCTTCTTCTGATGAGAGAGTCACACCAGGCAGCAAATCTCATAAAAGACATTTATTAGGGTGGGGTCCAGGATGAGGAAGGACATGCCTGCTCCTAGGACGGAGTGGATAGCCACGAACTGGACAAAGGGCAGGGCTTATATAGGATTTCTAAGAAAGTGGAGCTTTTCAGGGCAGAAATTTTCAGAATGAGAATTGGTGGGAGTTCAAGTCCTGAGCTTGGGGGAGCTCAGGGATTGGTGAGTTTTCATGCTCAGAGATTGGTGGGTTTCTGTGGGAAGTTCAGGGATTGGTGGGCTTTCTTATTCAGGAATTGGTGGCTTCTGTACAAACTTTTCACCTAAAATTAGCATAATTTTGAGAGGGTTCTCCTTGAGGGGCTGGAGACGATCTTTGTGACAGTTACCAAGGCTAGATACACAGTTATGACAATTAGAGGGATATGAGGGAGGGGTCTGGCTGATGGAGCTCTTTAGGCAGGGGCCTGGCCGCTTTCCAGCCTTGAGAGTTTACAAAGTATACAAAGTTTACACAGGGAGTCCACAGCAGAGAGAGAAAGCCTTCCCTGACACTTAAGAGTATAGCCAACTCATTTCATATTAAACAGTACAGAAGAGAATTATCAACTCATTAAGGACAAGAAATATTTTAAAATATCAGGGCTCATCAAGGTACTAGTAATTTGTCATAGTACACCTGCCAGTTTGTTGTGTGTTCTAGTTTGCTTTTTTTTTTTTTTTTTTTTGTCACTGAAATAAAATTTTGATGAAAAGCAACTTGGAGAGAAAATGGTTTATTTAGCTTACAAGTTTAATCCATCATCAAGGGAAGCCAAAGGCAACTTAGAGCAGGAACCAGGGTATGGGAACTGAAACAGAGCACAAAGGAACACTGCTGACTAGTTTTTCCTCTGGTTTGCTGGGCTACCACATTTTCTTTATTCACTCAGCTGTTGATGAGAACTACCCTAGTTAGCTTAAATTGTCAACCTGACATAGCCTAGACTCATCTGAGACGAGAGACTAAATTGAGAAATTGCCTAGATTATACTGACCTGTGAATATATGTCTTAGTCAGTGGTCTATTGCTATGAAAAGACACCATGACCATGACAGCTCTTATAATGGAAAACATTTAATTGGGCCTGGCTTACAGTTTCAGAGGGTTAGTCCATTATTAGCATGGCAGAAACCATGGTGGGAAACGTAGCAGCATGCAAGCAGAGACATGGTGCTAGAGAACAAGTGGAGCATTTGAAACCCCAAAACCCTCCCCCAATGACACACTTCCTCCAAAAAGGCCACACCCACTCCAACAAGGCTACACCTCCTAATCCTGTCAAGTAGCACCACTCCCTAACGACTAAGCATTCAAATATATGAGACTATAGGGGTCATCCCTATTCAAACTATCACATTATTTGTGGGAAAATTGTCTTGATTGTTGTTAATTGATATAAGTGCCCAGCCTACTGTGTGCAGTACCATTTCCTTGTCAATGGGATTTAGGAGAAATCTAGCTGAGCCTAAGGCCAGACATAAGCAATCAGGCAGCATTCCTCTGTGATTTCTGATGTAAATCACTTGGCTGAGAGTGAGCTCCTTGGCCAGAATTAATACTTCATGGTATAGCAAGCATGCCCGCCTTCAAGTTTGCATTTGACTTCCTGCTCTGCCTTCCCTTGGTGATGGACTGTGACCAGAAGTGTCAGCCAAATAAACACTTTCCTTCTCTTAAATTGCTTTTATCAGAGTATGTTATCACAGCAACAGAAATGAAACTGGAACAAAAATCTAGGCTGATCTTATAACATGGTATTGTGGGTAGTACTACAATAAACATGGATAAAGCATGTTGGTTTGTTTTAAGAAGGCAGTAGATCCCATAGGTGACAACTTCTTTGGATTTTTAAAATGTGATAAAGGAGCCGGTCAGCGGTGGCTCACAGCTTTTGGAAGTCCGAGGCGGTTGTCTTTAGAGTTCAGCCTCTACTGTGAGTTCGTCTCACAGCCTGAGGGGTGGGGAACAACTTTGTCATCCCCTTCCCCACATCCTGCCTTTTTGTGTTTATAACCCCTGTGTGAATAAGTAAAAATTACGATTTGATTTTTTTAAAAATGTGATAAAGGAATCCCCTTCCACCTCAGTGGATGGCCACGATGGGGCAGCTTAAAGAGAGAGCTAACTATTCTACCCAATAATGTGGGAAGAATAGAGAGATTCTGGAGGCAGCTCTACCAACATACCAGGGGACCCCAGGATCATAAGAGAAGGGAGATGGGAGGAGAAAAAAGGCTTACAAGCGCAGGGGGAAACTAGCATCCTAAGAAGAAAGGGCTTGCTCCAGTTCTATGACAAGAATGGGAAAAAAGCCTGAGATTGGAGGCATCCGTTCTCAGTGTGGAGTGAACCACTCTGCTGTCCTGCCCTGCCAACCACAGGGCCCCACACACAGCCATGTGGACTAATTTGTTGAGTAAAGCTTTGAGGAAATCCAGACAGGGAGTTCTAGTTTCTTGGGGCTGATACTATGCAACATCCCAAACAGAATGGCTTTTGGATGAAATGGCCACACAAAACCCAGCTCTCACCTCAAAGGAAATAAGAAGTTTATTCTGGAGCCAAATATAAATGACTGTGACCCAGTAATATGGATTCAGGTTATTTTAAATAGTGTGTTCAAACAGTTTCATGAAGTTTTTAGAACTACAGAATGAAGGAAAGTCATAAACCAAGGCACTTTAAAGACATGCCAATAGAAACATTGGGTATGTTGGGAATGGCAAAGTGAGGAAACTTTTGCCTAAGTCTGTGATGCTATCTGATGATGTTGTTAGCTTTGGACTCAGAGGAAGCTAATGGTTTGTTAATTTATAGTTACTTTCCAGTCCAAAAAAGACTTACCTTACAGTCACAGCACATTAAGTAAGATGAGGAAGTAGACAGCAAATCATTATTAGGAGATTAAAGGTAGCCCACAAGACTTTGTCTCCAGGTGTGCAATAGCTCTGCTCTCCATCAACATGGAAGCTCTAATTAGCCAACTGGATAATTTTTTAAACTTCAGTTTATACAGGTTTGCTATCCCACTGACGTCTGAGCTCAAGGTATTGGCATACTTGGGGCTTTCTGAAAGCTGGAAAGAGGACCTGCTGTGTGCCTCTCTCTTACTTTCTCCTGTTTGTGGCAATAGCTGGTGTTTCCTGGCTGATAGAAGCCTTATCCACTCCCTGCCTTTATGTTCCTGTGCCAAGAGTTCAGTCTCTGTTTGTAGAGAAATAAAGGCCAAAAATCAAAATCATCAAGGTCTACACAGGCAGATGTAATGAGCACATGACCGACCTGAGGTTGAGGGGAAGGTTTTATTGTAGATGTGAGGGAAAGCACAGCCAGAGGCATCTGGAAGAGTCCAGAGCAGGGAGAAAAAGTAGGAGACAGAATATGGTCAGCAGACTGAACCAGGCTGTGAGAGGAGATGGAGGGAGAGCAGGAGAGGAGA
This sequence comes from Mastomys natalensis, assembly GCA_021653895.1. Lineage (NCBI taxonomy): Eukaryota > Metazoa > Chordata > Mammalia > Rodentia > Muridae > Mastomys > Mastomys natalensis. The sequence continues at coordinate 2,066,910 of JAJTUV010000834.1, read as the reverse complement.
AAAGAGAGGACCAAGAGAGCACATGGCTGAAATGGCAGAGTCATTCATATAGGAATCAGAGCTGTGGGTGGTGGAGGTGGGGGACAAAGACCCTGGGCTGGAGAGGTTTAGGGTAGGGAGTTGGGCCAGAAGAGCTGAGGAGCCAGGACTCTGAAACAGAGACTTTACAGGCACTGCTGAGAGAACCTAGAGGCCAGCATGAGCTTTCAAATGCTAACAGTGCCACAGTTAGCCATTTGTCCACAGTTCCTTTTGGGCCTTTCAATAGATTCAACTCAGATGGCGTCCAAGCACCGAGAGGGGCTAAGTGGCCACAGGCTCCAACCCCTAACTGAAAATCTATCTACAATTGATAGCCACTGGCAAAGAAAAAATCTGTGTTCTCCAGTGGGTATATTAACCACTCTGCAGGGCAGGTTCTATGCCAGGAAGTAGTTGGCCAACGCAAAGGACCTCCATTGTCATTTTGTAACCTTTTAGTCTCATTTGGCTTTGTTGGGGCATTGATTGTTTTATTGGTCTTTTGCTTGTATATTTTTGTTTCCATTTTTGTGAGGATGTGTTTGTTTGTTTGTTTTCATTTGTTTGGCTTTTTTTAAGAGAAAGAGAAAAAGAATATAAAGGTGGGTGGGTAGGGAGGCAGGGAGGATCTGGGAGGAATTGTGGGACAAAAAAACATGATCAAAACATATTGTAAAGGATTGAAAATTGTTCAATAAAATAGGGGGAGGGGGACCTAAAGGTTAAAAATTGAAATCAAAGTCCCCTACTCTGACAATCAGATCCTAACTGCCTGGAGCCTGCCTAGGCTAGGGATGTCTTATATAAATAATTATAGCCTAACTCCTAAAGACCCCTGGTGCCTCCTCCCAAATGACTGGTCTTGGGAAGAATGAGTGGTGTTATAAAATTTACTACCTCACAATCTAGTGCGCTGCAACCTATGGTCTCTTCCAATGTAAGGCCACATAAACCCAAGACAAGGTGAGATAACTTCTCTAAACTGCAATAAAAAGAGGGTCCTTCCCATACAGGGTACAATTTATTCTCTTTCTCCTCTTCCCCCATCCTCCCTCCCTCCCCACTCTCTCTTTCTCTCCTTCCTCTCCTTCTCTACCTTTCCCTCCATGTTTCTAACCACAGTGTATATTCTTTATTAAAACATTAAGATCAGTTCTGGTCTGGTGAATGCTCTTACACACACACACACACACACACACACACACACACACACACACCATGTTCCATGATACAACATAGATCTGTTTTTTATAAGGACACCATTCATGCCGGTTTAGATCCCATCCTGATCAATTCATTTTAACTCAATTCCTTTTTAGAAGGTCCCCATGTCCAAGTGCAAGCACACTCTGACAGTCTGCATATGACACTTTCTCAGAGGCAGACTTTGGAATGCTCCCACAAAATCCTATTCTAGACAAGGCCATAAATACTCTGAGGTGCAGATAAATTCAACCTGGGAGTCTGACATTATATTCATTGGCTCTCAGTGAAACTTCAAGGAGAACTTTGGAGCTTGAAAGAGAAACCAAAGATTTCTTCCTTTGTGAGAAATTTTTAAAGCAGCTGCAGAAACTGCCAGGGCCTAAAGGAGGAGACAGGCTTGCCAGGACTCAAGGTAAGATTTCTGAGACTTCCTTCACAGAGTCTTGACAGAACTTGGAACCTATCAAGAGGGCTCCAAGACCTGGACAAGCTCTGGAAAGGTCTTTGGGGAGCTGCAGGAATCAGGAGTCCCTATAGACAATGCACCAAAGTATGGTGGGAGCTTACAACAACCCAACCCTGGAGATGATTGCTCAGTCCCCTGGCAGGCTGAAGAGTCAGAGCAGGTTCCTAGAGCCATTTCTCCATCTGCCTGAGCAGACTAGTCCCAGGACAGAAGGCTAGACACCCAGGACAGAAAGTTGGATACCCACAGAGGTGGCAGAGGAATGAGGAGGAGAGTGTCTTTCTGGATGACCACTTCCTGAGTCCATCTGGTAAATGCATTGTGGCCAGGTTTGTTTAGGACCTCGGCCAAGAATTGGTGGGAAGAACAACCTCTTTTGTTCCCATCAGGTCCTCTGGAGCCCAGCCCAGGGCTCAGCTGCCTGTGTCAATCATCATGTCTGTAACAATATTGCTCTTGAATAACAATGAACCTTCTATGAAAAAAAGAAGGAAGACAGAGCTAACCCATTTTCCTATGGCATGGAAAAGAGAATAGCATTCAGTGTAGTATTTATTCTGAAAGTGAGAAGCAGACAGATCTTCCATCCTAATCATCAGGATCTCAGTTCCAGGCGATAGTTCCATTAGTAGAATGTCTGCCTCGAAAGCACAGACCCTAGGTTTGATACACACACCCTCAGTTCCACATAAACAAGGCATGGTAGTGCATGACCATAATCCCAACACTTGGGAGATGGAGGCAGAAGAATCCTTAGCTATGTAACATGTTCAAAGTTAGCCTGGGCTACGTGAGACTCTGTCTCAAAAGTAAACCTGAGCTTCAGCATTTCCTGTGTGACTATGCTCAGGTTAGCTAACCTCTCTGACCCCCGATAGTGATAGTACATGGCTGGAGGTGTTGCTTCATATCAGTAGGGCTGTGAGACGTGATCTACAGTTGCTATCGTTGTTACTATCAGTCACCTCCCTGGAAAACTTGGAGTTCTTCAGAGAAGGCAAAGGATTCTCAAAGTATAAGGAGAAGTGGCACATGCTGCTTGACACAGGATGTCTGAACATTCATGGTTTGTGTCACCTGACAGGCACAGAATTCCTCTACGGAAGTTAAAACATAGTGACATGGAAATAAGCCTGGGTTCCAACCCACTCCTGTGGGCTGTGTAGTGAGTCACCCCCTCAGAGCCATGGTCCCCAGGACGCTTAGTGGAGACATAAGGGACATGGAAATGGGGGAGACACCATGGGGAAATCCCTTGGCTGTCAGGTGTCAGGCCAACGACAGGTGTTTCTCTTGTTCGTTTTTTAATTGGGTGGTGAGGATTGAATCCTGGCCTTCTCATGCACTGAACGGTGCCAGCAAACTGTATTTTCAGGTCTTTTTAGTTTTATGTCATTTTAGTTTTGAGACAACGTTTTATTAAGTGGCCCTTGAAATTACTCTGTAATGTAAGTCTTGAATTTGCAATATTCCTTCCTCAGACTCCTGAGGAGCTAGTCATGGGCTTGTGCAGCCCTGACTTGACAAGTGTTTTGTTGGTCTTGTTTTCTTGGTTTAGCTTCAAGACAGGTTCTCAGGCATCCCAGGTTGACCTCAATATCACTAAGTAGCAGAAGATGACCTTGAACCTCTGAATCTCCTGATTTCCCCTCCCTAACCACGTGCTACCACACCCAGTTTATTTGGTGCTGGGGATAGAACCCAGGATTTCATGTACACGAGGCAAGCATTCTGCCCACCAAGCTACAGCCACAGTCCTGCCAGGTGTTTTTCTTACAGACAAGGAAAATTGCAAAAGGCCCCAGAAATCAGCTTGGTCTTAAAAGAAGGAAATTTGGGGTTGTTCTGAAGCTCTATGTTTTTAACTGTTTGGATTCAGGGGGAATGAAGTGAAGCCACCAAGTAAAAGCAGGGCAGGGAGTCTTTCTGTGCTACTGGGGTCTCAGACATTGCTGGCTCTGCAGTCATCTAATAGACACTTTAGAAGACAAACAGTGGGTCTCGAGAGTGAACTGAGATTTTTACCAAGTAATTACCTGCATTGCTGACCTAGAGACCACATTTTAAGATCCACTTGACTTAATATTGGAAGCAAAATAGCTCAGAGTCTGAGGGATGGTAGGGTTCAGAGAATAACCTTTCTGTTACAGATGGCTGCTACAAGTGCCTTCACTTCTGATTAGGTAGATCTTGAGGATATCCTATTTTTCCTATACTGGTGAGGAAGGATGCCTGAGAGGAGGCAGCCAGTCTCCTTAACACATTAAAGGCATATGTAGAGATATTTCCCATTCAGATGAGGAAAAAAAAAAAGAAAAACTCACCTGTTAATATTCATTTCTGTTTACTGCTTTTGCACATAAATTGTAGATCCTTGCTGGCAGAATCTAAGCTAACAAAGGCTGAGCTAAGAATCCTGTGCTGGAAGTGAGGCTCCCAAGGAAGGACTTGGGGGCTTGTTGGAAGGACATGTCTATATCTACATTTCACGAGCTAGTGCCCTTACACCTGCAGGCTATAAAAGCAGAAACTGTGAAACAGACTCGGAGCTGTCTGACCTCTGGACCCTGATGCTGTCTTGCCCGCGGCTTTCGTATCTGGGTGATCAGTGGTGAATGGTGCTAGCCCAGCAGCCGCCATTGAGTCACGTTGATATCAGCCTTTGGGGGTATTTTCCTCACTCTGGCACCTGCTGGCACCATAGAGCACTAGCATGCATTTACTTTGTGTTTGTCATCTAGAGAGGCCAGAAAGCTTCCTGCTTGCATCATGCTAGAATTCAGTTCACATCATTTTGTGTCAAAGCATTTGACGCCCTGCTAGCAAGGATCTACAATTTATGTGCAAAAGCAGTAACAGAAGAGAATATTAACAGTTGAGGTTTTTTTCCTCATCTGAACGAGAAATATCTCTACATATGCCTTTAATGTGTTAAGGAGACTGGCTGCCTCCTCTCAGGCATCCTTCCTCATCAGTATAGGCAAAATAGGACATCGTCCAGATCTACCTAATCAGAAGTCAAGTCGGGACCACAGTCACATTATTTTCTTCCAGCAGCCTCAGACACCTAAGATGGAAACATAGGCCATCCTCAGAACCCCCTAGTACCATAGAGATAGCAGCTGAAATATAGATGAACAGAAACTAACACTGTGTTCACATGGTTCAATTCCCAGCACCCATGTGGCAGCTCACAACCATCTGTAACTCCTGTTCCAGGAATCTGATGCCCTGGCCTCTTCAGACACTAGGCACACATATGGTTCACAGACACAAATGAAGGCAAAACACATAAAACACATACACATAAAAATTAAATTAAATAAATTTTAAGATACTTGGTCTTTTGAGAAGTCCCAGCTCATTTGAATATTGTATCCTCAGAAAGAACACGGACCCCAAGGAAACAAAGACTTATCTTATGTAGTGGGCTTGCATTTTAGTGACAATGACAGACATAAGGAGTAAGAGGGATTGTTGGTTTTTCGGTGGAAATTGTATCTTGTGTGATTTGTAACAGCTGTGCATCATGAGCAATCAAGAGAATGTGTCTGCTGTCACTATCCCGGGTAATGTCAGTGTCATCCAGCCTACATATGCTGTGGTCTCTGGAAGACAGGAACAGCCTTTGGAAAAGACCATCACCTACCCAGTCTCAGCAACAGTGCTCCAGTATAACCCAGAGAATGCAAACTTCCAGAACCCACATATTGTGATCCAGAATCCAGGTGCACTGACAGGCCTGCAGGCTAGGCCCACTGGACTACAGTATCCAGCAGGAATGGCTGGTGTGCAGACTCCCCCAGGAGTAATCCAGTACTCACCAGAAACAACAACTGTCCAGATCCTGCCTGGAGACCTTCAGAGTCCCCTGAATACTGTTCCCGGGCCAACACAGACCTCAAGTCATCCCCAGTGGAACATGTCCTTTATGTCCTTTCATGAATTTAATCCCAAGAAATTCATAAATGAAGAGGTCAGAACGTTAGGGTGAGTATGGCATCATCTCTCCAGCTTTGTAAATCCATTCCTTCATGGACTTTGTAAGTTCACACCTTCGATGGGGTCAGAGGGCAAAGGAGGTCACAGCTTCTAATGGCAATCCCTCCCTGTATTCCTCAGCTCCCCAGTTCATTCCATGTGTTTTAGGGGAGGCTATAAAATTCACCAGGCATCCCTTTCCTAGCTATCAGGGACAAGGATCAGTGACAATCTCACTAGAAAAATCACTGACTCAGGCAAGCAGCCTGTGCTTCCTAGAACCTCAGTCACTGCCTCTCATGAGATCTAGTAAGCTCCTCTATATCCTAATGCCTCTGAGGCTGCTCATTTCCTCCTCCACCAAGAATAGTCCTGCCTCTTTTCTGAAACCTCTGATTTGGCACCTTGAAAAGCTCAACTCCATTCTATTTTTTGAGGCAGAAACAAGATCGATCCTATGCTCTGCTAGATGCCAGCCAAGTCCTCGTAAAATGACTGGCTGGAATTTTGACTGGATCATAGCAAGTTCTTCGTCTTAGTGCACTCCCTCAATCAGCATTGAGTACACTCTATGAGGAGATAGAGATCCAGAGGTGACCTAGTTCTCAAAGACCTGGTAGGGGTGGGAATTTACTTCATAGCAGCTATTGTAACTGTATCTTCTGGCAATTACCATGAGACATATACACAGCTTTGGTGCTCAAAGCGTGCAAAAGGCCCTGCTTCCTTTGAGAGGTTGAAACCCTCCTAGAGGACAAAGGAAGGTTAAGGAAGGAAACAGACTCATCAAAACCCTACTATAGTAGGGATATGACTAACTTATGCTCTATAAGGCTTCATATGCCAGAAGCTTTGCCTCCAGTAGGTAATGTTGGGAAGTTGGGAGGTACCAGAGAGCCTTTAAGGGGTAGAGCTTAGCTTGAAGTATTCAGGTCATTGGGTATAGTCCTTGTGGAACCTCTTAATAGTTCTCACAGGAGCAAAACTGGCCTCCCTCAACCCCTCTGGCTTTCAGTCTCACTATATAATCTCTCCTTCTTGCATGTACTCCACAATGATACTATTTTCCACGCAGTGACAAAGTCAAGGGAGCCCTCATCAGAGCAAGCCTAAACTGACAGTCCCAAAACTGTGAGCTGAATAGACTCTCTTATCCAAATTATCCATCATTTGGTACTTCATCATAGCAACTGTAAATGGGCTAAAACATGCCCCAAGCCCTCACTTCTTTTCTATGTTTGTATCTCAAATTTATCAGAGCCAGCTCTTAGAGTCTGTAAAACTGAATCAGAAATCCAGATGCTGTTCCCAAGCACCAAGGAAGACTGTATGTGGGAAGGTAAACAATGGTTATGTTGCATAGGCATTGCAATTCTGTATCATGCTTTTTATCCTGTTAATTGATACTGGCAAAGTGACTGGATTCGGTGACCAATAATTCAAAAGCATCTGGAGACCCAAATTAACAACAAAAACTGCTCTGAATAATCTTACCCTTTTCATTATTCAGGCCACCCATTGGTGTCACCTGTGGGGCTTTAAAGCACACCTGGAACAGACCCCACCCAGAGATGGTGGTCTGGTCTAGATATTGATCTAGGTGAACCCCAACTCCACTCATACCTCAAGTGGCTCTGGAACACAGCCAAGGTGACAAAAGAGCAGCTGAGCAGCCCACAGCCTCACTTTCTGTCTCACCAGATTTCTCTCTGCTCTCCCCACAGGCCATCCAGATCCTCTCATTGGCCTATTTCATATCTTCTCTGCAGTCAACCCTCAACTCTACAGGAATTCTTTTTTCCTGGGGTTATCAGGGTACCTGATCTGGGGAGGTCTGTCTGTGAGTACAAGGCCATGCGGCCTGCTTTCTAAGTCATTTGAGGGGAACTGGGGAGGAGAAGAGATGAAAAGACCCTTGGATTCCACTGCCAGGCATAGAACTCTTATAGCTTAGAAGTCTGCAGATGTTTCTGAGAGCTGAGGAACTCACCTACACCTGCCCTGACAACACTGCCTCCTGACTATAAGGAGCTTTTGGCTACAAATATTCGTTACCATTTTATTACCAGAGCTTTTAGGGTCAGAGCCTGGGCTACGCAGGCAGCACTCACAAGCCAAGCTCTGCCACCCACCCTTAATAGTCCTACTGTAGAGATGGATCATAGCAAAAAAGAAAACAAAAGGGAAGGGAGGGAGGGGAGGGAGAGGGGAGGGGAGGGAGGAGGGGAGGGGAGGGGAGGGAGGGAAGATGATCTATGTACTGTGACCACAGTGAAAAGAGGAACAAATAAAAAGCTCAGAGACACCTCCCCAAAATCCACCTTAGGGGTTTAGGTTTAAGTAAAGGGTAAGGAGTACACATAACTACCCAGTCATGGTCATGGTGTGGTCCTGTCCATAGCTGGCCCATCATCGCCTCAGCTCCAGTCTGTCCTGCAAAGTGAGCTGACAAGCTAGCAGAGCTATGTGAAATCTCCTAGGATGTAAGTTCTTCTTGATCGGTACCAAACTTCAGCCTTTCTCTTCCTCCAGCAGTGGATTCCCAGAGTAACTGCAATCCCTTGATGTACATTGTTGTAATATCCTAATATATGTAAGCTGAAGTCCATAGTTCCATGTTATACACCGTGTCTACTTCCCATTCCTGAAAGCAACTGCAACCTTTTCAGGAATGATTAATTAAGCAAGTTGCCCAACCACTTGGTGATAGGAAATTGGCTATTACAGGTAAACAGCCCTGATCAAGGCTTTCCCGTACTGTGACACCTCACCAGCAGGTGGCAAGCATTTGCCAGCACAGCAGTGTGTACATGAAAGCCAGGGGAATAGGAAAAAACAAGGTTCTTTCAGAAGGACAGAGACTACCTCCTGAGGGCCTTAACTTGGGAGTTAGGGTGCAGGTCACTCAGGCGCATGCGAAACTTCTGCTGGGTCAGTGACTCTGTACCTGGAAAAATTGAATGAAATTCACAGGCAATAAGGATGAGTTTAAGGGGAGTTTTATTATAGAAAAAATTTAAAAGCAGAAAGAAACCAGAACCTTCAAGCCTGGGTAACCAGAAAAAGTGAGAAGTGCTTCCAACAACAGGAAAAGCCAAGGAAGTCGCCCACCTAAGAGCATCTCATATGGCAGGAACTGGGTGAAGACCGAGCTCGTGCCTACTGAGATTGGCTGATCTCCTAGGCTTATTGAGGGGCAGGCTAATTGGGATCTTGGGATATTTTTCTCAGGCAGCTGGGTCACTTGAAAGCTCACATGAGTGAGGATTCCCAAAAACTACATCTCCTGAGTTACTTACAAAACTTGCACACTACACTAGTGAGTTTCTTCTCCCTCCACCACACCACCTAAGCAGTTGGCATCTGCACATTGATCTTCTATCTGGTGAAATAACAGTGCCTTCTTTTAATTCTAGTGACTTTCAAATCTGTTAGAATTTCTGTGTAGGCTCTTATATCATATACTAGAAAGACACTATTATACCATATACAGCTTTATTTCATTCTCTTGTCCTAAGTTCTTGGGTTTCAGCTAAGTTTTAGGTTTCAGTCTCCCAAACTCAATGATCTAGGGGAACTTACTATTTTAAGGTTTCAGATCATCCAGTTCAAAGCTCCCTTCTGTGTGAAAACGGGAACCTTGTTAGGACTATCATGCTGATCTAGGAGCACAGCAAGATGAATTAGTAGCAGATATGAAACAGGAGCCCAATGTCCTCTCTCCCAACCTCAGTACTATGAACGCCATGCTACCCTGCCCTAGCTTCCCAGAAAAAGATCATAGTCAAGAATAGGACAGTGTCAGCAATGAGTGAGTTTGGACAATGGTATGGCTCACCATGCACTTGAAGAGACCTAGTTAGATAGTGGTGATAATGAATGACTTGGAGCAGTGGTTCTCAACCCCTTTGAGAATGAATGACCTTTTCGTTGGGGTCATCAAAGACCATCAAAAAACAGACCAGGTTGTACAGTCTACATCTAACACACCTTGAGCTTCATAGATATTTACATCATGGTTCATAACCAACAAAATTACAGTTATGAAATACCAATGAAATCATTTTATGATTGGAGGAGGGTCACCACAAAATGAGGAAGTGTACTAAAGGGTCACAGAATTATGTAGGTTGAAAGCCACTGACTTAGGGCATCCTACATGGTACCTGAGCACCACAATACTTAGTACTTAAAGTTTTGGACAGTGATAATGTTAAGTGGAAGCACACAGATTTACAATGTCTGAGAAACAAGATATTTGAAATTTAATGACATGTTCTTCTTTTTTTTTTCTATGTCTATGTAGTTTATCATCTCTGGATCCTTGTCAGTCTTGGCCGAAAAGGATGCCAACAGTTGCGTGGTAAGTCCTTACGCCATTTCTTTGATGACTTATAAGTCTTACGATTGTGCTCCTTCCCACACTTGGGCAAGGAGGTCTCACAGTAACCCTGTGGTTTGACACTAGGCTCAGGACACTTATACACTGTAGTTCATCTGATCCTCACAACTCTATGATGTTTCATTCTCTCATATTGTAGAGGAGAAACTGAGGCAGAGTATTTTAGGATAGAGACTCAAGGACCATTCAGCACAACCAAAGTCCTAGTTGAGAGTCTACATTAAGCTAGAAGATGACTGCCTGGAAAGAAACTCTTCTCACAGAGCAGCCACCAGTGCATTTTACAGGGAACTTTTATAGGCAAAGAACACAGAAAACTACATCCTTGTCGGCAGTTGCAAGGGGAAATAGAGCAAGAAAGCAGTTTAACAGAAGCCAAAACATGCAGTTAGCTGGGCATTTGATCCTGAGTTTCTAGAACATAGTTGGGTGTTTTCCCATAAAGTTTTTCCCAGCAGGGTAGAAAACAGGGTGTGGTTGGGGAGTCAGTTTCAGGTAAGACCACAGATGCCTCCAGGTGAGACAAGATGGTTTGACCTGTCACATTCCCCACTAGTCTTAGAGAATGAGTTAAATTGTGAACTCATCCTACTCTAAAGGGGTGTAGTTGCCCTAAAGGACCATTAATTTAACTGAATTAATCCTTCATTTTACATAAATTCCATGCAATTTAAAACGCAGGCCCCACTGTTAATCCAATCTGTTTTACAACCCCAATTTTTGCAATGGAAACTTCTTTGTTCTTGGTAACTAGGGAGCCCACCACAGGGTATGTATAGAATTGTAAATTCTGAATTTCTATCTTAAAAGATAAACCTTCACATCTTTTCTTTTTCCAATACAATCAAACACTTGAAGTGGGTATCAATAAGCAGTGGTCAAGAAGGATTTGGGTTTCTGATCTGTAGTCATTGGATCACCTCCCCTGTATCTATCTTCCTCCTTAGTTTCCAGGTCCAGGCCTGAAAGCAGTGAAGTTGAACCATGGCCTTCTACTCATACCAAAGACAAGACTCAAGAGAGCATAAAGCAAGGGCCAGGGCCAATGAAATCCTTAATTTTAATTCTGCCCTTAGGCTGAAGATAGCCATTTGGCTCATCATCAGTGGCTTCTGCTTTCTTGATCTGGGTGTTGTGGATCCATGGCATAATGCCAGCTATGTTCACAGCCATCAAATGGAGGGAATCATGTGTGGGGTCTTTTCCAAATTGTTTTCAGACCCTTTGGCTATCTGCTTAGCCCAGATAGTATCACTGGGCTTGAACAAGAAGAAACTGGGGTCGGACTCGGAAGTCAGCTGGGTCTCTCTGATAGCCCAATGAAGAACCTTTATGGAATCCTGGAGGGCCTATAGTGACTTGAGAAAGGAATGGTTAGAGAAGCTCTGCCAACTGTTGGTGTCTGAGCTGGGGAAGGAATGGGGGAGGTCTGCCAAACATAAACTCATAGAGGGGAAATCCCTCCCTATAGTCAGTGCAGTGGGCGCAAAGCAAAGCAAAAGAAGGAGGTCTGAGTAACTTGGCCTGAGAAACTCAAAAAGGTTTTGGCCCTCAGATGAGGATGAAGGTTGGTTACCAGAGTCCTGCTGGTTGTTTTAGGGAGAATGATCTTTTCTCTGTGTCCTCTGTCAATTTATATGTTTGAATTGTTCTTTTTTATTATTTTTATCCTCTATTTCCTCTTGTTTGTACCATGGAGTCTCAGCAACACTGGTCAAGGTATATCACCAGAAATCACCAGAACATCAATAGAATCCACTAGTCTTAGGGCCACTTGTTTAGAAGTCAGATCAGTGGCCTCATTGCTTCTTGCCTCGATGGAGCCATTTTATTAATGTCCTTGGGAGTGAAGGATAGCAACTAAGCCACATAGCATCTAGGAGGACCAAGATCTTTTTCTTTGCTTTTAATGTCCTTTCCTCAGTGGTGAGATGTCCTCTTTCTCTATAAATCTTATGTGGACATGTGTAGTAGTAAAAGCATAATGACTGCCTCTGCATATAGTGGTGCTCACCCAACAGGAGGAAGTCCTTGGCTGTTGTGGTCCACAGTCTGTGCTGAGACCTGGAGTTAGTCAAACTGGTGAGGGTCTTGAAAGGATCTCATGGGGCCTCCATAGGTTGCCAGGTAGAGACCCAAAGACCACTCAACACAACCAAAGTACAAGTTGAGAGTCTGCCAGGAGGCAACTGCCTGGAAAGAAACACTTCTTATAGAGCAGCCTCCAGTACATTTTACAGGGAGCTCTCAAAGACTAAGAACACAGAAAACTACATCCTGGTTGGCAGTTGCAGGGGAAGTAGAACAAGCAAGCAGTTTAACAGAAGCCAAAACATGAAGTTATCTGGGCATTTTTATCCATTAGGTGTGCTGTTCCCAGAGGACTTTTCATGGTGGGAGTAGAAAAAGCGGGGATGGTCAGCTTCAAGGTTAAAGTTGACTCCAACTGAGACAAGATGGGGGAAACTTTGCCATGTCACGAGAGAAAGGTCAGGCTTTGCCTCAAATCATACAGTGAGTATGTGACAGAGCTGAGATTTGAGTCCAGAATTCTCTGGTTCCAAAGTTACACTGTAACCTATTGCATTTGCTACTGCTGCATAATGAATCATGCCTCAAAACAAAACAAATGAGCAAAAATGCTCTTAGCAATTTGGAAAAGTCATAAATATGTACTGTGCAATAACCTGGGGGTGTTGCGCATTAAGCAGAAAGCCAAGCCTAAGCTAATGGAGATGAGCGTGTGATTTCAAACAGTAAGGTTTGTGCTGAAACCTAAGCAGCCTCAGCGTAAACACAGAGCTGCTCCCAGGTCCGCTTTCCCCTTACTGCTACTTGGCTTCTGTCACTTAAGGAAAATAGCCAGGCGGTGGTGGCACATGCCTTTCATCCTAGCACTTGGGAGGCAGAGGCAGGCGGATTTCTGAGTTCGAGGCCAGCCTGGTCTACACAGTGAGTTCCAGGATAGCCCGGGCTACACAGAGAAACTCTGCCTCAAAAAAATCAAAAAAAAAAAAAAAAAGGAAAGTGGTAAATTAAGGACAGATTATTCACTAAAGCATTTCCCAATTAGATTCCTAGTCCCTAGTCTGCAAAGCAAATTTCTGCTACCCAAGTCTACCTTACAAAAGCAACACCCAGGTTGGAGAGATGGCTCAGTGGTTAAGAGCACTGACTGCTCTTCCAGAGGTACTGAGTTCAACTCCCAGCAACCACATGATGGCTCACAACCATCTGTAATAGGATTTGATGCCTCTTCTGGTGTATCTGAAGACAGCTATAGTATGCTCATATAAATAAAATAAATCTTTAAAAAACAACAACAAACAAAGGAATACCCCTTTGTAGCAGGATAATTTCCTACTACTACATTATTTGCAATAAAGCTCGGTAATTGAGGAGGAGCTGATGTGGGAGGAGTGAAGAGTGGGAAGGAGATGAAGAGGAGGGGAGAGAGGAGGAGACTGGGAGCCATGGAGGAGGACGAATTGTCAGAGTAATGGTAACAGTCCTGGGTAACAATTTATATCATAAGGTTAGGTATGGGGTAACTACTCAAATTGTGTGGGCATCTTGTTAATTGAGCATTTCCAAATACATAATTTTTAAGCATTAAGAGTATTTATTCTACCGGGAACAATGAACATGGCGGGTATCGTCTGTCAGCTTTGTGGATACAGCATGGTGGATTGACAGAGCCATCCCCCATGCTGGTGTCTTGTGGGTGCCAGGCCGGCGTTTCTAGATCAGAGTCCCGGTGTCAGCCGAGAAACCAGAGGAACATGGCGGTTGCCAGGGATCAAGCTGGACCAGGCGCAGCCATTTTAAATATTACCTGACACCCCTTCAATTTCCCAACATAAGTTCATATGTACCAACAAACACTGTCACTCAGGCCCAATGCCCTGGGGAGCTCTTTCTGACTCCATCTTCCTCAGATGTCTGACTTTTTGTTGTTGTTGTTGTTCTGGTTTTTAGTTTTTGGTTTTTTGAGACAAGGTTTCTCTGTGCAGTCCTGGCTGTCCTGGCAGTCACTCTGTAGACCAGGCTGGCTCAGAGATCTGCCTCCCCAGTGCTGGGATTAAAAGCATGACCCACCCAGGCGAGGAAGACTTCTAATGAAAATATCTCCTTCAACTTCTGTATCTGGCAGCTGCCTCAGACTCAGCCCAAATGTGACAAGTTGACCTTTATTTTCTTCCCCAGAAACCCCCTAAGGAAGCAGCTTGAGTGGAGGCAGGCCATAAACAATTAAAGGTTCTTACATCTCACTGTGGCAAAGGGCAGCCTTCACATTTGAAAATCTTCCCCAGCTTAATTTATCAACCCAAGCTCCAGCCCCTCTCACCCTTAGAGTCTCTGTCTCTCTTACTGTCTCTTCTCAGAATGAGCTTGGCATCCCTGCTTCTTTCTTCTGCAGGGCAGAACAGCAACCTCCCCTTGCCTCCACAGCAGCCTCCCTCAGCAGCTTACCCAGCTGTCAATATTCTCCCAATGTGTGGTTCCTGCCCTAAGGGAGTTGGCACAATGACCATCTCACTGCCTTCAGGACAAATGGCTTCCGCTCCAACCAGCCTGACCCTCTCCTTTCTGCCCTGTTACTCTTTTATTCTACTTCCTGGGTCTTCCCAAATGCTGGACTTTGACCTTTGCTCACCATTCCTCTCCCTTTATGTCCTCCAGGTGAACAGTAGCATTGGCATGAATGTCGTCAGTTCCATCCTCTCCTTGATTGGTATCATTATTATCATCATAGATTTGTGTGTTTCCAACTCCATTAACAGTTCTCTGATGGTAAGCATTACAATGGACTGGTCCCAATGCTTCTCCAGGACCAGGAAAGCTAACACGGTGGTTTCATGAGCAAGAAGGAATTGCAACAGAATTCCATCCTAATGTGATCTATAAATTACATAACTTCCATCAAAACCCTGCAACTGCTAAAAAAACAACCACAATGTTCCTATACCACAATGAGAACTCTGAGGTTGAGGGGGAAATGGTCTGGGAATAGAGATATGGCTACTTGTCTCAAGCTGCAACCTGGTCTTCCTTCAGGACTACTCAAGTAGACCAAGGAAACCTAGCAGAGCAGAAGCCCATCTACAGAGGTGAGGAAAGTCCTCAAAGGGAGAGCTTCCCTGTAGGCCCCAGAAGAAGCCTAATCTAGCGGACAGAACTTGGCCTTGATAGAACATGGCAGGAAACCAGGCAAGGTTTTTGACCTCTAGAGTCCAGCCTAGGCAACAAGATGAACTGTTAAAGAGGTAGACTTTGGTTATGAGGAATTGAGATTGACCTTATCTATTAGTCTGAAAAGTGGCTGTTTGACAACAGGCACCTCTGTCATCAAAGAATATACTAGTGTCATGCAGAACAAAAGCTTAGGGTACTAGTAGGCCTGATGCTAAACCCTGGAGTCCCATCCTCAGCTAGAGAGGAAGTACTCCTAGACCCTGCCTCCACAATGCAGTGGAGTCACAGCCCAGTGCATACTGAGCTCAGTCCTGCCCTCAAAGCTCTGATTCAGACAAGACCACAGGGATCATGCAAGCTAAGACAGCCAGGAGCCAGTCAGAGTTGATGGTCCTGACCTCACTGGTAAATCCCCCAATTCACAGTAAGGACCCTGGCGCCTCATGTAGGTTCATGGTCAGAGTACTTGTTTTGGTCCATCACAGTTAGGGATTGTCTCAAAAGCAAACTTTAAAACAAGTAGTTTTTTGTGGAAATAGAAAGTAGATAAGACCTCAAGGCAAGGAATCTGGAGTACTTACACACCAACCCTACCAGTCATCAATGGAAGACGGATTTCCCAGAGGATTGTTTGAGCTTCTGGCTTTGTGGTACAAACAGCAAAGTGGGCTCCAGAGGCCATAAAAGTCCACAATAAAGAAATGCAGTGGCTGACAGGTAGAATTTGGGTATACTGAGTGTATATGGCAAAGGTACTAACAGCATCAACACCAATACACCACACACAGAAGCTGTCTCTAGTCTTCCAGATGAGGCATACGGCAGTTGCTTTAGAACAGTTACAAGTGTGGACTGTCATCCAGTCAATCCTTAAGACTGAAATGCTCCATTTCCTCTCTGCCTACAGAGTTCTATGAAGGCAATCTCTGGTAGTCTCCTCCCCTTCGCACTCCTGGAATTCATCCTCACCTGTGTAGTCTCACATTTTGGATGCCAGGCTGTCTGCTGGACCCATTTTGAGGTGAGTGTTGGGCTCTATTCTAGGAATCAGCACCTGCTCTTGGAAGGTTTAACAAGGAGTGACCAGAGCATGAGAGGAGTGAGGACTGAGAGGGTGTATTGGATACATTTTGCTGAATAACAAACTACCCCAAACCAAGTACCTTAAAACAGCAAGCATTTGCTTCAGCGCTCTCAACCTAGGGGTCCCATGTCAGACATCCTGCACATCAGATATTTACATTATGATTCATAACAGTAGCAAATGACAGTTATGAAGTAGCAACAAAAAACTTTATGCTTGGGGATCACTACAGCTGAGAACTGTATTAAAAGGGCCACAGCTTGGAAGGTTGAGAATGCTGATTTACTTGGTTCTTGGTTCTGAATATCATCCATTTGTACCGATACATGACTACCTCTTCAACTGATGTCATCACTCTTGATGGCAGCTGCCAGATGGGCTTCAGGAAAGCTGGTACCCAGGTCTCTCAGTGGGATGGTTCATTTCTGCTCCTGTGATAGCTTCATCCTCCAGTTTGCCAACCTGAGTTTCTTCACAAGGCATCTGAATTCCCAGAAAAACATGCCAATCCCTCACAGGCAAGCACTCTAGCCCTTGCTTGTGCCCTACTTGATGATGTCCTATGGCCAAAGTTACTCACATGGCCAAACTTAGTATTTGTGAGCAGAGGACTAGCCCCAGTTATGGGGCAAAAAGCTACAGAGTTACCTAAGAGGCATGAACAGGAGGATTTGTAGATTTTTTTTTTCCAGTTGAGTTACTAAACACTTCCAAAAGAATCAAACCATGTTTATCTCCATCCCAGGATTCCCACGCATTCCATCCAATTCTGTCACCATACTTGAAGTCCAGGGTCCAGTTTCAGATTATGGATCTGCTCGACACTGCAACCTAGAAACTAAAAGCAACTTTAGGGACTGAGAATGTAGACAAAAAGCTTGGTTGGCTTACAGGAAACCCTGGATTTGATCACCAGCCCTGCTTAAACCAGGCATGGTGGTACATGCTTATAATCCCAGAACTTGGGAGGTAGAGGCAGGAGAATCAGAAATTCAAGATCATCTTTGTCTACTTAGCAAATTTGAGGCTAACCTGGACAACATTAGATTCTATCTCAAAAACAATTACAATAATTTTAAAATTCTATTAATATACCCAACAGAGTCTAGTGAGACGAGAACCAGATAACTCAAATCCACTCTCCCATTCAATAGAGAAAGACTAAGAGGTTCAGGACAAATTCTAAAATGCTATGGACCAGTCTAGAGATACAGCTCAGCGGACCCAGGTTCAATTCCCAGCACCCATGTGGCAGCTCACAACTGTAAATAACTCCGTTTCCAGGGGATCTGATGCCCTCTTCTGCCCTTTGCAAGCACCAGGCACACACGGTATACAACCATACATGCAGACAAAACACCCTATGCACAGAATAGATCTTTCTAATGAAATCCTATGTAGCAATATTACTCCTTGGATAGGAATCAGTTCAGCTTTGAGGAAAGATCTGCCATTGCTTTCTACTGCTTCCTAGATGTGTCTCCTAATCCACTATTCCCTGGGGTCTTGACCTCTAGTCTCTTGGCTCTGTCAGCAACATTTTTGCTTTTCTCAATAGAAGAAAGATCCACCTTTTCCATCTTAAGAATAGATATGTTGCTAATTTCCTCTAAACATTTTTGTACTTTAATGCAATGTCAGCTCATATTTAGTGTCTTTTGCTTATACAAGTTCCTCAAAAATATTACGGGGATGTTTTATGTACCAGATAAGGATGTTGAACTTGACAAAGCTTCACTTTAGTTGTGTTTCTAGATAGAGCCTCTCGTCTACATCTCCAATCACTATTGAGATTGAACTTCTCTGAGACAAAGCACATAAAAAAAACCTTTTAGAAGCTTTTCAGTATAGCCAGGGCCTCTAAAGACTAGAGACATGGTTCAGTCCATAAACTGCTAGCTGTACAAGTGCAAGGACCTGAGTTAAGATGCCCAGCATTCACATCAGAAGGCAGGTTCTGCAGCATGTGTCTGTAACCCTAGACACATCAGAACAGGGAAGGCAGGGCCCAGATGGGCAGATGGAGCTGACTGGCCAGTCAATCTAGTGAGCTCCAGGTTCATTGAGAGAATCTGTCTCAAAAACTAAAGTGGAGAGCAGCTGAGGAAGACACACAGTGCCATCCCTGGCCTCCATACACATGTGCACACACATTCACACATATCCCCATGCACTGTGCACACACACATAAACACACACAGTCTTACTTAGCACAAGGTTGATTAGACACAATCCTTTCTATGTGGTCTAACTCTAATTTAACATTTGTTTTTAGGCCTAAAATTTACTTTGATTGTCATTTATCCATTGATAACTTCAGAAATGCAACCCCAAGATGTAATGGCTCACATAACAGGTATTTAGCTCATGATCCTCTAGGTCTTGAAGACAGTTCTGACCTGCTGGGATTGCCAAGTCTGTGGTTGTTTGCTGCTGATACCCAGTGGTTGGGTGGTCTTAGATAGATGCACAAGTGTCTGGCAGATGCAAACTGGCTTGGACAGAAAAAACTGGACTACTTATCTCATTATTTATCAGGTCAAGCAGACTGTTTTCTGTTCCAATGAGAAAGACCAAACTACCATATGTAAAAACTTCACAGGTTGCTGCTTATATCCCCATTACTATTGTTGTCTCCTTAGCCAAAGAATGTCATGTGACCAAGCCCAGCATCCATGAGAGCAGGTCTACCGAAGGCATGGAAAAAGGAAGGGAAAGAAGTTACAGCCTTTTAAAGTTCACTAGAAATGACACTAATGGGCTTCCCGTCCTTTACTTTCAGAACATGACGATCCCAACCATGTTTGGTGGCAACACAGTCAACACGACACTGGACCTGTCAACACCACCATCCCAAACAGGCCACCAACATCCCAGGCCAGCCACCCTCCCCAGTGATGTTCCCCCTGAACAAGTATACCAAGAAGTAGATCACGCCCAGAAATAGTCGATGGAATAGGTGACAGAATGCCAATTTCAACGACATTCCACAGGAAGAGCTGCTACAGTAGTATCTTTGTTTTATGATGAAAACCTGTGACCTTGACCTTGGCATTACCTCAGGCCAAGATGAACATCCATTTTTCCACCTCTTCACTCTTAAGCTTCCCTTTGGTTTATTATTAATTGTGCTTTCTTAATTCTAAGCTTTTTCCCTTTGACTCTGGGTATCTTTTAACTTTACAAACTACACAAAACGTTGCATTTTGTGATCAGTTGCTCCTGTTGTATGCTTATTGTTAGAAGTTCTAAACTAATAGACAGGCCAACTGTCAGTTCAGCCTCTAATTCCCCTCCCCCAATTCTAATCCTGAAAGGTAATTCCCCATACCCATGGAACATGAGGAGAAACACAGAAAGTTTGGGCTGACTAACCCTGGTGCATGTTCCCAGCCCTCCTGGGTGTGTGAGTGAGACCCCAAATGGACACCATACTGCCTGCTGGAACTGTAACAAGCAAGCCACTCAAGCCCAAAAATGTTGCCATCTGGGTTAAGCAATGGTAGAGATGCCAACTTCACAGGGCAATCGGGAAGGAACCTCCCAAGGATGGTATCAGGATGAGAGCAACTCCATCAAGTACCCAGTCCCGTGTAATATTTCCCAGCAAAGTGTTACAAATAGAATTGTATGGACAGAATTGACAGATTCAGCCATATCCAAAGAAAAAGCAAGGACAAGGATCATTTAGCAAGAAGATCTGACTGTACTAGCCAAATCACTGGCTCATGGGCTACATGAATCTGTAGAGGTTGAGGGAGGCAAGGCTAGGTGCTGTGGACACTCCCACATCCCCAGTTTCTCCTGTTCTTATTGTTTGTTTTGTTGAAGTAAAGGCAGTTTTAGAGGAAGATAAGTCAAAACTTCATGTTCCCGGGCTGGCCTCAAACTCCCAAGCTGAGGAAGGCCTTGAACTCCTGATGCTCCCACCTCCATCCCCTAAGCACTGACGTGACAGGGATGTGTCACCATGCCTGACTTCCTTCCTATTCTGAAATTTCAGTGTCCTGTAGGAGAAAAGGAAACACATCTCTTCTCTCCCCCTAGAGCTTCCAGAATCTTTCAAGACAGCAGACAGTAAACAGATTAACAGGAGAAAAAGATTTAAATTTATTAGGTGCCTTTCACAGAATCTCACAAATCCTGGGAAGAGCCAGATGGGTGTGGCTTCTGCAGAATCAGGTACAGTAGAAAGAAATAGCAGCTGAGGCTTGGAGGGAAGGGATAGCCCTGGGCTGAGAAGGGTGAAGGGACAGAGTCTCAATGCAGGAACAAAGGTAGTTTCTCTATAGTAATACAAGTTGCAGGCAAGTGGTATGTGGCAGCCTGTGGGGTCTCCTATGACATTAATCCCATTGCTTGAAGAGATGGAGTCACAACTTGTGGTAAGAACAAGGCCTGGTAAAGACCCTGTCTTTAGACCCTGGAACTTCAAGAGTGCCCTGAAGAACAGTCATAAGGGAGAGGAGGGTGAGCGACACGGGAACGCTGAAGGTCAGAAACTCTGACTCACTCTTAGAAAAGCCACATCAACAAGCTATGCCTTGGGGTGCCTGTTTTCTAAGCCTCAACCAATACTTGTGGTTACTGATAGAAGAGATACTCAGGCTACCCCAAAGATTATCACAGGAGATTTTTGACTTGGAGAAAGAGGCATCAAGAGTTAACAAGAGAAGCCAGTTGGCAGAGCCTGGAAAGCTCCTACCAGGGCTAGAGTAAGAAACAGAAGAGTATCTCATACAGATGACAAATGAGGAAAAGGTAGGTTCTACCAAATGACCTATAAAGAGCCCTTTTATTGGAATGTTCGTGACTTTTGAGCCTCCCAAGTGTCTATCCTGCTTCCATTCTCAGAAGACCCTTTATCTTCCTTAATAATTGTCTGTTTCTAAGTCACTGTCCATGTGTCCCTGGCCCAACTCCTTATTCAGGAACATAAGTCTATAAATCTTATCATGTGCTCTCTAGACTCAAATCTATGCCTGTAACAAAGAGGCTGACTCTGGGACATTGCAGAAAGCATTCATTTTGTTCCCAGTCTGCTATTGCCTGGGCAGGTCTGACTTAGGGTTGGCAGAACCATCGCATGCATCTGTGTCCCGGGAAAGGCGGGTCCCACGGCCTTGCTGACCACAACTGCAAGTGTAGGGCCTCGCTGGCCACATTGAGTGTGTTTCATCGTCCCTCATAGGGGAAGCCAGGACTGTTCAGTGCAGAGCTCACAAGAGTATCCAGCAGGCAAAATCTTTTGTAGCTCCACTTCCTGTTGGCAGGAAGTCACAGGGCAGGCCAGTTTTGAGGAAAACAACTCAGACCCTCTCTATAGGTATAACACACAGAGGACTAGGGGGAACTAAGGCCGGTTTTTTTGGTTTTGTTTTCGTTTTTTTAACATTCAACCTGTCACACTGATCTATCCCAAGGTTAGCTGACAGCTGGCCCAGGCTTGTCCCCAGGGTGTTCAGGGTGTCTGAACCTTTAGGTACTGTAAGACTTTTGGGTCTAAATGTAGGATTTTCGGGTCTCAAGAATCCTACTGTCCCAGGACACATCCCAGAATGGGCACATTCCTTAGTCAGAGGACACTTGCTGGATTAACATTCAGAGGGAGGGAGAGGCTGATTAACATTCCACAGACCACAGGGAAGGGAACCCACCTGTGGGTGAGGAAGGCCCAGAGCACACAGATACATTCCAGGAATCAGGAAGCTGAGCCCGTGATGTAATAAACCTGGGCAAATGGAGGACATTCCTTGTCATAATCTTAGTCACCTAGAGACTGAACCTGGAAAAGTCAGACTTTGTGGTCTGCCCTCGTGAACTGTACTGTACCCATAAGTACTGTACTCAGCTCTTGTTCGGGGCTCTCTCTCTTGCCTGCATGCAGAGAGTCCTAGTGCACTAGTTTCATTAAACTGAACCTCACGTGATTGCAGCGAGTCCTGTCCGTGTGAGTTTCTGTGGGAGTGTGTTCCCTGGTTTTGGATCTTACGTCCAACAGTACTACCTAATCACTGGGCTTTCCCGTTGCCCCAGAAGCTATTGTGTGAGATCCTGAACCCAGAAACTCACAGGCAAATTTGCCAAGCACTTGAAGGGTACTGTGTATACAAAATACACATACACTAACACGTGTTCACAGGAACATTTGTGATTACATCCTCAGTCACCTGCCACCCGAAAGCTGTGAGCCTCCTGGGCCCCCTGTCTAACTGTGGTCAAACCTCGGTGGGCAAAACACAGACAGCCGCTC
Source organism: Mastomys natalensis (assembly GCA_021653895.1). Taxonomy (NCBI): domain Eukaryota; kingdom Metazoa; phylum Chordata; class Mammalia; order Rodentia; family Muridae; genus Mastomys; species Mastomys natalensis. The sequence goes on along the minus strand of JAJTUV010000834.1, from coordinate 2,044,301 downwards.
AACCCAGGGCATCTCAGGAGGTGAAGGAGAGTTGAAAGCCATATGGGTCTGCATCCTAGTTAGGACACTAGTAGTAGGTGCCCAGGAAATCACTTTCTTCTCTGAGCCTTGGTGTTCCCTTCCAGAGACCGAAAGCAAGGGACTGGGGTACTTTGGGGGCTCTTTGGAGGCCAGTGACCACACAAGTAGCTTCCTCTGGCCCCCACCTCTGGGAGACAGGCGAGGCCTCAGAGCCGGAAGAACTGAGAACCTACCAGAGGCGCAGCTCCTAAGCAGTGATTTCTAAGCCCCACGCGAATAGCAAGGTTTTCACAGGATGATGTGTGAATGTGGGAGCGCAGAGGCAGAGGGGAGTCAGCAGCCTGCACAGCAGCCGTGGCAAGCCGGTGAGTACCCCCATTGTCCTTCCAGAAAGGCCACCCAGGGAACATAACCAGAGAAGAGGCAGGGGTTGTGGAGGCCCCCAGGGCAAGAGAGGGAATCACTGAAGGAAACCCACATGCCAGTAAGATTGGGAAGTGGGATCCAGGGCCACCAACTCCAGCTCAGGGCAACAAGAGACCCACTGCACATGAAGGGGGACAAAAGAAGGCTGTCTGTCATCTCTCCTCAAAGCCAATTCCAGAGATCACTCGGGTACCTGCCAAGGACCCCAGAAAGACAATCACCCTCCCAAGAAGTAAAGACTCCCTTCCTCCAGAAGCCAGCTCAGGTTAGATGTCCAACCTAGTCAGGTGATTCTATCCATGCACAGGTGTCCTGCCTGTCCCTTCTCTACTCGAGAGGAAAAGGACATGGCCAGGGTCAGGCTAGAAAAGTCTTCTCAACAAATACTGTGTCATTTGCAGATGGGAAGGATTAGTCAAGGAAAGGAATTGGCTGTCCCTGCTGTTCAGCTTCAGGGGGCAGGGAGCAAGGGGTTATAGCAGAAGGCCATGGGTTATATGAGGTCCAGCCTGGGGGCAGGAAAAATGACTTCGAGATCTGCTTCCCCACAGCATGGTTACATCTGGTAGGACAGTTTATATCACTTCTGGGACAGTGGGGAGGGCCTGGGCTATCCTGGAAAAGCTGAGACTGGAAACAAGATGCCTGGTGCCACAGAGGAGACTTACACAGATGCAAGTTCTTGCCTAGTTTGAAAACAGCTGCAGACCCAGGATGTATGTGTAGAAAACCCTTAGAAGCCTGAAACACCTCGCCCTACTACTACATAGCCACTTTATGATATTCAGAGAAACTGAGGCACAGAGAGATTAGGCAATTTGCCCACAAACACTCAGCTACTTCATCTCACCAGATAGTAATGTGGATTCTTACTAGGCTGAATGCAGGGTCTGTGACTTAACTACAAGAGCCATGCTGCCAAGTCCCAGATGTGTTGCCATATATTTCATCCCTGAATCTCCACCCCTTAGAGTCACTCCCTTCCAGCTGCCAACACCTCCCTCAAAAAGCAACTCCAAGGGGGAAATAAGCAAAGCTGCTCTGGGACCTGGGTAGAAGAAGAGGCTCTCTAGAGATGCCCGTAGACAAGTGCTGGCTTCCCAAGGGTGCTCCAGCTAGCATGCTGGGGCAGCCCATCACTACAAATGCCTATGCCACTGAGGCTGTTAACAGCTGAGGCTTCCTCCTTACAAAGCATGGGGCCGGATGGTAACTGAGCATTAGTCTCTTTCTGCAGTGTTAGGGGCTTTGCTCCGTGCGTATGGTGTGTGTGTGTGTGTGTGTGTTGTGTGTGTGTGTGTGTTCTGTAAAGTTCTTTTCAATTGGAATTTTGGTTCCTTTTTATAGTGTATAAATCAAATTTTAAATTCTATGACACAAATAGCTATTCCTAAGTAAAACTGTTTACATTAATTTGTAAAAATTCACAGCGATTATAGCAAGGTGACACTTAAGCAGTCTGTGGCTTTTCCAGTCACCCTCAGGCCAAACAGCAGCAATTTAGTAACTAGCAACTAGCCTGCCTGGTCTTGTACTGTGACATATTTTAACCTGGGGCTGCTCCTCAGCTCAAGTTCAGCAGGTACAAAGGGTGTTTGCTGGCTTTAATCTTTTCCCATACTATTTCTTGCTCTCCTCGCTGTACACACAGTAGCTGACCAAAGTGGCATCCCCAAGTCTGGGCAGTGGGCAAGGAGGAGAAAGAGGATGGGGCCATGTACCTGCTGGGTGCTTTGTAAGTTGGTAGACACTTCTCTAAAGGGGTGTCTCTACAGAGACACAGCAGGGATCTCTCTCCCATGTCCCCTCTATAAAAGAGCTCTCCCCCAACCTGGGAGCCTGCAGACCCAGTGAAAAGAGCCACATGTGACTTTCTCGTACGACAAGCTGCTCAGAGCCAGCCTCTCTGCCATGGCAAAAGATAACCAGAGATATGTTCCCCTCCTCCCTGTACAGTGTCAAACCTACTTTCAAACTTACTTGCAACCATGGGAGGGAGGGTATAAAAAACACCCTACAGCTTCTCAACCACCTGCCTTTTGCAAGTCCCCTGACACCCTTTCTTGGTGACATCACTCACTTCAGAGTCTAGTCTCAGCTGACAATTCAGCCTTAACATCTCTGACCAACACATCAGCCTTCCAGGTCCATGACCTGCCCCACTCCTCCACCCACTCTACAAAATGACCCACATTGCACCTCCTTCCTGGGGTTACTCTAGAGTCTGTAGGAGAGCTCTTTAAAACTGTAAAGGGCTTTCCATGAAGGGCTCTTATTACCACGGCTCATTCAGCAGCTGATAATCAACACAGACGCCCTGGATGCCCTGAGTGTCCAGCCAGCTGTTCCCTTAAGGCAGGATCCAGTGGTTTTCCTTCCTTCTGTTCCTATGCATGCATGAGTGTTGGAGATATTTAAGAAAGATGGGAACACAGAGAAGGAATCATCTGGAATACCACAGATAATTAGTCACTGGCTTCCGGTAGAGCTGAGGGGACAGGAGAGTGTGAATCTCAGGATGTATTCCTGCTTGGGTTTGCCACTTAGCCGACAAGGGTGCAAAGCCTATTTCTGTAGGTGTTTCTCTTCTCCTGAGCATCACGAGGGGGGGGGGTCTGTGTGTGACCATGTTTCTCACCACCCGCCTGGGAGAGATGCTGTTAATGACGCAAGTGTTCCCTGATGGGTGACTGAGCCCAGTGGGAGCCTAGGGTCCTTCTGACCTCAGAAAATGTCCCCAGTACACGTATCATGGTCCTCAGACATGACCTTCCCCTACTCATGGTAAAATGGCAACTATGAAAGCAAGTGTGTCCTTTTAGCCTACAATTCTGCCTTTTCTGACTCTGGGGCATTAAACTTTCCTTAGTAATCTTTAAGCAGCCTTACTTGGGGAAACACTGCAGTGACAGGCTGGGTCAGCTCCCTTTGGCTTTTAATTTGATCACCTGTGAATGCTGAGTCTATTGTTTCTAGGAAGAACGATATAACAATGGGTTCCCCTCACTCTGACAAAACAAGGATTCAGGCCCAGGAATGGATGCATTCTCTAAAGTCAGTAATGTCCTTACTGAAAGTGGGAATTCTGGGATCTATCACAGTTCAGCCACTGAGATGCTATGTGACTTTGAAGGGGGCATTCACCCTCTCTGATTTGTTAGCCTGAATTGTATTATATTTCCTGCTCCTTCCTATACCCTTGACTCCTGGAGGACATAGAGTCTTCTTAGTGCTTTGCATGTATTTCTCCTTTTCTGGAGGATGTAATGGTCAGGAGAAGCTAGAGCATGCTCCAGGAACACATAGCTTAGTGTCTGTGTACGTGTGCATGTGTATGTATATATGCAATGTACATGTGTGTAAGCACATGTACACATGTGCATATATACATAATAGAGGCCAGAGGACAAGCTCAGGTGTCATTCCTCAGGCACCACCCACCTTGTTTTGTCCGTGTCTCTCACTGGTCTGCATCTAGCCAGCTTGGCCAGACTGGCTGGCCATCAAGCCCTAGGGATCTGCCTCGCTTTGTCTCCTCATCACTGGGATTCTAAGAACTCCACCACGACCAGCATTTTTATGTGGGGACTGGGCATTGAACTTGGGTTCTCGTGGCTTGCAAATACTTTACCAACTCAGCTATGCCCTATCACCATCTTAACATCATAAGCCACCAGAGGGTGGTCTCCTCCTGCTGCTTCACAGCCCTGAAAACTTTACTCACTTGGAAACTCAAGCACATAAAGTGGCCTATGTCTGGCTAGTTACCGGAAGATGACTAGTTACTGTGACAAAGAGGAAAGTCTGTCCATCATGCCCTGGACTGATCACTAAACACTTAGCTCAGAAGTTGTGAATTTACTGTCACTCAAGTGATTTCAACTAAAACAAATCACAGGACCACACCAAATGCCAAGGGCACCCAGAATCCAATAGCTAGAACAATGGGGCAAATGACAGAAACTGTCCCTAGAGGCAGCAGTGACAGTCAGGTGCAGGCTGGGATACAGAGAGACTTGGACTTGAGTCTTTCCCCTCAAGTTTACAAGCTGAGTCACCTTAAGCACGTACCCTCTCTGCTGCAAGCCTCAGTCAGCACACCTAGATGATAAACTGTGGAAATTATCAGGTCACCGGGAAGGTGAGAGGCAATGTGTCAGAAGTATCCTGTCCTCAGGAAAAGGTCAGTAAGTGCTGCTAATCACATCACCTGGGGCAGGGTGAAGCTGGGCCCTATGAGGAAGTTTCTAAGGTCAGCAATGATCTAGGACTGCTAGCCACGCTGCTTAGAAACAAACATGCCACAATCCTTTGCCGGTATCCAAGAACGGTCTGGTCCATTTTGACTTCTGATCCTCACTGTCAGCTCTCAGATGAGAGGAGCAGCTATGCTAACTATAACAAATGCCTGAGGTGATCTACATAGAGAGAGAACAGGTTTGCTTCTGGTTCGGTCCAGATTTGGTGCCTACATGAGACTGCGTGGAGGTAAGGCTTGATGGCCAGAGTATGTGGCTCGTAAGCGAAGAAGAAGCCCTAGCCCCAAATCCCCTTCAAGGACCTCCCCCGAGCCTCTAGCCTCTGCAAGCTCATTATGGCTCATGTGCCTGAAGTCTTGGTCTCAAGCTGATGACACTATTTGGGAAAGCTGCAGAAGCTTTAGGAGATGGAGCCTCTCTAGAGAGAGTGGCTCACTGGGCTTGAGATTTCATAGCCTCGCCCTACTTCCTGCCCACTCTGGATGTTTCCTCACTACAAATGTAGTGCAGCCTGCAGCCTCACTCCTGTTTGATGTGATGGACTCACTCAGTCCCTGGCATGATGGACAACATTCCCTTGAGCGCTAAGTCAAAATAAACCCAACTTGCTTTCATATGTTTATTTAGGGTGTTCGGTCAAAGAAATAAGAAAAGTAATGCAAGGTTCTGTCACCTGTCAGTCATATCATTCTGAATCTATCAGTCATATCAAGCTTTTGTCTAACATGTGGGCCATTGAAGGACCCAAACTCTAGCCAAAGCCACCATAAAATATTTGGAAGCTCAATCTATTTTCCTTCTTACTCCAAATCATAGATATTGGTGTAATTGACATCTAAAGCAACAAGTAAATTTCAGTAACTCTTTACTATGGTTCAGGCAGTGTTCTGAGGTTGGAGTTGGAAAACTCCAGCCCATCAACTGGATCCAGGCCATCTGTCCACGTCAATAAAGCTTTATTGAAACACAGCCCCACCTATTTATGCATTCATTGCCTGGTTCACACTATGAGAGTCATCTCCTACTTAAAACAGAAACTACTTGATCAAAGTCCAAAACCTTTACTAGCTGAGTCTCTGCAGGGAATGTTCCCAGTGCTGTCTTAAGCAGTATTCATGTTTGCTAAGAATCATTTCAGTGAGCCTGGAAACCAGACTCCACCGTGTGGGAAGTAACAGCACCATTCCTAGACACTTGCTCGTGATATCACATGTTGACCACCCAGCTTTGGCTGGAAGAAACATTAGAACACTGTTAAAGATATCAACTGACTTCTGCCACCTTCTGCATGGGATTGACGTTCAATAACATTTACCTGAAACATGCTCTTCTTTTGCATATATGTGCATGTATGGGTGTGTGTGCACATGTATGTGCATGTTCACATGCATGTATGCAGAGGCCAGAGGTCCACTCCGAATGTCACTCTTCAGGAGACAACTACTTTGTTTTTTGAGAGAGAATCTGGAGCTCATTGGTCTGGAGCTCACCAAATAGTCTGGGGTGGTGGGCCAGAGAGTCCCAAGTGTCCCCAGCACCAGGCTTACAAGTGTGAGCCCACAGCCAGCTTTTTACATGGGTTTCTGGGACTCCAACTCAGGTAGGTCCTCATGCCTCTACAGCAAGCACGTTACCTCCTAATGTCTGCCCAACCAGTGAAACATTTATTAATCACCTACAGTGGACAGAAAATGCCCATGCCCGCAGATTTCACCCCGTGCTTCCTTTGCCTTCCCTTGGAGGTGCTCCAGCCACCGGAACCCTGCTCCAGGCTTTGTGGAGACTCAGCCATGTGTCTCAAGGGCGGGTCCAACAGAACCCTTGTTTTTACATTCACCACTACAAATCAGGCCCATCACAGAGCAATGGGACAGAGGACACACAGGTGGCATGTGCCATTCTCGAGTATAAAGATGCTCATCCACTGAGGTTCCTCAAAGATCCACAGGAAATGGGCTATGTCAAGAGCCTGCTATTCCAGAAACATACATCAGTACATTTGTCCACAGTGCCAGAAGTTATTGGCTAACAATAAATTTACAAACCAAGTCAGTTTCATTTGCTGCAATTTGCCAAATGTTCCCGATTTTCCCTTACTAGCTGACTGCTGACTAACCAATATATGTGCTTTTATTCTGATCTTAAGTATTAGTGTTAACTCTCAGATCACACCTTATACACCTCAGTGTGTGTGTGTGTGTGTGTGTGTGTAGGGGGAATAACCTCCCCTAAGTACAGAGGTCACAGCACAGTTTAAAGAGGCCTTACCAGAGGCAGAGAGCTATTAGAGACACAGAAGGGCGCTGCATCACTGCACTGGTTAGATAAGATATTAAGGACCCCAGTTGGAGAGCTGAAGGCACAGGACTGCAGAGCTGAGGGGTGCTGCAGAGATGCAGGACCACAGAGAAGTGCAGGGCTGCTTCAGACAAAGACACAGACTGGTAAAATTTCAGGAGGCTGCATCACTCAGTGGAAACCAAGCTGAGCTGGAGCCAGACCATCTGCCTGTCAGTCCCACGACACACACATTGGGTGGTCAGATGTCAGGTCAATGGGGTCATCCCTACTACGGTGCAAGGTGTCTGCTTCATGGGGTTCACGTGGTACTTTTCATCCTTAGGAGTAAATTGTTTGTGCCCTGTGGGTGGTGCTGGGCAGGTGTTGGTACCTATGTGCACAATGAGACACAGTGTCCTCATGACTCATTATTTGAAATCACAGGAGGGTCAAATGCTGCCTCCCAAAGGCAATCACCCAGGGCAAGGCACAGCCCAAGCCACTCTTTTACACAATATGGAGTAACTTGAAGCAGAGCATAGCCTGGTCACAGCTATGTGTGACCTTCCAGCTGCAATGACTCATGAACACAAACCACAGTCCTACAAGCCATGGGTAAATACACATTTGTGTGCTGCATAGATAATGTGTTTTAAAATGCTTCAGATGAAGATGCTACAATTCACTGTGTAAATCGTGGCCTTTACCAGGCCTATAACGGGATAGGTTCTAGCACCCTTCCCTCTATGTTTTTGTCAGAAAAGTGAGGCAGGAGGAGGTGACCATCTTGCCCCTTGTCTCACATGGGCCAGGGTTCAGATCCTGGCTTCTGTCATAGAGCTGTAACTTGGCGGGCTGGGTTCTTCACTCATGTGCAAAACAGCAAAGCAGATGGCTGTTTAACGTCATATAATCCACTAGATTAGTAACTGCAGCACCCTGAGTAACAGTTCAGTGTTCCCTAGGGTGTTTCCCAGGCCAGCCACACCTAAGGTTTTCATAATCCTTCTTTATCTTGGCTACAATAGTGGTTTATTCCTTGGGTAGTCAAAGAGAGCAGGATGTTGCCCCAGGGTAGTTATGCATCCACAGTCAACAGATGTAGGCCTAGAGGAAGGGAAGAAGAGGCACATCCTACCTGGTCCTTCTCTTTCCATGAATTAAATGGTACTTCAGCTAAGCTCCACCTTGCCAAGCTATGTGTTCTTGAGCCATCACTCACCCTCTCTAGGGAAAGGAGGATGTTTAAATAGATGCTTCTCTCAGAAGTTCCACTTGGGCTAGGGATGTGCATCAGCAATGGTGGGCTTGCCTCACATGCAGGCTGGGTTCCATACCCAGCACTGAAAATAAAATTCCCGGGCTGGAGAGACGGCTCAGTGGTTAAGCGTAGTGACTGCTCTTCCAGAGGTCCTGAGTTCAATTCCCAGCAACCACATGGTGACTCACAACCATCTGCATTGGGGTCTGATGCCCTCTTCTGGTGTGTCTGAAGAGAGCAACGGTGTACTCATATACATAAAATAAATAAATGAAAATAAAATTCTGTTCATGTAATGTAGGAGAAATCAAGATCAGAGTCAAGAATCCAAAAAGCCTAAGATTCAAGTCAAAAAAAAGCCAAGAGCCCACTTCACTTCTGTAGTCTCTTCTCTTTCCCCAGCTCTAGCTAAAAATTTGGACTCTACTACATCCTAACTTCAGAAAGCAACAACAGGGAGCTATGCCATTTATCAACTGACAGCCTTAGGCATATGGGTGATCACCATTACTGCCTTGTTATCTCCTGAGCCTTCGTCCCCCAGGCTCTCTGAACACGATGTCTGCACCTCCTGCCAGCAATGGTGTGTTCGTTGTCATCCCGCCCAGCAATGCCAGCGGCCTCCGCCCGCCTCCAGCCATTCTGCCCACCTCCATGTGCCAGCCTCCAGGGATCATGCAGTTCGAAGAGTCACCGCTAGGGGCGCAGGTGCCCAGGGCCACCCAGCCACCTGATCTTAGACCAATGGAGACGTTCTTGACCGGAGAACCCAAAGCTTTAGGGGTAAGGGCAGCTTGTTATATGGCTTGAGACAAAATTGCTGGCAGGCAGCGTAGCGTGCCTCATGCTCAACGGGGAGATGTGGAGGCAGGGGATAAATGTGAGAATTCATTCATGCACTAGACAGACAAGGATTCCCTTCCCCCTTGGAGCTTACCCAATAAATGAGTAAATGACCAGAACTCCAAAAAGATTAAGGATGATGGATGGGAACGGCAACGCTAGCAAGGACAGAAATATCCCTCTAGGGAGATGATACTGAGGCTAGATCTTACGTGTTAAAGCCAGCCCAGCAAGAGCGGGATGGGCAGAAGGATGGGTGAAGGGTAAGATTAGTTATAATGAAGACCAGCAAATGCAAAGGCTCTGAGGCGGAAATGGGTGTGGCTTGTCAAAAGAGATACAGAATACTGACATGGCTGGAATGTAATGAATAAAGGAAAGGCTGACAAGGGATGAGAATGAAATGATAGGCGAGAGCCAACTCCTGTAGAGCTTACAGTCCAGGAAGTGCCGTTTCCAAGCCCTTCTCCCATCTCAAATATAGTGATAAATAGTGGTCTCTAAGAAGGAATAAAATATAGATTAGATAGATGACAATAGATGAAAGACAGATGGTAAATGAATATGAAAGTGGGTGATAAATAAATATGATAGGTAGATAACAGGTAGGATGGATAAAAAAGATAGAATATAAAGGTAAGACAAGTAGATGATAGAATATATAATATATAATGGGTGGTGATTGATAGATAAGATAGATGATAAGTTTTATAGCTTTTTAAAATAAGTGATGGATAAATTGGCATGTGAATTGCTAAAAAAAAAAACAAAAATGTTTGAAAGGCAATGCAGCAGAACTCCCCAAAGAGTCCTCGCCCTTAGGAAAACCATCCCATTTCTGGGAATGTTTCCATAGGGTGCTGGAAAACAGAAGAAAGAGGAGGAGGTAAAGATAAGAGGGAGCCAGGAGGGAGGGAGATGGGGAAAAAAACCAAGTGGAAATTTCAGCCAGTGGAAGCAGCTGTAACCCCTAACTCCGGGATGGGCTACGGAAAGACAACAGGAAGTAGGCAAACTCGGCATTTTGGTACCAGTGTGCTGAGAGTCAAGGAATCAAGGCTAAGAAAATCAGAAAAGTAAATCAGAGTTGTGCTTGACAACCCCCAGTCCTGCCTTAGCCTGGAGCTCCTCTTAGTCTGAGAAGAGCTGGTTCTATCTTAGTTAAAAGTCTGGCCCCATTCCCCAGAAGCCATGGAAAGCCAGGTCTGCAGGACGGCAGAGGGCAGTGTGGAGCCCAGGGACCCAGGTCAGTAAGCCTGAGCCTTTTTCTGCTTCCCACAGACGGTGCAGATCCTGATCGGCCTCATCCACCTTGGCTTCGGCAGCGTCCTGCTTATGGTTCGACGAGGCCACCTGGGAATGCTCTTCATTGAAGCTGGCGTCCCCTTCTGGGGAGGAGCTTGTGTGAGTGCGGGATTAGCCATCCTCGGCTAGGGAGTGGTCTTGCCCAGGCCACCTCGCCCTGTTCCACTCCTACATCAGGGTTTTACTCACCACCACCCCTACCAGACTAACGTGGGAATAACAGTTATCACTCACCAGAAACCTCAGCCTGACCCACCCCCAGCAAACAGGCAGAGTTCTATCAGAAATTAAGGGTGAGGAGGCAGCAGGCCAGTGTCCTGATCACACCCGGCTACCTGAGTCCTAACCCCACACTCAGCAGAAACCTCTCAGTTCCCTCTGTGGGTTCCAGTCCTGCCTGAGCTGCTCCCTGGGGAGTCTCCCTGCCCTGTGTCCATTCTCTGGCCATACCTCACTGGAGAACCAAATGAGGGCTTCCTTGTCTGCACCAAAGTCCCAAAGAGAGGAAGTTTGCAAGGTGGCACTGCTGTCTGTGCCTCTACCAAAGGTGCCAGTGCCTCTGAGGGTCATGGGGAGCCTCCAGCTACCTCCAGGAAGCATGGGCTTTCAGACGAGCTTAATGGGGTCTTCATTGAAGCTCTGCTGTGTAGTGGAGTCCCTCTGCATATCCCATACTGTTGTGGGAAATAATAAAAAAGAGACTGACAGGCTTCCCATGCTACTGCCAGCAACTCTCAGCCCCGGCAGGCTGGCCAGCTATGCACTGCCGGTAATAGTCAGCCTGTTCTTATCTCATGGAGACTCTGACACAGAACTCCAAAGTCTCTCCTCCACCTGACAACTCTGCTGCCTGTCCTGTCCAGCAGGGCATTAAGCAGGGGTCGGGGAGTTCACCTGAAAGAGGGGGGATGGGGGCAGGAAACAGGCAAAGACGAAAAGAAATGGCAATCTGTCTATAGTCTGATCAAATTGCCATTTTTACTTTTTCACACACGGGTTATATACACCAAAAGGCAGGGTGTGGGGAAGGGGATGACTCGGGAGTGTAGGTGTTCAGGGGGAGTACAGATATCTTCCAGAACAGAGTGTTAGCTGGGTGAAGGTTCAGGGACAGACCACTATGACTCCAGTGATTCACTTGTCCTTATCTAAGTTGGTACTATCCACCAAGGTCATCTATCTACAAGGTCTATAACTATCCAGTCTGGCAATTTTCCACCAAAGCTGCTTGTTTACAATAGCTTCTAGTCATCTGTTTAAGTGTTTTTTCATGAGACCCAAGACTTTGTGTTAGCAGGCATTTATGTCAGGCCTATTGCTGATTTTAGGCCTATGGCTGATTTTAGGCCTTCAGTGTATAAGCAGGGCTGCCCCTGACAGTTGCATCCATGGTCCCATGCAGTGACCGCTCACCTCAAGGTTAGCTATCACAATACCCAGTAACCCGGTGAAATCAAAACTCTTAAAGCTTATAATTAACCAGTCAGATTTATATATCAATAAATTCTCAATTCACAAGATGCCCACACAATAATTTCAAGGCCAGTTGATAATGGTACAAGCTGCCCACCTAAAAAGACAAGTTACCCCAATCATTCTATCCCTATATGAAATCATATCTACCTATGGCTATTTAAAGCCAACTGGTTCAGGATCTTCTTTCTGTCCATCCTCCATCTTGATTCTCCCCTCTCTCCTGAGACACTCCCTCTCTCTCCAACTCTTAGCTCTGCCTCCCTTTTCCCTGTCCAAACCACAAGCCTCCTGCCACAGTAATATTTTAATGTAATTAGACAAGGAAAATCCTCACACACTAGAGCCCAAGAAGCTCAAGAAGCCCTTAAAAGTGGAGTTCAGAGATGTCAACACTGCTGAAACTTCATAGCTAGAGCTAAATGGCTGGGAACAAGCTCTAAGCCCTGCTTCTTCTAGTGGTCCAAAGTGGGCCCAAGAGGGAGGAACAAGTTGGCAAGGAGGAAAATAAGGTGGGCACTGCCTTGTGAAGAAACAAAGGTAGCACTTTCTTTAAGATCCCTCCCGTTTCAACATCTGTCACAAAATGTGCGCCATTCCATGGTAGGAGGGGATAATAAACAAAAGCCTGTTTGTCAGTCTCTCGAGAGACAACAGGGTCCTGGGGCCTAGGTGGGCAGATGTAGCTCCAAATTCAGTCATTATCTTAAAACTTCACAGGGCTGGGGAGAGAGTTCAGTGTGTAATGCACTTGCATGGCAAGAGTGGGGGCTTGAATCCTTACTTCTATCATCCTTGTCAAAAGCCAACCTGGGCTTGGGACCCAGAGCTGGAGAGACAGAGACTGGCAGCCCTCCCTGTGGCTCACTGGTCAACCACCCTGACACAATCAGTGAGCCCAAGTCCACATAAGAGATCTTATCTCAAAAACCAAAGTGGGAGGAATGACACCCAAGGCTGACCTTAGCACAGAGGCATGCATGCACAAGTACACACACACACACACACAGAGGCATGCATGCACAATACACACAGGCATGCATGCACATGCCCTCACATGCACATGAGAGAAGGATCTTTTCCATTTTGTTCTTGACACCCAACTGCTACTTAGTAAATATTTGATGAGTGTATATTTGAAGGAAAGGTGAATACACTATGACACTTTAGTAATACAATGTCAACAAAAATGCATGCCTAGTAAACCATGGCTTGAGGTCTCAAGACAGAGGCCTCTTTGTGTGTTTGTTTTTGTTGTTGTTTGTTTGTTTATTTTTTGAGACAGGGTCTCTATTTGTTGCCCTGGCTGTCCTGAAACTCACTATGTAGAGGAGTCAGTTGTTTCTGCCTCCCAAGTACTAGGATTAAAGTCATGTGCTACCATGCCCAAGGACAGGGGCCTCTTACAGAACCACTAAGGCATTTTAGGAATATATCCATGATTCCTGGCCACGATGCAGACAAGGAAGCTGATGGTCCTCTACTGTTACCTTCTTGATGGAACCTAGGTGTGGCATCCCAGCCAAAACCCCACTGGGCTCTCTCTTCCCATACAGTTTATCATCTCTGGGTCCCTCTCCGTGGCAGCTGAGAGGAACCACACCAGTTGCCTGGTAAGTCTGAATGAACACAGAGAGAGCGAGGGATGGGGACAGTGCCCACTTACCAGGGTGCCACTCAGGACTCCGATCCCATCTGCTCAGTCATTTGGCCCATTCAACAAGCATTCCTTGGGATTTGCTAAGTGTCCACAGAAGGAATTTAGACATCCACATTCAGAAGGAGAAGATGGGACACTTACAAAATGCTACCCAAGGTGGATGGTAAGAGTCTAAAAATAAAGTCCTCACAGACATTCAAAAGAGGCAGATGCAGGAAGGGTCCCCAGGAGAATAGCCATCATGTTATCTTAGTAGATGGGCCTGAGGGGGGGGGGGACAAGTTGGGGGAGGGAGCAGACACATGCTGCAAACATGTCCCAAGAAAGCCACTAAGAGGGTTAGGCCTCCTTCCCAGAAGCTCCCGAAGGATGGAAGAAGCAGAGGGAGGCATTAGGGCCTCTTCTTGGGGTCTCAGGGAAGGAGAAGAGAAAGAATGGGAAAAGGAAGCCCAGCCTCCTGCAAGGCTCATGGCCCCTAGCCCCTGGGCCAGGAAGGAGGGTGCAGGAGACTGGGCACAGTGAGTGTCCTTTCTCTTTGCCTCTTCTTGTTGCTTCTCTCCCTCTCACAGGTGAGGAGCAGTCTGGGAACCAACATTCTCAGTGCCATGGCAGCCTTCGCAGGGACAGCCATTCTTCTCATGGACTTTGGTGTCACTAACTGGGTGTGTTGGCAGACGTCCCAAGGGATGATAAACCCAGAGAGATGAGGGCTATAGCCAGGACTAGGGAAGACCCAAGAGTCTGCAGTCCTGGGCTAGTTGCAGACCCTGCTGCTCCAGTAGACCTCATGAGTGTACTGGCACCATGACCCTACCCCAGTGTGGGAGTGCGCGGAGGGGGGGGCGGGTTGGGAGGGGATGAGACCCGGTAGAATGGAAGGAGGGGTGCTAAGGCTGTAGTCAGGAAAGCTGGATCCAGGTATGCCTCTGCCTCTTGCCTGGGAAAAGTTATTCTTGGTCCAGGGGGTCTCTTTACTTTTAAACATTCTATTTGCCTTGACTGTGGGTTTGGGTTCTCAGGATGTGGGCAGGGGCTACCTTGCCGTGTTGACCATCTTCACCATCCTGGAGTTCTTCATTGCTGTCATTGCCACCCACTTTGGGTGCCAAGCCACTCGTGCCCAAACTAACGCAGTGAGTATTCTCACACCAGGTCCAGAGCCCCTGACGGAGCCTGTTGTCTAGGAAGAGGTTATGCCAGAAGCCCCCCCACTTCCCTTTGTGGCTGAGCTGTGATGAGGCCCTCAAATTGTGACATGGACTATTCACCCCTGTGGCTACAGGGGGCGCCAACACTATTGGCAGAACTGAGATCCTTCCGGAATCGGAGGACAGGGTTGGAGAGGACGAGGAGCGCACCTTGCACGGAGGGGTCCACAGACTGCCAACAGACAGACACATTAGAAAAGACAGCATGGCCTAGTGGAAGTTAAGCTCATTTTTTCAGGAAAGATAGGAGACGGGTGGACAAAAAGAGCGTGGGAAGAGCGGGTACTGATAGCACAAAGGCTTGCCTGGACAGGAAAATGCAGCCAGGGGCTGGCGGGTGCCATTTAAGGTTGGAGCAGGAGAATGAACTAGATTCAAGGGGCCAATGAATGGCTACTGTGTGGAAGCAGCCAGGGACCAGCGCCATTTCAGGCAAGAGCTATAGAAGCCCCGAGTTCAGCAGAGACTGTCACAGAGAGGAAATTGCAGCTCACTAGCCTCTAGGAAAATGAGGGTTTGTCTACTTTGCTAGCTCCGGTGTGTCCACGCCCTAGTTCATAATTGACCCTAGAAAATGTTTGCTGAAATGTCAACTACACGATGCTTCTGTGTGTGAGAGAGCCGCTGTTCTCAGAGTGCCCACAGGGTGGCACTATTGCAACACTCCCTGAAGACCGCAGAGCCACCCAGAACTTGGGATGTTTTTTCTTTGCAGTCTGTGATTTTCCTACCCAATGCCTTTGGCACGGATTTCAACATCCCCAGCCCAGCAGTCTCTCCGCCCCCTGCCTATGACAACGTGGCATATATGCCCAAGGAGTCATCGGAGTAGGAGATTGAAACTTCTGCAAGTTGGAGTTCAGGCTTTCCACTCTACCCAGCTCTGTCTTTCCACCTCACCTTGTTTGTTCTGAGGCAGCAGTTGCCCAGTGAGGCTTTCCAGGCCACGTGCACTGTGTCACTGAGTGAAGTGTTCCATCCGTTTCCCATTCCCATTCTGAGTAGTGTCTTTCCAAAAAAGACATAAAGCTGGTGTCCAGGGTGTGTCCTTAAGCATCTCCCCATCCCCAGCCCTGTCACCTGGCATAGACGTCCTGTATGCTCCTCTGCAGTCCTCTGCTCATCATGGGAAATCTTGGCTTCACAGGAGGTTTCATGGGTTTGCCTTCAAGACCACTAAGCACAGAGAGCTCAGAATGTTCCAGAATAGACTGCCATTTCAAGGGCACAGAGCTCTAGCCCTACCACACAGCAAGGCCTGACCTCCAGGCTCCTAGCTCCCAAGACCAGCTCTGTCCTTTGTCATCTGCTGTTACATCTTTGGGTTTTCATTTTCCCATCGGGAAAACTAAAGTGTTAAACTACATGACATAAGACTAATCTAGCACCTCTTGGCTCCCTGGTGTCCTTGGGTCTAAGCCCCAAGCATTGCCCCCTCCATCCCGGAACCACCTCCTCCGTATTTGTAATAGGAGATTGGTATTAACTCTGGCCCTGCCCACCTACCAGGACAGGAGGCTGCAGAGGAGACGGAACAACTCCATACTCCCCCAACCCTGCCTGAAAAGCAGGAGTGCCCCTGAGAGTTACCATGGGAACAAGTTGGGTCCCATAGGAATAAGAAGACACCCTCAGCCCAGTGTTCACAGGCCCTGGCATATGGCTTGTATCCTCTATACTTTGGTGAAGAATAAACAGCGTGGCTTAGATTTTAGGTTGGTCTCAATGTGGTGATTTTTGCTTTTTAAGCTTGGGGTCTCCGGAGGGCTACCCATGATTAATCTGAGGTTTGGGTCAGTACCCCCACTATGGCAGTTAGGGACATCTCCATGCCTTGACTTCCATGGTGATCACAGAGTCTGCATGCTCAGCACTCGTGTAAGAGGCTGGGCATAGTGGCCCGTGTCTGTAACCCCAGCACCGAGAGACACAGCGTGATCCCATGGGCTTGCATGGCCAACAAATCTATCTGAATCAGTGAGCTCCGGGTTCACTGAGAGACCCCAGGGTGAAAGTTAAGATGAGCAAGTAACAGAGCAAAGGAAGCCCTCGGAGGCCTGAACTCAACATGTAGTACTTTTTCTCAAATACAAGCAGCGTGTGCACAGAGGAATAAGCTCCACAACACACGGAACTTATATACTTGCTTGCCAAGCGCTGACATTAATCATGAGTAGTTAACAATAGTAATGAATTCAAGTTAGTAATCTAAGCACAACAAGGTCTTACCAGATTTTCCCAGCTTTCCACCATCAGTCTGGTCCGGATGCCTGTTTTCTAGCGTCTAGATTGTCATTGCATCATAGCTTTGTGCCTTTCCCAGTGTTCCACGGAGCAATCTCCCATGATTCCCTTTCAGCTTCTTATCTTGATTGAGGACTCTGAATTCACAATAACCACAACCAAGTTTATGCTGAGACAGGAATAAGAGATCTCAAAATACCATCTGGTAACAGGACATTTCTGTTTCAGGAGATGAACAAAGGTTCTGGATAAAAATCTAAGAAAAAAACCCAGTCCAAATAAAGCAGGTATCTCTTCAATAATTTCTGCTGGAGAATCATAGTTTGCCTAACCTCAGAGTTCTGCAGCAGCGATCTATTATCAATACCCAAGGGTTATAACTTTAAAAATAATGGAGAAAATGTATTTACCTCACTGTTCTAGAGATTGAAGGTCAATAAGTTCACATGTAGTGATGGCCTTCTGGCACAGTCTAAAGGTGGCACAAAGAATTACTCGGCAAAAGACAGAAAGATTATGCATGCACGTCCAATTATCTCTGTTCTCATAAAGCTATAGTTATTATGGCCTCTCTGTTCCTATAAAGCTACCCTAGGATTATTTTAAAATTATAGGAATCTGATACGCCCTCCTAATACCCAGGTACTCTATTGTCCTCAGATTGGTTTCATGTGACAGAGTATACTTAAAAATCTGTGCGGGTTGGATTCCAGGGGCTCTACTAGTCCCTGAGTTGGATCCACATTGGAGAAAACTAAAAAATCAAAAGTGGGTGAGGCAAGAAAAAAAATTCTTGGCTTATTCCCGGATGAAGTCAGTTCTCTCAGGCAGGTGGGAAGCTTTTTTTTTTTTTTTTTTTTTTTTGAGATCATTATTTTTTTTGTTTCAGTTTCACTTACTTTGTTTTACTGTAATTTACAAGGAGACTGCCAAGTAAACCGGGTACTTTACATTCACACACATCCCTCAATCTCTACAGCCGTTAGAAACACACAAGTCCACACCGGCTCTGATTCCTTGTGTCCAAGCTCCCAATGAAACTACAGATGTCTGTGAGTTGGTTTCACTGGGGAAGACTGGGTTAGCAGTGACCCTTCTGGTGGTGACATTCTCCCAACAGACCCAGGATAACCACTGCCTTTATCTTGAGCTTAGAGGACACATGGAACCCAGGTTTGTTGCTGAGGAGAACCAGGCAGTGGGATGCAGTGGGAATTTCTGCCGTTGCTCCCATGGGACACAGGGCAGAGCAGAGGAGACATGAAGGTCAGGCTTGCCAATAAAGGGGTCACCACCTTGCTCTGACTGCAGCATGGTGCTGCATTAGATCTAGGGGTGGAGGTTAAAAGGCAGTGTATAACCCCAAGGATTCTACAGTGTGATTCTGGTCAGGATTCCAGGACTGATAAGAGGAAGTAGCATCAGACACAAAGAGAGTAAGAAAAGAAAAAGTAAAAAGAAAAGCCTACCCAGCTACTGCTCTTTTCTCTTGAAAAAAAAAAAAAAAAAAAGGAAAAGGCAGAGGCAAAGGAGGAGGGGGCAGCCGCCACCGCCGGGCCTCTCCCTTACTTATTTCTTTAAACATCACTAGCACTGCCTGCTTTTAATCATCACACAAATTAAATTATATAGTATGTGTGTTTCTTTGTGTCTGACTCCTCTTACTGAATGAAATGTTAGAGATTTATCTATAACATCTTATATTTTCATTTTATTATTATTTAATACTATAAACATTTTGTTTTATTCTATCACTTTAACTGGTTTACCTATTGATGGATAACGAGGTTAATTCCACTTTGGGGCATCATCAATAAAACAAACTCTCTTGTGTGTGTGTAGTTAAGAGCACTGGCTGCTCTTCCAGAGGTCTGATTCCTCCCAAGCCACATGGCAGCTCACAACTGTCAGGAACTCTAGCTCAAGGGGATCCAATCTTCTGGCCTCTGTGAGTACCAGGCATGCACACATGTGGTGCACAGACATGCATACAAACAAAAACACGTATACATATTAAATGATAAAATCATCTTTTAAAAAAGAAAGAAAAGTAAGATGAAGAATAATTGAGGAACACATCTAACACTAATCTCTGGCTTCAACATGTACATGTGTGCTCACACATACACACAAGCATACAACATATGTGCACGGGTGGAGGGATAGACACACGAATAACTACACACACATATATGTACAAACTTACCTAACTGCATATGCTTCATACACTTTAATATGTGCATTAAATATTAACAATTAAATGTGTATTCTCTGTTTTTAAAAGCTGGAGAAAAGATGAATAGAAAAAGCACCATAGTTATCTAGTTCTGCATGCTACAGACTGGACAGCTTGAAGCTACACAGTCCTGTCTCACCGTGTCCATGGTCAATATGAAGATATGCCATTGATAAGTTCTCCTCTGTGAGTCACATGGGCTGCAAGCTTGGTGGCGGCTGGACTTCAGTCTCAGGGCTTTCTGTTACTTGTGGTCACATAGCCATACCTTTTAAACCCATATCTTTTCAAGATAAACACTACCATGCTTACACAGATGATAGTACATCTGTCTTGTTTACCACCAGAGATCAAAGTCAACCAAGAACTAAGAATGACCCTGGCTAATTTGTTGTTGTTGTTGTTGTTGTTGTTGTTTTTCGAGACAGGGTTTCTCTGTGTAGCCCTGGCTGTTCTGGAACTCACTCTGTAGACCAGGCTGGCCTCGAACTCAGAGATCCACCTGCCTCTGCCTCCCAAGTGCTGGGATTAAAGGTGTGCGCCACTAGACTCTGGCTAATTTGAGGAGGGACACAAGGGAATGGGGTAGGGTCATTATACCTACTGTTATGGATACTTTGACTTTCAAAAAATTAAAAGATTCTTTGAGGGGCCAGAAAGGTGGCTCAGAAGCTAAAGTTACTGCACAACCTGTCAATATAAGCTCAGTCCTCAGCACCCATGTAAAGGTGGAAAGAGAATAAATTTTGCAAAGTCCTCTGACCTACACACACTCACACAGACATACATACAGACACACATACACACATCAACCACACACATCAATCACACACATACAAATAAAAATTTGAAAATTTTAATAATCAAATCATTCAGACGCTGCCTCCACCAACCTGACAAATGGCTTCATCAGTCCTGCTCCACAAATTGTCTGAAGTGTCAACATTGCAACTGTCTCAGCTGTTGAAGGGAGACATAAGGAAGGAGACTCAGACTTTCACCTGTCCAGGTTTGAAAGTCAGATGGTTTTGAGTGTATCTCTGATTAGCTGGGAGTGTGAGCAAGGGGTGGATCCTGGAAAGAAAAGAATCCAAAGTCTAAAGCCATAAAAATGTTCTGACTTCCACCTCTGGCTCTGTACTGAGGAAGCTCTGGATGGTAAGGCACAGCCGAAGTCTACAGTAGAGGCCCCTGAGTCAGGTGAGTACCCCCCCTCTCCACAGCAGAAACAAACAAGGGAGGGTCATCAGGGCCTCGAGTGGGGTTCAATCTCTGGTTTTTTGTTTTGTTTTGTTTTGTTTTTTGGGTTTTTCAAGACAGGGTTTCTCTATGTAGCCCTGGTTGTCCTGGAACTCACTCTGTAGACCAGGCTGGCCTGGAACTTACTCTGTAGACCAGGTTGGCCTCGAACTCAGAAATCTGCCTGTCTCTGCCTCCCAAGTGCTGGGATTAAAGGTGTGTGCCACCACCACCCGGCCATGAGTGGGGTTCAATCTTAACGCAAGAGCTCAACCTCCTGTGCCTATCAGTCAATAACTGCAAGCTGGAGGTGAGTGGCTGAAACTTCACACACACACACACACACACACACACACACACACACACACAGCCGACCGAAGGGAGCAAGAACTGTTTATCAAGCAATATCAGCAGCAGCTGGAGAACAGATGGTCCATGCTATGGAGTCCTGGGAAGTGGGGTTACTACTGGCCTCTCTCCAGGGAGGAGTCTGCTACCAGGAGCCCAGCCCACTACCAGTTGGTGATCCTGAGAGCTAAGAGAATTGTAACCCCTTCCCTTCTAATCCTGGGACCTTGAGCACATGGAGAGACAGATTTGAAAAGGCAGAGCAAGAAAGAGACTTGGGAAAGTCCACTCTCTGTTTCCCAAATCCTCCCTTTACACCAAGTGCCTAGCCCTTGAGATCCCGAGATAGGTTACTTTACAAATGTCAGGGCTCCTTCTGACCTAACATAACTGAAAACTGAATCTTCTAAGGGTGACTCTATACCTCTCAGTTCCTGCCTTTCTCTGCCTAACATGCCCATACACACATCTACACACATGTACATATATGTACACATATACACATACACATGTATGTGTAAACATACACTGCCCTCTCTGCTCTCTTAGCTTCTTCTGCACTGTCTGCTTATGGTCACATTCACATCAAGGTTATCTCAATCTCCTACCCCAGACCTCCCATGGACAGATCTTACCCATTCCACACATTCCCTGGGACCCAGCTCATTGCTCTGCAGACAGAGTCTTGAAGGGCAGTGTGGGCTCCCAGTTGACTATCCCCACACACTTCCCTCTCCACAACTGTCCCAGCTATTAGGAGCCCTTAGCTGATTACTCTCCCTGCTCTAAGCAGGAGTCAGAAGGAAGCAATGAACTTCCCATCCTGGAGATTAGAATGGACCTGTCTTAGCAGAGAACCAGACAAATGTCAGGTGAGATTCAGGCTGTAGGGCAAGCACCACTGGCTTTTATTACTAAATTCTAACCTCTGCCCCAGCCCGATTAATTCTCACAGCCCACCCTCAGGCAAGCACTAGTGTTCCTGTGTATCTGTAGAAACAGACACTGAGATGCAGGAGTAGAGCCAGTCCTAGGCCTGGCCTGTCTGCTTGGAAGATTCGTGTTCCTGCCCACTAAAAAGCTGAAGGATCCTCCTAGCTCTGTCTCTGCCTCCCACAATCTAAGGAAACGGGAGAGATTTGCAGAAAGTCCGAGGCTGAGTAGAAATCACCAAGACCCTGAAGTTCCTTAAGATTCCAGACAACTGGGTCTGTGGCTCCTCACCTGGCCAAGAAGCCTGGGAGAGGAGATCAAAAAATTCTCCCTCTGTCCCTCCCATCCTGCCAGTCTTCCTTCACCCCAAGGAAGTCTGTCCTGTCCTGGAGGTAAGGTGGGCAAGGCAACAGGGCACAAACATTCTATAGGTTCATTACCAACAACAGCTTTAAAAGATGGACTCCTGGAAAAACCTAAACCCAGGAGAGGTTTGAAGAGGGAGAAAGAGGCACTATTGAAGAGGCTGGCAGTCTGGTGTGGTGGTTTGAGCAAGAACGACCCCAATAGGTTGATATATTTGAATGCTTAGTCACCAGAGAGTGGCACTATTTGAATGGATTAGAAGGATTAGGAGGTGTGGCCTTGCTGGAGGAAGTGTGTCACTGGGGGAACGCTTTGAGATTTCAGAAGCCCATTCCAGGTCTAGCCTCTCTCTCTCTCTCTCTCTCTTCTTCTCTCTCTCTCTCTCTCTCTCTCTCTCTCTCTCTCTCTCTCTACCTTTCTCTCCCTCTCTCTCTCTTGCTCACTCTCGCTCTCCCTTTGGATCAGGATGTAAAGCTCTCAGCTACTTCACCAGTGCCATGAATGCTGCCATGCTCCCTGCCATGATAATAATGAACTAAATCTCTGAAACTGTAAGCTAGCCCCCAATTAAATGCTTTTATTTATAAGTTACCTTGGTCATGATGTCTCTTCATAGTAATTAAGATATAAGTTGGTACTAAGCCTGACCATGGTGTTTGTTGAAGAAACTTGAAAGACTTGGGGACTTTAAACCAGAAAAGTGATTGAATAACCTCTTAAAGTGGTTTAATGGGAACTAACCTGTATACTAACAGAAGCATGGAAGACAGAGTGAGGAAAGCAATGTAGATTATGACAGCCTGGCTCAAGAGGTTTCAGAAAGGAAGAATATTAGTAGTAAGTGGCCTAGAAACTGTTCTTGCAGTATTTGGCAAAGAAAGTGACTTCCCTTGTCCTAAAATTTTGCCTGGGGCTAAATTAAAGTGTTTTGGATTAATGGCGTTGGCACCAAAGATTTTGAGATAGCCTACTGTTGGCTATGCCATGTGGTTATTAGTAGTCACTCTTGTACAGGTCTACAATGAAAACCAATGAGCTTGACAAAAAGAAATATAAAATGTAAACTATGAGAAGAAAATGAGCACTAGGCTATGTGGTGTTGGAGTTAAGTCTAGTGCTCAAGGGGATAAAATGTTCAAAGAAAAACCTGATTCTAAAGAGAATAATGGCCGGGCAGTGGTGGCGCACGCCTTTAATCCCAGCACTTGGGAGGCAGAGACAGGCAGATTTCTGAGTTCGAGGCCAGCCTGGTCTACAGAGTGAGTTCCAGGACAGCCAAGGCTATACAGAGAAACCCTGTCTTGAAAAACCAAAATAATAATAATAATAAAAATAAATAAATAAACAGAATAATGGAGTAGTGACGTCAGGACAAGACCCCACCCAGTTAAGCTTCCAACTTGTGTAAAGGAATTAGGGAAAAGCTTAAGCAGTGAAGGAGACCAACAACAGAAAGCTCGTGCAAATGCAACTGAACAAGGGGGCTAAGTTCCCGTACCATCAAGCAGCAGAGCTTGGCAGCTTTGGCCACGTGATTCTGGTTTTAGAGGGAAGGATACAAGAAGAGGGACTGTGAAATCTTCCTCCATGTCTCAGAGAAGCCACTGAGGACAAACATATGTCAGTGTTGTCTCTGCATGGCGGCCCAATGACGCCATTCAGTGAAGCTGTAAAGGTGAAGCTTAGATTTTACTGGAGAGTGCAAAATGAAGATGCCAGAGCCATGAGATACCCACCAAGGAGAGTTGCAGACTTGGTGTGGAACCATCCCAAGAGAGAGAAGTATGTTGCACTCAAAGGTAAAAGGAGTTGGAGATATAAAGAACACTTTGCCATCAGGTGTAGAGATGCAGAGTTTGGAGTTTGCCCTGCTCGTTTCAGTCTCAGTTTGGTCCATCATTTCCTCAGTTTGCTCCCTTTACTCCCTTTTGGAAAGGTAATATATATTTTGTGTCATTGTACACAGGAAGTATGTGAACTGCATTTTGATTTTTATTTTGTAGGTGGTTACAGTTAAGAAAATGCTTAAGTCTCAGAAGAGATCTTGACTTTTAAACAGTGTTAAGACTGAAAGATGATGGGGACTTTTGAAGTAGAAGTTGGACTAAATGAATTTTACATTATGAGATGGCTATAATCCTATGTTGGCCAATGTGGTGGTTTGAGTAAGAATCCACCCCCCATAGGCTCATATATTTGAATGTTCAGTCACCAAGGAGTGGCTTTGTTTAAAAGGATTAGAAGGATTAGGAAGTTTGAACTTGATAAAGGAAGAGTGTCAGAGTGGGCTTTGAGGTTTCAAAAGCCCATGCCAGGCCCAGCCATTCTCTCATTCTCCCAATCTCTTATATTCTCTCTCTCTCTCTCTCTCTCTCTCTCTCTCTCTCTCTCTCTCTCTCTGTGTGTGTGTGTGTGTGTGTGTGTGTGTGTATCTGTGTGTGTGTCTGTGTCTGTGTGTCTGTGTGTCTTTGTGTGTGTGTGTGTGTGTGTGTGTGTGTGTGTGTGTGTGTATCTGTCGATCAGAATGTAAAGCTCTCAGCTACTTCACCAGTGCCATGCATGGCAGCTTGGTGATTAATAATGATATCTCTTCACAGTAATAGAACAGTGACTAAGATACCAGGTTGCAAACTAAGTTCTCAAGTTCACGTCTAGGGAAATGGGGGATTTCACAAGAGGGTCAGTTTGGGAGCACAGTGTGGAAGTTAGAAGGCTGTGTTTTTCAGAACACTAACTCATTGTCTGGCTGCGTGGCCCTTATCTTCAGGACACTGCTCAGTCAGCAGCCTGTGTTTTGTATACCAATAATGACAACTTCCTGTTGGCCAGGCCCTTATCTTAAGGACGTGACTCTGGAACAAGAGTGAAGGCTGGAGCCAAGCAATGAAATATGAAAAAAAAAAAAAAAAAGGCAAGACAGAGTCACCATAGCCAACAGCAAGATAAAGCCACCATTAGCTACAGCAAGACAGAGTCACTGAGTCACTGTTGGCAATGTCCTACTGCCATTACACTCTTGATTTTGGAATGTGGCAAGGGACTTTATAACCCACACCCCTTTCCCTCTGTTGTCTAAGGCCTGCCCCTCCAGCCCCTCCTCTTTAAGAGTATACAAAGTTCCTCTTTGCATCATTCCATTCCAAGTTCAAGTTGGAAATAAGCCTTGAGATCAGAGCCCAATCCCAAGCCCAACTATAAGGCAGCCATGAAGGCACCAACAGGGGGAACAGATACCCAAAAAGTTCCTAGAACCAGAGGTTTGGAAGTTTGTCATTAAACTCAAAGAAGACCCTACAGAATATCAGCTGCAGCATATGGCTGGACTCTAAGGAAGAAGATTCTACAGAAAATTAAATGTAGGAAATGTCCTTAGTATCAAAACAGAGCACGTCCCTGCAGGAATCCTCAAAGTCTTGAAAAAAGTAAGAAGGTAATGTGTAAGGTTTCCTAAACTTGTTTAACTAGGATCCCTTTTAACCTAGATCCGTGAGGACCAGTGTTCCATGGGATGTGCTTTGGGAGAGAGTACTCTGTCCTCTTGAGTCCAGTTCCTTACTGGATATTTGAACCATTTCCACTGGCACAGCTTACAGAAGCAAGCACCCAGGTGTAGACACTTCCTCATCCCCAGTGGCCAAATGGCCACCACCACCAGACATCCCAGTTCTGTCCTCAAGAAGCTTCATTTGAAGTCATAGCTACATCAGAAAGGCCTGGGGAAAGCTATACAACTGAAGCCAAACACTCCCAGATCGGCTCACAGAAAAGAGCCACACAGCCATCTCTCTGGGTTCAGCTTCTAAAGCCCAAGGAAGAAAAGGCCTACTTATCATTCCCACTAAACCAGGGGCTGTCACTGCCAGTTCATGGAGATATCGACTAGGGAGTCCCACCAGCAGCCCAGGCCAAGAACACAGGAGATGGTGTTAGGCCAGCTTACCATGGTTCCACTCTTATTTATTGGCTATGCAACCTTAGATGTGTGGCCTAACTTCTCTGAGCCTCATCTGCAAAATGGGAGTGAGAACATCATTTCCCTCATGGGGTTGGGATGCAGATACCAACAGATGACGCATATAAAATGCTTATATCAGTGCTTGGAACAGAGAAAGGACTCATGAGTGTTGCTGTTGTGGACATTGTTAAGTACTGACTCACTGGCTCCATGTGGGCTCAGAATAAGCCCCAGGCAGAAATCTCCTTCCCTTCTCTCTCCTAACCCCTCAAACCCAGGAGACACGGGCATCACTGAAGGGCCATGGTTTTGTTCCCGTCACCTTCAGTTGTCTCATTCTAAGCCACAGTTGGGGACTGTTTACAAAATGCTCACATGAGCTAGGCCTCCTGACCCCTAGCTCCTGCTTACCTTTCAGGTAGCCAGTGGAAGCTCCCTCTTGTACTGGTTGGCAATGAACTTCATCTGGCCTTCATTTTCCTGCATCCCCAGAGAGGCTGAGAACATTGCTAGGCTCTGGATTGTTTAAATCAAAGTTAATGGGCTTCTACTTTCTGAGTCTCCACTTGGCTTTGCAGAGGGTCTTTTTCTTTGTGTGTGCTTGTTATACGTGTATGATTCCAACACCTCTAATAAAAAGCTTTGCTTTACCATCTGAAAACAAATCAAGGTCAAAAGTTACTGGACAAGGCCACCACTGTCCAGGGGGCAGAGGTGACAGTAAGAGTTGCATCCAAGCCTCGGACACAAGCTCAACCCTAACAAGTCCTTCTTCTTGGTCTACAGCCAGGATTCCCTGCCAGAGTCAATGGATATACAAGCTCCCACGGTGATTCCCAGCAGTGTTACTGGAGAAGTCTCTCGATGGCAGAACCTAGGACCTGCCCAGCCTGCACAGAAAGTGGCCCAGCCCCAGCATCTGGTTCCAGATAGGCACCTTGAAAAAACCCTGGAGGGAAGTGGCCTTCTGCAGAAGTTGGGTGTGAGTAGGGAGGTGACACCCAGGGAAGAGGTTAAGCGGGGAGCCTCCAGCTCTGTTACACTCATCCTAAAACTGAAACAAAAGCAACAGGGAGGATGGTGCTTTGTGGAGTGTGAACAGGGCCCAGGATGCCAGCCATGCAGAGACAGAGCAGAATGCATGCCCTCAAGTGGGGTTTGACATCCTTGCCTGTTCCTCCAGTTAGCCCTGGGGAGGGGGTCCCTCCTTGATGACCAAGACCCCTAAGAAGTAAGGAAAGGAACTCCCACCAGTAGGTCCAGGCACTGGTAGTCATGTAAGGCTAGCATTTGCCACCTCACCTTAGCTACTTCCGGCTTCCCACCCAGGTCTTTCACATCATCATCGCTTTGGCACACCTGGCCTTTGGTTCTTACCTGATCTTCAGAGTCAAGAATCTACACTTGGTGGTGTTGAAGTGCTGGTATCCATTCTGGGGAAGTCTCTCTGTAAGTAAGAGCCCGAATCAATGGGTACAGGGATACACAGGGGGTCCCTGAGAGGCCCTGGCACTGGAAGCTGAGTGCAGCCAAAGAGTCTATCTGCCTCCATCTTCCTTTTCTGTCTTCATTCCCTCAATTACACTATCCGTAGATCCTTCCTGAGAGCACCTGTCACTCATGGGCCCTGTGGACCCTCCTTTAATTGACCATATATGTTGGGTAGAGAGAAGAGCCAGTATGAGCTAGGTTCACAAGGCTTCTGAGCACCCAGCCTTTTGTAGCCAAAGCCTTTCATCACTATCAGGCTCTTCCTGCAGCCACACACAACTGTGATCCACAACTCCAGTCCTTCTGGGCCATCAGTCAGAATGAGAGACAATATGGGACTCTGTTGTAGTAATTATTTAAATAGGCCTTTGGTTCAGGCTGACTAAGCTGCAGCTGCTCTGCCTAGCCCAGCCACCATGTTTCTCAGCCAGAGGCCACATGCGTGCTGCAACTAGAACAGGCAGCCATGAAACACCAGCTCTGCCACCCACTAGATGCCAGTGTGAGAGATGGCTCTGCCAATCTTCCACACTGTCTCAGCAAGGCAGGGCATTGCCCAGACCATTCCACCATCCATGCAGGCCCAGTGAGAGAATAAGACTCTAATTCTTATAGATTAATCAAAGCTTATATATTTGGCAATGATCAGTAACAAGATACCCATACAATCAGAAGTGTAACCAATACCCAACCTAGGTATTACCAACTACCTTTGGCTGCTACAGGCACGTAAACATCCGTCTCCATCGCTCCTGCATCTCTGCTCTCTCGCTCCTCCTCTTCCTTTTATCTCTTCCTCTCCTAACTCTTCCTCTTCCTTTTCCTCTTTCTCTCCTAACTCCTCACACCTTAGCTCCTCCTACAAGACCCACACACACCATTCCCTAAAGGATCCATGCTCTTCCAGGACTCCAGGGCACTGTCCTGACCCTGAAAACTGCCTTCACACTTAGCCCTAGCTCCACTGTATCCTCTTAGGCAAAAGTCTTCACTCCCATCCCCAGCTTCCTCTCAGTCCTCCATCCCCACTGTCCCTGCTTACCATTCCTACTACAGTAACAGGTCTTCCTACACATGAGATGACTATTACCCCGTTCTCCCCAAGATGAGCACATAGCAAGGACTCACCATACATATAGAAGATAGATCAGAAACACCCTAGGCTTCAGGACCAGAATAATGTCCTCCTTAGTGCAGGAGCAAGGTTGAGAGAGGGTGGTTACTGTGACCTAGCTGTGACCTGCACAAAGTCTGGAGGTTTGTGTCCTCCACAGGTAAGCACATTGAAGGACAGAGGCTGGAGTGGGCTTGCTCTGTCCAAGTGGTGTTCTCTACCTTACCTGCCAAAAGGGGTTGTTTTCTTAGAGAATAAAGGGGACTTTGTGGTCTCAAGGTACCTCAACTTCCCTCCTTTGACCTCCAAACCTGGTCTGCAGTTTCTCATTTCAGGGATCTTGGCCATAACAGCAGTGACACTTCCCAAGACCTATCTGGTAAGTTGGTACCTTGAGATCCTTCTCTCAAAGCTAGGGGAAAGGACAAGGGCATCTGTATGCAGGGGTGACCCTGAATGCATCATCAAGATAGAAGAAGACATCTGAGAGGCTCCAGGTGCAGACAACTGACTAGAGTTGACAAGGAAGAAGTGGAGCCCCACCTGGAGCTCCTGCCCTCTCAGGAATGGCTCCAGGAACCCACACCTCCATCTAGAACAGACCTTGGCTTCTTCATTAATTGCTTTTTCAAGATGCCTGACAGAAAGTGAATTGTGGTTTAAGAGGGTACAGTCTACTGTAGTGAGGAAGTCTTGGCAGTAGGAGCAGGTGGCTGCTTGCTTCACATCTGAGTAGATCAGAAAGCAGAGAGATGAATGCCGGTGCTCATCTGACCCCTTTTTATTATTCCATCTGAGAATCCCTCCCCCACCAATAGGATGATGCTACCCACTTTTAGGGTGGGTCCTATCTCATCAGTCAAACCTCTCTAGAATACCTTCACAGACATCTCCAGAGGTGTGTCTCCTAGGTAATTCCAAATCTACTCAAGCTAACAATGAAGATTAGGCATCATAGCTTCCTTCCAAATCTGTCAAATCTTTATTCTTTCACAATTCATGCATATGTATTGCGTACTTTGATCATATCTCTGCTCCCAGTTTGTCTTCTCTTATGCCTTTTCCCTCCCACAAACCCTCTCTTCCTCCCTCAACACTCAATTCTCCCTCCTTCTTTCATGTGTTTTGTTTTGTTTGTTTGTTTTGTTTTGTTTTGTTTTGTTTTGGGGTTTGTGTCCCATTGTGTTTTAATTAGTGTTACCTACATGAGCATGGGTGGGAGTTATTTACTTGAACAAGGACAACCTACCACTGCCTACACCACTGAGAAATATGACGCCTACTCCCCTCACAAAACCTAACAGCCTATTGCTCCTCAGAGCAAATCTAGCACGTTTTGACTTCATTCATTACACGGCAATTCAAACCCCTAAACCATCAGCCTGAGGACCACCTGGCTCTGCATCACTTCCCCGGTTCAAGAGCCACTTCTCAATAGCCCTCAGGTCCTTCCCCAACCCACACCCTCTCTTAGCGTTCACTTCTATCCATCAAGTGTGATCTGGAGGAGTCATCCCACACTCTCTCCTCACTGCAGCTCAAAGGTTTTATTCTAGAGTATAAATCCTACCATTTCCTTGAGCTTCTTGAGGGGCATAGAAAATGGGCATTTGACCCAGCAGAGGCAGGAAATCCCAGGCAGAGACCTGCCTGACAGGGGCCCCTGTTTCAACACTCCAGCAGGATAGATGGAGAGGAAGGAAGACCTTGAAGGATTAAGAGGCAGAACCCTCAGACTCTTCCTGCCCTTCCCTGTGGGGTCCTCTGGATGTTAGACTCTGAGAGCTTGGGAACCTGATGTAGGATGGTCACTGGGGAGTGTGTTGTGATGTATCCTTCTTTAGTATAAGCCTCATGACTGGCATGGGCTCCTGGTCCTTCCAATGTGTCCAATAGAGGATGCCAGGGCCCTTCCTAGCAATTGGAGCCTAGTGTGTGAGTTAGTAGCCTGGAGCTCAAAGATGGGTGGAGCCTCCAGATATGGGTGAGGGTGTCATAAACCAATTTCCTAGAAGGAAGGCCTTGAGTTGGGTCACTATGCATTGGCCACGAGCTCTAACATTTTCAACTCTGCTTGCAGAAGATTCTGTGTGTGATAGCAAACGTCATCAGCTTGTTCTGCGCACTGACTGGCTTCTTTGTCATTGCCAAGGACCTCTTTCTGGAGAATCCTTTTCCATGGCCAATCTGGAGACCATACCCCAACCCCACAGTGAGTTTCACTCCCCTCATGAGTCCTCTGAGTCCAAGGAGGGAACAGCCTTGAGCTTGGCTGAGAAGAACCAATCAGCGCTCAGAAAACCTGTCCCAAAACCAGGCACTGCCAATCTATATACATCCCTCTGGAGGCATGGTGGAAGCAACATGGCTGGCCTTCTCATGAGTCAACAGTAGGAAACTGGACTGTGCTTCAAGTCACCATGTCCAGTCCTCCTTTTACACATGGGAAACTTGAGGCCCAGAGGGAGAGAATGTCCTGCCTGGTGCTGAGCAGCCAATTGACTGCTAGACCACACCCTAGAACTGCTGGTTCCACAGCTAAAGCACCTCCTCCCAACGGCCTTGCAGACAGGCTAAGTCCTCTTTGCTTCCCTCGTTTTATGGGAGGTTCAAAATGTATAAATTAATGGCCAGAGGCCATGCAGTAAGTCCAAATAAGTACAGTCCATACAGTAAAGGCTTAAAGCCTGGTCTGCAGCACTCAGCCCAGTTCTCTTTCACTGCACCATTGCTCCTCTACATCAGGGGAAACACTGTCACTCTAAGTTAGGCGCCTCTCGGCCAGATTCCAAAGTGACTCAAGTTGCATACGCACGCATGCTCCCCTCGTGAACATAGATCTCTTCCTGGAGATCTTACTATCAGGGCCCACAGCCATCACGGCCTGGAGGGTGAATGGTCAGTAGCTTTGCCCCAGTGGCTCCCAGCTCACCCCTCCCCAACCCTGCTATAAAACACACTTTCTCTCTGGATCTAGGGAAGTCCATCCGCTGAGTAGAGCTGTCCAGATGACCCTTAGGGCCACTTCTAGTTCTTCCAGGGACTTGGGAGACTCTCTGGTCCTCCATGCTTCAGGAAATATTCACCTAACCCCCCTATGTGCTCAGCATTGAACACAGGGCATGATAGAAACTGCCCCAATCCCTCAGACCTTCCTACCCTCTGAGGGGAGCAGAAGCCCTGATGTTTCTGCTGAGGATCTGCCTGCAGGTCTCAGGTGACAAGATACCCTATCCTTCTTCCTGCCACTCCCTGCAGACCTACATCCAAAGACTAGAGCTAACTCTGTTCTGCCTCAACTTCCTGGAGATCTTCCTGTCGGGCCCACAGCCATCACAGCCAGTAGGATGAAACGCCTGCGTACAGAGGTGAGGCCTTCCTGTAGACAACCCCTCAGGGCACGGAGACACATTAGGCAGCAGAGAGCTCAGAACAGACAGACAGCAGGCAAGGGTCACAGGCTGGGCACTTAGGAGATATGGGTCCTCTGTGGAGCACTGCATTCATCTGCATATAATTGTATAGGTATGAGCCACAATGACACAGATAAACCTAGCTTTATTTCAACTTCTTTCAGGCAGGTGTGTACTTGCCACTATACAGTTAAGTAAACCAAGGCCGAAAGAAATCACACCATCTCCTAAAGCTAGAGCAGATCAGCCCACGTTGGAATGAGCAACTTGCCCACAGTCAACAAGACTCTGGAGCAGAACTAGAACTCAAACCCCACTACCTAAGCCCTGTGGATCTTTCTCAATCAGTGTGGGGAAGACAGTCACACATAGACATCTAGAAGTTCTCGTCAAGCCTCATGTAGAGCTTGAGACTTCGAAAGTGACCCTGCCAAGACACACTTTATAAAGACTGATCATACCATGTACTAGACCAATAAGGACAGGGATTTCTCTATTTCAGGACAAGGATGACACCCCTCTCGTTCCTGACACACCTGTGGAACCTAAAGGTCTGCCACTGGAGCCACCACCATCCTACGAAGATGTGACTCAAGGTAACACACAGCATGAGTAAAGTAAGAGGTGAAGGGATTCTTATTCTGGTGCCACAGATCTTCAGAAAGAATTCACCACGGCCCCTTCTCCCTGGCTTAGACAGGAGCTAGTTCCCCCTGGGAAAGGGACAAACAGTGATTTTTCTAAAACAGTCTACCAAGGAATATGTGGTGGTCCCCTCCCCTATGCCACCCCAGACCCAGATACCTCAGTGCCTGAGATACCAGCCTCCTCTACTAAATCAGGGTAGAACCAGATGTCCTCCTTGCCAACCTCCAGGGCAGCTCTTAGGTGACCCCTGCACATCCCAGCCTCCCACCGACAGCAGGTGTACAGTGGCCATCCGTGGCTGGAGTGGAATGGCATAGGCTATGTCTAGAGTAGTCATGAATCTGAATCATTGGGATGCCCCAAACCAGAGGAACATCAAACCAAAACCACACAAGGTCTCTGTCTCTGGGGCCTCAGTGTCTTCATCTGTAAATGGAAGGGAAGTGGCAGCCATGATGCAGGAGGCTCCTGTAAGCTCAGAAACCTGAGATTCGAAAAAGTAGAGTTCAAGATGAAACTCTAGCCTGAGAAGTCTAGAGCTACTCAGGCTGGTGGGAAAGTTGGGGGAAGGCCCTGCCTTCCTTGCTTCCAACCTTCAGTGATCAGAGATCACTCACCAGTCTGGCTTATTTGTTAGCCACACTGGATTCCTTCCGTTTCTTTAAGTTAATTTGTTCCTTATATTATTATAAGGGGTCTCTGTTTAGCAATAAAAACTTTTGTAACCAAAGTAAGCCTCCAAAGTAACAAACATGGTAAGACTAAATATCACCAGATTCTTGGCCCCTCTGCCATGACCTCACCTGCTGCTCAGGGCTTCTTTGCTCTGCTGCAGTCTCTCTAAGCTACCATGAGATTCCCTAACACACAAGCACACCCTGTCTCTGAGCCGTAACCCAGGCTTCTCCTTGGCCGGGACCCTCCTCTGATACACGCAGAGCTTACTCTGAGCCTTTCTTGGGCCACCAGCTCTGGACTGGTGCTGACCTCTGACCCCTTAGCTCTGCCTCACACAGGCCCAAGGACCTTGAGAAAGTAGTCTAAGACTGCTCCCCAGTAAGTGCTAGTGTAGGTCCAAGCTGAATTCCTGCCCCACTGAGGATGCACAGGCTGTGGCATGACCCTGGATCTCCAGAAGGAAGAGTTCATGGGGAGGTGAGATACATACATTCAAATACCAGCAACATCAGCCGGCTTAGCTCAAGGGAACCCTGTCCTCCCGTCAGCCTACTTACCTCACAACTAGGGCTTGGGCATCTGGGTCCAGGGAGAGCTCAGTCCTGACTATTGACTTGGAGGAACTGCCAAGTGTCCCTGCATCTATTTGATTCTAAACATCATTGAATTGTAATGACACAAGTCCATTTAAAGAAAGGGGTTATTACATGCGCATCCTAAGGACATGTAGTTCAGTTGGTAGAGGGTTTTCCTAGCTGGGAAACAAGCAAAGTAAATCTCTTCACCCAACTCAGTTTGCAGAAAAAAATGTGGATTTGAACTCTAACCTCAGTTACATTTCCTTGAACTTGGAATTCTACTTTCTCGTATCATCAAACTCCTATGTTAAGAGAATCATGGTGAATCATCTCAGATAACCTCATGCCACAGATGGAGAAACTAAAGCCCAGCTGGGTGAGGTAGACTCACTGAGTGTTACCCAGAAGGTGGCTTTGATGGACAAGAGGCTGGGTTCCATGTCTTACGTTATTATCGCTCTGGCCATGGCTCCTCAGCCCTGTCCTACCTGCTTCCTGAGATCCTGAGAGTTGGAAGATCAACTCTTGTGTCTAGCACCCACCTTAGCCTGTAGCTCCCAAACTTATTGTTTGTTGCAGTCTGTGACTCTAACCCCACTGCCAGCCCAGAAACATTAAGAGAAACCCCCCAAACATGGGCCTCCTCCCTCAGCACTGCATGTACTTCAGCACTGAGGCAGGTCATGAAGGCCTAATAGTTATTCCCTTGTTCCACAGATGAACACTGTATCTCTGCAGTACCAAGACCATCCCCACCTCCCATCGGCTGGATTGTGGTGATGTCACAGATGTGACTTTCACAAATAAATGCGTAACTACTATAAAGAGAAACTGGGGCGTTCTGAGAGTGTGATGGAAACAGAGGGGAGAGGAGGAGAGAAGCCAAGAGGCCTCTTCTGTGGAGGCATCAAGGGATGCCCACGGGTCTAACTGTCCAGTATAGGCATAAATTTTTTACAGCATACTTTTAATAAGGGTTCAAACTCTCCTCTAGCCCACTACCCAGCAGAGGTAGTAGAAGAGAAAGATTATTAGGATGTGGGGGAAGTGGGCCTGTTCAGCAATAGTTCTTTGAGGGCAAGATCGATCTTCTTTTTCAGCAATTCAGTCCCGTAGCAAAAATCAAACACTATTCAGCAGCTTCTGATCAGTCCTCTAGGCAGGCAGACACCAGGCACGAACCAACAGTGACAGTCCTGTCCTTTCAGCAAGCAGACACTTGGCAGCTGTAGTTTGTCGGGCTGTGGAAGGGCCCATGGGCCTGGAACCCTGAGATTGCAGGTGTTTGGCCACGCCCCCAGAACCCGGGACCCTGACCCGCAGTCTCCATTTAACCTGTAACTTCAGTCATGTAAGACGCAGGTATGGGTCATGACTAACAGTCCTATTTACATATTAATAAGGCCGGGGGACATAGCTAATTAAGTTTTCTCCCTAGCCCCTCCTCTTTACACTCCCAAATATAAGGGATCTCCTCTGGGCATTTGCCGGGGAACACACATCATCCAGATCCAACAATCCCGCCATGGATAATAAAGCTATTAATTTCCACGTGTCTCCTGTGTCTGCCGCCGACATCTTCAAACTTTGGACCTTTTTGTGTATGTGGGAACCACCGTCACGGGAAAAGCTCCAGTCCCGGGACTCTGCCGCTTGAACCCCGGCCCTGGACTCTGGCTGGAGTCACCACCCATGAGGGATTTTCAGAGTCTAATAAGCCTCCATCCTCCCTCCAAGAGGAAAGGTTTCTACTGAGAGGAGATTTCTACAGAGCACAGGAGCCTTGGGTTCTATTTGTTATGCCTTTCCACAGGTAAGAGTCAGGCCCATCTTGGTTAACTAAGAAATTCTCTCTCTCAGTCATGGATCTGATCACAGTCCCAAACATCTGCACAAGAAAACTCAGACTCGAGTCTTCTGAGTACCAGGGGGCCTGAACTGTGACACGACTTCCCTTGACAATCTGAGTAAACATCTGTGTGTTCCAAACAGGGAGTTGATGACAGACCAAAGGGTCCCCACTGAGTAAAGCAGTGAGTTCGTTGGGGTCACTTGCAGAAGTGACTCAAATGCACCTGCACCATCAAGCTGAGTGGCAGAACTCCTAACAGCTGCGTCCTTGACGCTCCCTCACCACCTTGTCTCCACAGCCAAGGAGACACTCCTCTGCTCAGTGGCCGTGTGCTGCTTTATAACCCGGGAAGGCTCCTCAAGAGTCTGCTGACTCTCTGGACTACCTATGCACTGCTTGCCTTCCTCCAGGTAGGAATGTATAAGAAGAAACGACACACCAAGGTCACCTACCAAAAGCCTGGTGTTGTTACACAGAGATAAAGCCTCAGAGGAAGTGGGTGATGAGACCAGAGCCTACAGAATTACCTTTGCAAGCTGGAGGGGACTAGTCTTCAAATATCCTCACATTAAGCTTCTTATTTCAGGTCACTAGCTAACATTTATTGAGTCTTACTCTGTGCCCAAGAACCACTCTAGGTACTTTTTACCCCTAAAAATGTTGAGCCTGGTAGTGGTGGTGAGTGCCTCTGATCCCAGCACTAGGGAGGCAGAGGCAATGTTGAGCCTGGTAGTTGTGAGCGCCTCTGATCCCAGCACTAGGGAGGCAGAGGCAGGTGTGAGTTTGAGTTCAGCCAGTCCATAAAGCGAATGTCAGGACAGCCAGGGCTATTCACACAGAGAAACATGTCTGAAAAGCAAAGTTTATGCTGAGAAGACTCAGGCAGATGGATGTTAAGTCATCCTTCATATTCACATGGTTTGAATAAGAAATGTTTCCCCATAGGCTCAGCATCTGAACACTTGTCCCCAGATGGTGATGGGGTTGCTGTTTGGAGAGGTTATGGGGAGACGCAGCCTCGCTAGGAGGTACATCATGGGGCTGGGCTTTAAGAATAAAAAGGTCTCCCCACATCTAGTTCTGCTCTGCTTACAGCTCTGGTTAAGGATGTGAGCTCTCGACTTCCTGTTCCTGCCACCATGCCACTGCCGTGCCTCCTTCATTCCATGATGGACTCTAATCCTCTGAAACTGTAAACCACCATACAGCCTTTCTTCTATGAAGCTGCCAGGTCATGCTTTACCACAACAACCAAAAAGTAACGACTACAGCCACACCAAGAGAGTGCGAGGACCGGAAATTCCACTCAGTCACAGGCCTGAGCCTGAACTCAGGAGCATTCTGCCATCTTACAATCTGCAGTTTATAGCTCAGGAAGGTCTGAAAGTCGGGAAAGCCTCATGAGGGTACTCCCCACGGTTAAAAGCAATATACAAGCACTGAGGAGAAGTCAGTCTACCTTGGATCCTCCCCCAAGTTGGACACTTAGCCCCACGGGTGCATCTTTTATGAGTTGTCAATCATGCTGGTTCATGTATGTTGGAGGCAGCTGAGCAAGGACGTCAGCATCCTTGCTTGGTCCTCAAGGATGTTTGGGGAAAGGGTTGTGGATGCAGATAAAGGTGGCACTCCATGAGGAGCACATGATGAAACCCAGCGTGCCAGAAACAGGGCACAGAGCTTCATCTGACCCGTGACCACTTCTGAAATACAAGTGAGCAGCTCTACAGGGAAGCTCTGGAGAGTGCAAGGGCAAGCACAAGAGGCTGGATGTGATAGTGCATACCTCTGACCCAGCACTTGGGAGGTGTAGGCAGGCAGATGTCTGTGAGTTTGAGGCCAACCTGGTCTACATAGGGAGTTCTAGCCTAGCCAAGGCTATATAGTAAGACCCTATCTAAACAAACAAAAAAAAAAAATGTAAGTACAAAATTTCCAGGACTGGATTCCTGGAGTCTTGGGAACGTAGAACAGAAGAGATATATAAGAACCAGATGCATAAGATGTAAACTGTGCATGCAGGTGCTGGGAACAGAACCTGGGTCCTCTACAAAAGCACCAGGTGTTCTCAACCACTGAGCCAACTCCACAGCCACTTGAGAAGCCCATTAAAACAGACAAATTAGAAGTAAAAGGCAGAAAAAAGAGATTTATTCAATGTGGCCACATTGGGAAGGGGAACAAAAATCCATTGACATCCCTCTCCCCCAGTTCATCTCCAAGACAGGGATACACACATCTAAGCAGTCAGTCAAGGTGTGATCCTGTCCACCTCTGACACATCAGTGTCTGGGTGATCTGAAAAGTTGTTAGAAATGTGTGCGCTCGCGCACACACACACACCCCAAAAAAAAAAGACAGGCATAGAGGCAGAGGCAGTCTGGTCTTTGTGAATTTAAGGTCAGCCTGGACTACAAAGTAAATTCCAGGACACATGGTGAGACCCTCCCTATCTTTAAAGGGAAAAAAAATCAAACTTTAAAGTGTGAACTCTCATTTCTAGGAGACAAGTACCCTTCCCCCTGCTGGAGTCTTTTCCTTCTCCCAGCCTGAGATTCCCAGGGAAGCCCCACTTCTTGGAGTCTGTTGTTTGAATAGTCTGATAGTCAGCTGGAGGAATCCATATTATCTCCTCAGGATATCTTCATTTCTGCCAGGCTGGTTGTCCTTGGTGCGGGCTGTTAGTTCTCCTCACGGCAGCTGAGGGAGGAGACAGACTGTACCCGGAAGGGTCTGGGTTCTCACAGAGAACAGCCAGCCACGCGTCTCGCCACTCCTCTGAGCGCAGGACAGGCCCTCCTAACAGACACAGAGTCCAGATTCCAATACTGAGGATCCCTATGCTCGGTGAGGCCTGGGCTCCCGGATGGTGCTTTAGGGATCAGTGTGTGTGCGCGGCGCGTGCGTGCGTGCGTGCGTGCGTGCGTGCGTGCGTGCGTGCGTGCGTGCGTGCGTGTGTGTGTGTGTGTGTGATGGAAATTTTTGACTGGGTCCATAGGATGGAAAATCTGGTGACATTCCTGCCTAAATGTTAAGTTACCTGCACCACTTGCTGGCTCAGCGATCAACTCAAGGACAAGCCCAGGCCTGGCACATGAGGCTTCTTGCCTGTCCAATCTTACCCTCCACTGCTCACCCTCAGGCAGGTTGAGTGACTCGCCCAGGGAGGCACAGCTACTGATCTAATAATATTTGCTCCACCAGGGAAGGACCCAGTGCATATGAGAATGAATTTCTGAATTTGATTTGGGCAGTTTCTCTGACCTGTAGTTATTTCTAATTTCTAACACTAGGTGGCACTCTAAGTCCGGATTCACACTGATTATTCAGTAAGTAGCCTTAGAACCCTGTAAAATAGACGCTAACAGGTGAGGGAGACTTTGGCTTTTTTGTGTGAATGCAGCACATCTGTAAGTTACAACTCATAAACTCCTTAGTCATCAAGCTGGACTTCTTGGGAAGATTCTTTGTGTTGTTGGTGTTGGCTCCGATTAGAGGCAAGTGTTTCTCTTACAGTCACCCATGAAATTCACACAGCAAGTGCATAAAATTCACAGAAACCAAGAAGACAGGAGTGCTGCCCAGTGCTCCAGCGCTTGCTCAAGAAAGTGACTGCTGCCTCCTCCAAGGCCTGTCCAGGGAACAGTGGCTTTGGCTCCCCGAGAGCTTGAAAGAAAATGCTATCTCAGCACTTTCCCAAAAGTACTGAGACTGTTTGCATTTTGACAAGAGCTGCAAGCTGCTTGGTCAAGTTTGAGGAACACTTAAGTACCTCAAAATCTTTAGCAATCATCTTCTAGAAGCCTTGCAAGCCTTACAGACCTCTGGGGAGAGAGAAACTGCA
This sequence comes from Mastomys natalensis, assembly GCA_021653895.1. Taxonomy (NCBI): domain Eukaryota; kingdom Metazoa; phylum Chordata; class Mammalia; order Rodentia; family Muridae; genus Mastomys; species Mastomys natalensis. The sequence continues at coordinate 2,004,626 of JAJTUV010000834.1, read as the reverse complement.
GATGCCAGGGACTTGAAGGGGAGTTAGAGGAACCAACGGCAGGCTCCATGAGATGGCAACTTCCTGTTCATTGAAGAGAAGCGGTGGGAAGGCACAGGGGCAGGGATCTAAGCAGGGCCCATGCGGGAGAGGGAAGGACTCAGGGTCCTAGATAGAGTACCCAAGCCAGCATCCCCTTAATAGGCTTCCAGCCTTATGCCTCTTCCATCCCAAAGGAATAAAGCTGTTACTGCCCCTTTTTTGGGTACCTGATCTTCTGTCTTTCGCAGATGGTCAATTAATTTTTTTATTGAAAAAAATCTTTTTTCATTCAGTATATTCTGATCAGATTTTCCTCCTCTCCCAATTGCTCCCAGATCCTTCCCACTTCCCTATCCATCGAACTCTACGTTCTTCCTCTCTCTGTCTTCTCTCTCTCTCTCAACATACACACACACACACACACACACACACACACACACACACACACTACAAAAACAGAAATCAAAAGAGGCAAAACAATAATACAAAAAAAAAAAATCCCTAACAAAGCAAACTGAGAGGGAAAAGTATACAGAAATCCTACTGAGTTTAGTTTGGTTTTTGTTGGTCAACTACTCCTGGACATGGGGACTGTCCTATAGTGTGGTTACTATACCTGGTGAGACTCCTTCAAACAAAACTGATTCTTTTTTACTTTTAGCCAGCTGGTGACAATTGTAAACAGATTCTATGTTAAAGGTGGGAGTCTGTGTTCACTTCCCCTTGTCAGTGGAGGGACCCCTTCTGGCTTGAACCTGTAACAGGTCCTGTGTGTGCTGCCACAGTCTCTGTGGGTCACTAATTAGAGAGAAGTGCTGTAATCAGGATACCTTGCCTAGAGAAAGAAGGGCCCCATGGGTCCAGCAGTGGACACGAGAGTGATGCCCTGGTACACACCTCTGTCACATGACATTAAACTGAATCTACATTGTACCACTACCTGGAAAGAATTCAAATAGAGTGGCCATATGGATCTGACAGACCGTATGTTACGTAGCTATGCCCTCCACATTGAAACATTCCCTTCTGGGGACAGGGAGAGCTGAAGAGATGGCTCAGTGTTTGAGGGTGTTTGCTGCTTTACCCGAATTTGGTCCTCAATACCCACGTCAGACAGCACACAGTCAGGACCTAATGTGTCTGGCATTCTCCGGTACTTATACTCATTGGCATATGCCCACCCAAACTCACTAACAAACATAGGAGCAAAACAAAAATCTTTTTAAAGAAGCATTCCTTCCTAGAAGGAAGAGGAACATTGATAAGACTCAGTAAGTTAAGGGGCTGAAGAAATGGCTCAGTGGTTAAAAGCACTGTCTACTCTTCCAGAGGACCAGGGTTCAATTCCAAGCACCCCATGACAGCTAACAACTGTCTGTAACTCCAATTTCAGGGAATTCCAACACCCTCTTTCGCCTCTGTGGGCATGGCATACAGGTATACACGCAGGCAAAACACCATAAACATAAAATTTTTAAATCTTTAACAATTGTAAAGGCTAAGTGTATTAGTCTGGCTTCTCTAGAGTCACAGAACATATGGAATGTCTCTATATCTTAAGGAAATTTTTTGGAATGACTTATAGTCTGCAGTCCAACTAACCCAACAATGGGCATCCAGGGATCTAGTAGTTGCTCAGTCCCAGCTAAGCTAGGTGTTTCAGCCAGCCTTCTGTATAAGCTGGAATCCTGAAGTAGGTTCCAACAGATGTGCTGGCAAGTAAATGCAAGCAGGTGAAGAAGAGTGAGTCTTTCTTCTTCCATTGTCCTTATGTAGGCTCCCAGCAGAAGGCATAGCCCAGACTAAAGGTGTGTACCACCATGCCTGGATTTGGAACTTGTTCTGTCCCAGGCTGGTCATCAACTCAGAGATCTGCTTGCTTCAGTCTCCTGGGATTAAAGGCATTTACAACTTTACCTGGGTCTAAGCTTTTCATGGCCACTATGCCTCAAGATCTGGATCAAAAGAGTGTGTCATCTCATGTCAAGATCTGGGTCAGAAGTCTGTGTCTTCTAGCTTCAAGATCTGAATCACAGGCATGCCCTCCATTTCTAGATTGTAGTTCATTCCAGATGTAGTCAGGTTGGCAACCAGGAATAGCCATCACACTAAGAAAGTTGATGAAACTTAAAAGGCTCAAGAAGTACAGAAATTTACAAGACTCAGTGGCTCCTTTCCCAGCTAATATAAGCAGGAAAGAACTTGGATGAAGGACTCTTCTGTGGAGCTGCCCTCCAGTTGGACAGGGAGCTCCAGGGATGTGGTCTTCACGAGTCATCACCTACCCTGGCATGGGCTTTCAGTGATTCAGCTGCCTTGGAGTCATCCACGTTCCTAGAAGTAGATTCTCACTCATGTTCCTGTAAGCAACCCCAGTAAACTCACTGGTTCACCAAGTGATTACTTGTGTGGAACTTTTCCCTTTGTCACTGGTTTGTTGTCTAGGGCAAATACACATTTGTTCATGTCTCCCAGGAAAAGTCACACACCTTGTTCATAACTGTTATCCCTATCAGTACAGAAGTTCCTATTAGGACAGTGTTGTATGATTACTGAAGACCCTGGACGTACAAATAGAAAGCCCCAGAGACTTTTCCTGGAGGCCAGCAGACAGTGGTGTGGCCTTGGGCACTGAACTCGGGCACCTGACCCTGCAAGGAGGATCCCTCTTTCCCCTAGACTTCAGCAGACGCCCATGAATCTGAGATGGTGCTTGCCTAGCCATAGGACTTGTGACTCATGCCCAGCAGGATACTGCACAAGGCTGCACACGCAAAGGTATGGGTGTGCAGAACATTGTGGGTCTGGAACACCAAGCTGGTATCTCCGGCTTCTGCTGTCACACCAGCTCTACTTCCCTGATTAATTCACTCTGGGTGTTAGCTGTGGCTTTGGGGATACTCTGAAGTTATAAGGTACTGGCATGTGGTAACTTGTGAAATATATCTGACTTAGATGAGTGGGGAGAGGGGAAGTCAGTGCCTCTTTAATACAAATTATCACCCTCATTCTTTCTGTTCAGCATGGCACTGTAGTACACACAGCAGTCGAGCACCATCTAACTGTCTTACCTCTCTTGGCTCTTACCCTACTCTCCTCATTCACACATCACTGAGCTGACTTACTGAGGAGGGATACTAAGGCACGTTCTAAATATATTTTTACTGTTTTTCAGGTGTTGTGGTTATGATTTTTTATGCTATTCCCTGTCATTTTCTTTTGCAAAAGATTACTTTTAAAAAAGTATGTGTGTGATGTCTATCTGTCTGTGTGTGTATGTGGTATTATGAGCACATGAGTGCAAGACCTCTCAGAGGCCAGAAGAGGGCATCAGATGCCCAGAGCTGGAGTTACAGGCATTGGTGAGCCACCTGACTTAGGTACTAGGAACAGAACTCAGTCCTTTTCAGGAGCAGCATTTGTTCTTATTCATTGAACCATCTCTCCAGCCCCCAGGAGACTTTTTACAAAATGTTTTTAAAGGCTGATAGATTCCTTCTTGGCAAATGTCCCTTTGCATATCATACCTGAGCTGCCCATTGCTAAGTCCTGAGCCAGGCAGATCAGTGGTCATGCACTTGTAGAGCACATTATGAAGCCCTCCCACAGAGGCAGACACTGGAGCTAGAGAAGCCAGTTACAGACAGTTGTGAGCCACTATGTAGGTGCTAGGAAACCCAGGTCCTCTGCAAGAGCAGCAAGCACTTTTAACCACTGAGCCGTCTTTCCAGACATCCCCACCCCAGCCAATGTAGTATTTTATCTTCATTCATTCATTTGATGATTATTTATGACTAATTGCTAAGTAGCAAGTACTGATTTGTGTTTAAAGAATATACCAACAAAGAAAATAAAAATGAAAAACTATGCATAGTGAAAGGCCCCGGCCCGTGGGTATTTGACGAGACCTTAGGGAAGGGGGCGAAAGAATGAAAGGACAAGAGACACAAGAAATGAGAGCAAGTCTGGAGTTCTGATCAAGCTCTGAAACTTTAATTTCAGGTGCAAGTTATAAAGACACAGCAAAGCCGGGCGGTGGTGGCACATGCCTTTAATCCCAGCACTTGGGAGGCAGAGGCAGGAGGATTTCTGAGTTCGAGGCCAGCCTGGTCTACAGAGTGAGTTGTCTCGAAAAACCAAAAAAAAAAAAAAAAAAAAAAAAAAGAACACAACAAACCTGGACGTTTGGGTGAGGGTCATTGCTTAGGGCTTTTCCACTATTGAATGCTTATTGCCCTAGACCATCCCATTGTCATGACCAGCTGCCAGGAAATGCCAGATGTTCTTTAAGTTCCTGGGACCTGAGACCCAAGAACATCCTTTCTTAACCTTGTACTGACTAGGCTTTCCAGAACAGCAGGTAATTTCCTGAGGTTCTCTTGGAACAGCAGGTAGTTTCCTGGTTTGGCTCCCAGCAGTGAAATGACATTCTAATCAGTAAAAAAACCTACACCAAGAAAGGTCTGGGACTATAGAATGCAAATGCGCGCACATGTATACACACACACACACACACAAAGAAAGTCAGTAGAATATCTTAATAATATATACAGTCACTGGGCAGTGGTGGTGCATGCCTTTAATCCCAGCACTTGGGAGGCAGAGGCAGGAGGATTTCTGAGTTCGAAGCCAGCTTGGTCTACAGAGTGAGTTCCAGGACAGCCAGGGCTATACAGAGAAACCCTGTCTCGAAAAACCAAAAACAATAATAATATATACAGTCAAGGATTAAGAAAGAGCTTGTCATCCAATCTGCCTCTGATGAAGTAATGTAGTGATACATAGGTGACATCCCTACCCATCACCTTTCCATAGGAAAATTCCTCCCAAAAATGCCACAGGTGGACTTTCCATATCAGTCACTATTGTTGCTTAACAAGCCATCCCAGGACTTAGTGGTATAAAAATAACTGTTGATGAGTTTGGCAGGACAGATATGGGCAGGGAGAAAGTATCTGTGTCATGATTTCTGGGACCTCTGTTGGTTAGGACTGACCTGGTGAATTGGGGATAGAATCATCACAGAAGCAACTCCTTTTCTACCTGCTAGATGATAAGGGTATTAGCAGCTTGGCCCCCATTATAAGACAGCTCCAGGCAATCTCTCCACATAGGGTGATTTGTACTTCCTCACAACATGGAGGCTGAGTTTTAAAGGCCAGCATCCCATGAGAGCCAAGAGAAATCCTCAGCCCTCCATGATATAACCTTAGAAAAGCATAACAACTCTGTTGCATTCCATTAGCTGGGGGCTGTCCTGGAGTCTGAAGAATGAGGGACATAGATTCCAGTACCTGAGGGGTATCCAGGTGACACAGTAACAAGATCACATGGAGGAGAGACCCCACTGAGGCCAGCTTTGGAAATCCCAGTCCTTGACACCTTTCCAAGAAAGTCTGTCTAGATCTATGCAGAGTCATTTCAAAAGCAGAAAGCTAAAACCACACAGACAGAAAAGGATCACATCTGAGTGTTGTTTTATGTTGAGATGCACAGAACAGAAAATACCACTCCGATTAATCATGTATCTCTGTAAGAAGCCTACTTTAGTTTTGTTTTAATTATTTTGATTTATTTTAATTAACTTATTTTGTTTATATATTCAAGCTGGTCTCCATCTCCCAATCCTCTTGATGCTCCCACCCCTGTATCCTGAGTGCTGGGATTGCAGGCATGCATCACCACACCCAGATGGGAGGCTGCTGGGATTGCAGGCATGCACCATACCCAGATGGAGAGCTGCTGGGATTGCAGGCAAGCATGCACCACACCCAGATGGGAGGCACTTTTAAAGATCTGCAACTTCTGGCTTATTTAGAAAGAAAAGAGCCATCCTAGGCTACAGTGGGAATTTACTCAAGCTTTAGACAAAGTACACAAAAGCAGAGAGGTGTGGGTAGAAATCACATGTGTTTTAGAAGCAGAGCTCTGGATTCGAACACTCGATGGACCACTGACCAGCTTCTATCCCTGCACCTTGGAAAAACAAGATTACCTGGAGACTCAGACAAGACCTGCAAGCACCACCCTTGTGTGCTAGCTACTCTGGACAGAATCTTGATGACTTAAACTTGGCAAAACTTAAACATTTTTATGACTTTTTAATTTTCCTGCAGTAAAATGCATTGCTAACCATCCTTTTAGCAGCATGCCTGTTAACCTGCAGATAAATAATGTTTTCGGAGGAAACAATCTGTCTGTTTCTACGACACTCCTTCGATAGAGTGGGTCAGAGCATATGAGATGCAGAATTATGATCACAAGACAAACAGTCAGTCAGTTCTTGATGTAAGTAAACAATAGGATGGTGGTAAGCTCAGGCCATACCCAGGGATCCTGTGAGTCCCACCTGCAGCCCTGTTCCTAGGGTGAGGTTAGACATTTGGAGGCTCTATGGAAACAGAAAAAATAGTTTGTTGACTCAGAGAGACTTGTTCACTCACCTGAGGTTTGATATGCCATCTGGCTGAGATCTGGGGCTAGTCTGAGCTACTACAATGAGAGAACTGAGATTCCCCACCACTAAACCAGGGACTAGTTTAATCTGTGGTTCAGGGAAGGGACCTCATACTTTGCTCTGGGATGCACTTCTCCAAGGGCTGGGAGTATGGCTCACTATCACAATCCTTATTGAGCATGTGTGAAACGCTGGTTACCATATCAGCATCCCAAAAAGACAGCATCTCCAAAGGTGGTTGTGGAGACGAGGCCACTACACTGTCTGAGACAACCACCACTGAAGTGGATATCACACTGTGACGAAAACAGAGCTGTCAAGAAGCCAGATGTGGAAGAAATGAGGTTAGGTTAGTAAACAGAAGGGAAGGAGGGAAGTGACTTATTCTGAAACTGTCATTGATCAGATCCTGAGAACTGGGTGTGTACAATGCTGGGATGTGTTAACCCGTCTTTCTGATAAGCTCTCCTTTTACACACAACATGTACACAGTCTGTCACTGTCCCATGTCCAGCCCTTCGCACTTCTGGTGGTGGCTCCCACCCATCCTACCCAATTAAGTGATGGGGCGAGATCTCAAGCTGAGGAGTCTGAGTTAAAGTCACATTTGAGTAGACTTTCGGCAAGCCTTATGGCCTCTCTGAGATGCTATTACCTCCCCTGTTCATTGGTGAAACTCATTCCTGTTCAAAGGACCTCAGGGCTTTCAGATTTGTGTTCTCCAGGGGAATCCCCAAAGTGATGTAAGTTCCTTCGAGACAGAGACCATGACTTGCTGTTCCCCTGCTTGTTTCTAGTATTGGGCACAGGGGAAATAATTAGGTCTTGGTGAATGATAGGGTGTTACTGAACACAACCTCTGCACTGTGTGGAAGGCAAAGAAGGCAGGCTCTTCAGGGGTTCCTTCCCCCCTTTCTCTATACACTGATCCTCGGGGTATGGTCTGTGGACCACCAGCAGCAGCACCTGAGAGTTTGCTGAAACCCAAGCCCATGGCCCCATACCAAACATACTGAATCCTAACATCTAAGGCTTGGACTCAGCTTGAGTTTGACTGATTCTTACTGAAGATGAAGAAACATTGTCAGATACAGTAGGGAGAGGATGGGATGGATACAAAATGTCCACCTTCTTAGACCTGTGCAGGTCGGGGAGCATGCTATAAAGATTTCCCCCACACACCCATACACGTACAAGCTTCCCTATCCTCTTGTAGGCCAAGGGATGGCAGCGGTGCCCCTTCTTGTTTCAGGAAAACCTGCAGATGCTTTGAGAAGATCTGGAGGTAAGCTCTGTTCTCCACCCTGAGCAGCAGGTACCAGAGAGCTTTGGAGTAACTCTTCCCTAACCCAGCAGCTTCCCAGATCCCTGGGAAGTGAACTGAATGGTCCTGTGCTTCTCCTCCACTCAGGCCCTCCTTCCCATCTCACGGATCAAAGCGATGGGGCTGAGATGAACGCTCCCCTGTCTTACTCCATGTACTCTGTGGAACCAATTCACAGCACATACCTGAAAAATAGCTGTGCACACTTGCCAAGCAGGAGGTGGATCGAGGGTGACATCAGAGGAGCTAGACCCCAGACAACCCAACTGAGGTCCTGTACTAGCCGGGCATGAGGGCTCATATCTGTAGCACCCACTCAGGAGGAGGATGACATAGGTGAATTGCTGTGAGTTCCAGGCAAACCAAGATGGCTTCAGAGAGGGGGGAGAAGGAAGGAGAAAAATAGAGAAGGTGAAGGCAGGAACAGGGAGAAAGGAGAGGTAAGGGAAGGGGAGGGGAGGAAAACTTACAATATCTAAAATAACACTAGGAGACAGCTGGGGTCCGTGGACTTTTTCCACTGAAGGCCCACATGGTGGCTTACTGCCAGGAAGAGTCTGGGGGAGCTGGCCACACTACTGGGAACTGTGGACTAGAAAGATGATGAATCCATGGTGCTGAGTGCAGTCAGCTCTGGGGGAGGGGGGGGAGGCCTTCAGAGAACTAGGGGACAGTTGGAGAGATGGGAGATTTCTGTCTGACTAAAAGAGGATTCTAGAAAAGTTGTAGGAAGCCTGTCTTTGAATATGTAAGCAGCCGTGAATAGCAGAGAGAAGCCAGCTGCCAAGTATGTACCGTGCAGCTCCGTTTACTCTGTACAACCCCGGGAGGCAGCTGTGCTGTTCTTGTGACTCATTTTATTAATAAAGAAATTGAAACACAGAGAGGCTTGGGAACTGGTAACAATCACACAGCAAATAAGTAGAGGTGGGAGTCATGCCTGGCCAGTCTGACTCAGAAGCCTCAGCTTTTCACAGTAAATCTCCCTGTTCCCCAGAAGGTAACCAAGAAAGGATAAAGCAGTTGGCCAAAGCCAGGCAGTGAGTGACACTGTAAGCCAGGATTAGTTAGTCACAGAGCTGAAAGGTTTAGTTGCCTGGCAACTGTCCCCCCTGCAGACATTCCTGTCCCTAGCTGCCCCTGGTCTATGCACTGGAGGGGCTGAGTTTCACACATGCCATGAAGTGCTGACTGGGCAAGGCCTAGTGTATTTATGTAACCTAAGATCTGCTGACTAAAGGAAACCAGTGCCTACAAATGGACCCATGATATGGATCAGATACTCTCCTAGGCTCCAATCACTCACCCTATCAGGGCAGCCCGGTTGAGTTTTTAAATCCCCAGCACTAACTACAACACTTGTTGCCTACCAGGGGTCTCCTGGAGTTCCTTTAGTCCCCTGGAATACCAAGCCAGGAGGATGATTGTCAACCCTAGGACAATGGTCTGCATTGACAGATGCACACAGAGAGGTGCACAGACACACACAGATGGGCACGTGTGATTTATACAAGCAAGAGCACACAGTGATATGCATGTTTGAGTCAAGACACAAGGAGGACAGTCAGCCAGGTACTTTGCCCGGGCAGATGTAAATATACACAGATAAGACAAAGACACACACACACACCACACACACACACACACACACACACACACACACACAGAGGCACTGGGAGTTTGAAAGACAAGCCCAGACAGACATAGACAAAGAAACAGACAGACCTTTGTTAGTCCCACCCATCTCACTGTTCTGAGACGACAGGAGGTCCTGGAGATCTTTTGATAGCTAACAAAGGCCAACAGTTAAAATGAGGATTTATATGCAAATAATATTTACAAAGTGCACCCCCACACACACAACAGTAAGTGGATGGGACAGAAAACTAGGGAAAAGCCCCAGGGCGCATGAATTACCAGATTACCTTCACAAGAGCCTGAGGCTGAACCCAGTTGAGCTCTCAAAAGCCCCTTCTTATCCTCCTACTTGATAGAATTGAGGAAGAAAGCTACTTCGAAAATTTCAGCCCGGCAGTGGTGGCCCACACCTTTAATCCCAGCACTTGGGAGGCACAGGCAGTCTGATTTCTGAGTTTGAGGCCAGCCTGATCAATGGATTAAATTCTAGGACAGCCAGAGATACACAGAGAAACTCTGTCTCAAAAAACCTAAAAAAAAAAAAAAGAAAGAAAGAAAGAAAATTTCAAGAGCCTCCCTGATCCCTGCATACAATGATAAAGGCAGGCTGGGCTCAAGTGGAACCTTGCACAGGTATTAGGGGCACCTCAAAAGTCTTCTATGCAAAATCGATCTCTCTCACACATACACCACCCTGAAAGGGACACAAAATTAGACCTGAGTTATTTTAAGTAGACTTGGGATGTGCTCTGATCAACATTTTCGAGTGATTTTTCCAGATATAGATAAGAGTCAGGAAAGGGGCCGGGGATCTGAGGCAACCTGGAGCAGGAGTGGAGGCAGATAATCTCCTCCAGAGGCTGGGACATCCCACACTGTGGCTTTGAGTATTGGAATTTAAGCAACCAAACCGAACCTTTGTGAACTGGGAGGCTGAAAGAACTGGGAGAGTTGGTACCTAACTACAACTCCCTGCAGCTCCCCTTAAATCAGGAACATGAGGGCTCTGAGCCCACATCGGGGAGGCAGGAACTGACATATAATTACACCAGGGTACAACTGTTTGTAGTGACATGGAGAAGCTGTGCTATTCCCTACCCTTAAGGGTGGACTCAGGTTGACTCCATCAGTGTGCATCTGAGACCACGTGTGACAGTTTCTAGGGGGTGTGTTCAAGTTTTCATCCACTTCTACCCTACAGGAACTTTTCTCTGGGTCTTCATCTTCCCTGCCTCCTCCTGGGCCAGCATGTAACCATACAGGCAGAAATAAAAAAGTATTCTAAAAAGACACTTGTGTCTCTCAACCTATCGGACAGTCTATCAGACAGTGAACTCCAAAGAAATGGAAATTTCCCCAGAATTCTCATGCTGGGAGAAAAAAAAAAAGGTGCCAGCCAGAGGGGAAACTTGTCTCCTGAAAAGAGATTTCAAGAGTTCTAAAAGCTTGTTAGACCACCTACAGGATGAGACTGAAACCTGGATAATAATAGATCTATGGTGGGCGGACCATACCTCGATGGGCGGACCATACCTCGATGGGCGGAGCCATACTGTCGCGCCCACTTCGCCGATAAGAAGACGCGGCAAACAGGATTCTTCTGACAGCACTCTTTATTATTCCGCTCTGTTCCAAGATGGAGAAGGACCCCGAGCTCGAGGAGCTCGTCACTTATATAGGGCTCGGTATGGCGTGTGCGCCCCTCATTGGTGCTTCAGCGTAAGCCAATCAGAGGGAAACAGCTTGCAAGATCTAGTGGACAACTGCGCATGCGTTACTCTCGAGAGTAACCAGGAAGCAGGGAACCGGCGCCATCTTCCAATGGCGGAACGGCTCCCGACATCAGCGTTACTCTCGAGAGCAACCAGGAAGCAGGGAACCGGCGCCATCTTCCGATGGCGGAACGGCTCCCGACATCTCCCCCTTTACTTTATATTAAAATGTCAAACAGATGTACCACTACGTCACTGATCAGCCAAAAGCCTCCTCAACTTCCGGCGTTCGAAGTGACCGTGTGGGCGAGACTCTGTACACCTTTATCCCGTGCAATGGGAACACGAGCCCTGGGAGATGTACAGATCCGCTCGACCGCACTCTGGTGCAATGGGAACCTGAGCCCTCAGAGATGTCTAGTCAGAGCAGAGTCTCAATGTCTGAGCATATTAAGCCAAGTTTGGGGGGATGCTCCCTGTTCTACCGCAAGTAAAGCCTGCGCGATGACCACTTTGTTTTGTCGCTGTTGTCTTTTCAGTTTGTTAAGCATCCAAAGAGAGAGCACTAGTCCACCAGCCAATAGTATACCAAATCGGGTAGAATTAGTTTGAATAATAGCCAATCGTAACCTTCTCATGGTCTCATCAAATTTTGTCAGCCAATTATATTACAATAAATGAGAAAGTACTTTTGAGAGATTGGCTGCCCTCGTGAAATTATCATATTGGACGGATGTAACACACAAGCCAGGGAATTTCGTTTTACACCCTAATTGAGCCAATTGCCACAATATATCTATTGACTATCATCAAGCCACCTTTCCATTGGGTATTTAAAGAGGCTTGTGTATCAATAGCTTGAGTAAGGGAAGATGACAAATTATTTAAAGTGTTAACAGTGGCCACTTGTCCCGACAGGGCCAATGAGGAAACAGTCAAGGAGGCAGCAACTGCAGGAGTGGCTATGATGGCCACAATAACAGCCGTAATACTAAAATCGCGCTTTTGTCCAAACAAGGTTAATGAACTATGCATGACCAGCATAGGTCTCAGGAACGTTGTCATAATTTCCCATCTCAGCTGCGGTTGTGGTGGTGGGTGTGTGGTCGCACATAACAGCATCAGACTCAGCAGCCATAGGATCAGGCTCAGGGGGCTTCCCATCCTGTTTTACCAGTCGGGTCAATCGTGCCGGGACCCAAATCGGATTGTCTTGATCCTGCGGGAAAACACAAATAGCTCCCCTGGATCGTATTAATACTGGATCCGGGCCTTTCCATATATTATTAATGACATCTTTCCATCTAACTTCTTCTCGCAAAGAACTGGGGGAGGCATGTCTGTCTGCTGCGGATTTGCCAGCAGAATCCAAATTTAAAAAATTTAAGGTAAATAAGGCCAGGGAGGTGGAGATCTTAGGTCCTTTGCCAGGGCCTATCCCCCCTTTCTGTTTTTGTAATGTCACTTTGAGGGTGCCATTGGCACGCTCCACAATTCCTTGTGCTTGCGGATTATATGGCAGGCCAGTAGTATGGCGTACACCCATCCGTAGACAAAATTGTTGGAAAGTCTTAGATGTATAGGCTGGGCCATTATCTGTCTTTAACTGTTGGGGTTTCCCCCAAGCTGCCCATGCCTCTAAGCAGTGGGTAATTACATTAGCCACCTTTTCCCCTGACAAAGGCGTGGCATGAATGATGCCAGAATAGGTATCTATGGAAACATGAACATATTTTAGTTTACCAAATGAAGGAATATGAGTAACGTCCATTTGCCAAAGGTGTAATGGTAAAAGTCCTCGAGGATTCACTCCCAAGGACGGTGAAGGTCTAAACTCTGCACAACCCGTGCATTTAAGAACAATATCTCGGGCTTGCGAACGAGACAATTTAAATTTGATTTTAAGAGTATTTGCTGGTACATGATATAATTGATGAAATTCTGTGGCTAACTGAATAGGATCTCGAGTTAGCATAACTTGTCTGGTGGCTCTATCTGCCAATTCATTAGCGGCGGCCATAGGTCCAGGTAATAGAGAATGTGCTCGTATATGAACAATGCAGAAGGGATGTATCCTACCTCTAATGATATGCTGAATCTCAGAAAACAAGTGGGCTACAGTACTTTTAGATTGAATGATACCCACTGTTTCTAATATTTGAACTGCTTTTACTACATAATGGGAATCTGAAATTATATTTAGGGGTTGATCAAATCGTTTTAAAACCACTGCAATCATTGCACATTCCACTAATTGAGGAGAGGTATAATTAAAAGAAATCTTAACAATCTTACCTTCAGCAACGTAACTTCCTATTCCAGTATTAGATCCATCTGTATAAACATCTATTGCATTTTCAATGGGTTTAACTTTGGTCATGCTTGGAAAAATAACAGCATTATTTAAAACAAATTGTAACAGAGGATGTTTTGGGAAATGATTATCAATGGTGCCCGAATACGAGCATCTTAAAATAGCCCATACATCAATAGTAGAACACAGCACTTGTATCTGATGTGCTGTATATGGAACAATAAGAGAATCTGGGGGAACACCAAAATGAATTATAGCTTGTTGGATACCTCTTAGGGCCAGATCACCAACTGAGGTAGGATAATGACCCAACACCTTTCCTGGAGAAATATGGGGATGTATCCAAAGTAACGGACCATTTTGCCATAATACCGCAGTAGGTTGTTGTGGGGAAGGTATAATACATAACTGATAGGGAGCACTTAAATCAAAACGAACAAGCATGGCATTTTTAAGAGACTCTTCTACCATATCTAATACTTTGGCTGCCTCGGAAGTCAAAATGCGAGGGGAGGTAATAGCGGCCTCACCTTCAAGAATAGTAAATAATGGCTTTAATTCAGAGGTGGACAATTTCAAGAAAGGCCGCACCCAATTTATATCTCCCAATAATTTTTGAAAGTCGTTTAATGTTTGCAAGTTGTCCCTCCTGATTGTCAATTTTTGTGGCTTAACTATTAATGGGGTTATGATAGTGCCTAGAAAACTACCTAAAGCTCCCTCTTGTACCTTTTCAGGGGCTATAAACAAATTTTTGGTTTTTAAGGTTTTAGACAGGACTAAAAATGCCTCTTGTAGGAGCTCTTTATCAGAATAACACAATAAAATGTCGTCCATATAATGAACAACTCTAATCTTTTTAAACTGTTGTCTGATAGGCTGAATAGCAGCCGCCACATATAATTGACATATAGTGGGACTATTGGCCATCCCCTGGGGGAGCACTTTCCACTGAAATCTAATGTCAGGTTCCTCGTGATTTATACTTGGTAATGTAAAGGCAAATCTTTCTCGATCCCTTTCATGTAGTGGGATGGAGAAAAAACAATCTTTAATATCTATAATTATAATATGCCAATTTTTGGGTAGGGCTGACAACAAGGGTAAACCTCTTTGAATCGAGCCCATAATTTGCATTTGTTGATTTATGGCTCTCAAATCATGTAATAATCTCCATTTTCCAGATTTTTTCTTTATAACAAAAATTGGGGTATTCCAAGGGGAATAAGACTGTTCTAGATGTCCAGCAAGCAACTGTTCCTGCACTAGATTTTTTGCAGCAAGGAGCTTTTCGGAGGTTAACGGCCATTGTGGAACCCATACCGGGCCCTCCTTTTTCCAAGGTATGGGAATGGTCTCCTCAATGGCCCCTACGAAAAACCCAGTCCGGTTCGATCACTCTTCAAAGCTACGGTAATCGGACTAGTTCGTCCCTGCAAATATTTTCCTAATCCTTTTCCGGGCACGCTGCCCATCTCCTCCATCATCTTTTGGCTCTGACTGGAATAATCATTGGTCAATCTATAATTTAACTGTTTCAAAATTTTGAGATCTCCCAAAATCGAGTCATTATCTCCAGAGGACGTCTCCCCTTCGGAGGATAACTCGGCCCTGGGTTCTCGAAATCGCGCTAAACTCGGATATATCCTTGACGATTTTTTCTCTTTTAAGCCTGGCTTTAAGTTTTTCTTTTTCTTACTAATTCTTTCTCTTTCTATCTTCTTCTGTGATTTCTCTTTTCCTTTTGTATCCCCTTTCTTTTCTGCTTCTGATAGACTGTCTTGGTGGTCATTCAGGAGTTTCTGCCCTTCTTTCACTTGCTTTTCGCATCTCTCATCTGCTATACAGGATTTTACTAGTTTAAATAATGGCCACGTACCCGGTCGCAATCCCCCCTTTTCCTTCTCCACAGTTAGATCTCTCCCTAATTTTGTCCAAGACCCTATAGTCAGGGACCCAGTAGTAATGAACCATGGAGCGATCCTATCAACCTCCTTTAGGAAATCTACGATGACCTTATCTGGAACCTTCAAATGTCTTCCCCGAAGCAGTGCCCGCACCGCTTCAGACATAGGCTTCAGTTGCTGATTTCCCATACTTCCTTTCTCTACAGGAGCGGGAGTGCCTGCTCAGTTACCTACCTGAGACTTACAGCTAGCTATTCGATATTACAGAAAGGGTACGTGCAGATCTTGTCTTTTTTCCCACAATTCAGACAAAAACAGCAGAACAAGCCGAAAATGAAAGCGAGCAATATAATCAGAATGACCCACACAAAACCAACCATACCTTGCAGAAAAGCGCCTAGGCTCCTAACGCCGTCAGTTCTGAAACCTCTCCCGACGAGCAGTCCGGGGTCCTTCGAGTCGTTCCTTGATAAGGACTACTTAAATGTACTTATCATCATCCTTGACCTCTATATAAATTTTTATCTAACTTTAGAACCCTGAGGTCAAATTTTAGGTGACTCACAGAATCTCTTTGCCCTCTTCCATATGACCACATTGAATAAATCTTTTTCTAAAAGTTTTCAATTTTAATTTGGCTCTTTCAATTGGCTTATTGAGGATGAGGTAGACAGACCTGACTTCGGGCACAGGTTGTGACCCCCAACATTGACAACAAGAGTCAAGGTTTCTGGGCCACAGACCTGACGCTTAGCTGATTAACTGAAACTGTTGAAAGAAGAGAACCCACCTACTGCATACCGGGCATAGTGTAGAGAAGAGAGAGGTGACAAGGATGGGAACGTTTAAGAAACTCAAAAGTTTGAACGATTTCCCACTCATGATCAGACCTCCAGGACCTCCTCCTTTGTTACACAGCGCAAAGCCACTGTTTTGAAATAAAACAAAAGAAAGCACGAGGTTTGCGGGACTAGCTATTTATTCCAGAGTAAAAGGTAAACGCTCATTCGGCTCTGCCTACAGACTCCCTCCCACTTTTGCCATTCTCTTCTCTCAGGAAGAAAAAAAAAAAAAAGCAAAAAGCATACCCGCACCAACCGCGCTTTCCCTGCGCCAAGAACTCGCGGTTTGCAAACACCGCAATGGCGGAAACCAGCAACCAGACTCAGGACAACACGCATGCGTCTACTAAACCAGCCCCCGGAGCAGACGTCCCCTCTTTCCACCCGTACTCTACCGCAAGTGCGCTTCCTGCTCCGTACGGAAATGGACGCGTCTGACGTCATATGAGGGCGCCGACGGTTCCGAAGGCTACACGTGAGCCATGGATACGCCGCTGAGGCGCAGCCGGCGGCTGGAAGGCCTAAAACCTCTGTCTCTGGAGAACCTTCCTGACCCCGAAGTCTCTCGGGCAAAACGGACTCTTGTAGATTTTATGTCGAGCCCAGAAGAAACAGAAGAGCTTAAGTCTCCGAGAGTTCCACCACTGGACCTTGCGTCTCCCGACCTCAGCCGGAGACTAGCCCCGGATCACTCTCTCCTACACAGGATGCAACCTTTGGATCCCCACAGAGGCAGCCAGAGCACACCCTGGGTCCCCTCAACCTCATCAGGATCTGGGCGTGGAGTCACCTGCAGGACAGACAGAGTCGAGTCCGGAATGCCCGCAACGAGAGCAGTCATCCAAATTATCTCCCACACAGGGAGAACTGGACTCTGAGGCGGCCCACGCTAAGGAGGTGGTGATCCCAAGATCCCCCGAACCTTGCCCAGGCCAGCAAGCACCAGATCCCGAGCCGTCTCAGCCAGTACAGGAGCTGACATTCCAGGCACCTAGCTCCCCAGAGCGCCAGCTGGAGCCAAGCAAGGTGCTTCCGGCTGGAGAGACAGTGACAGTAAGTTTCGACCTAAAGAAGCGAGTTATATCTTCTCCCCAGGCCCCAGCAGCCAAGAAATTGAAGGAGAAGGAGGAGCTTCCTGTAATTCCAAAAGGGAAGCCCAAATCCGGGCGTGTATGGAAAGACCGCTCCAAGAAGAGGTAAAGTGGGGCTGGTATGGGCGATGTGTTTTGTTGGGTTGGGTTCTCCGTGCATTTGGACCTTGCCTTCGCCTGAGTGCTATCCTAGGGTTGGAAAGAGCTCACCCAAGTGAAGTTAACAAACAGGATCATAATGTTAAAATGCCCTAAGGTTGGGAGATCCTCAACGGTCATTTCTTTATTGTCTCTGCCCTAGGCGGTGCTTTTTGTTTGTTTTGTTTTTGTTTTTGTTTTTGTTTTTCGAGACAGAGTTTCTCTGTGTAGCCCGGGCTGGCCTCGAACTCAGAGATCCGCCTGCCTCTGCCTCCCAAGTGCTGGGATTAAAGGCGTGCGCCACCACCGCCCAGCGGGTCACAGCCTTCTTAAGACAGGAGGTCTTCCTTGTCCTTTCAGTGCTGGGACATGGGAGTGCTCAGTTTATATTTTTCAGTAAAGGATCGAGTAGGCTCCGTATGGAAAGGGCATTGTTTAGGCAGCAGGGAAAGAGAAGTAGGGTTCAGTTGGAATTTCAGCTACTGGCCAGAGACAAGACCTCATAACAGTAAGGGAACAGGACATTAGAGAATTTAAGAAAATGACATTGACAAAGGGTGGCCTGTGCCAGGCTTTGTGCAGGCTCTTTACAGAAGTCATTTTGTTATATTCTTAAACCCTAAGTGTTGGGTATAACGCCTCCCCCAAAATACCCCATTAAACAGAAGAAAGTGAAACTTCAAGAGAAAGGCACCAATCAGAGAAACTTTGAAGCTGCTCCTTTTCCCTGTCCCAGCAAGTCACAGTAGCCAGCCACTGATGGCCACAGGTAACCAGCCAAACACTCTCAGCTCTTCCCCTCTGCACCGTTATCTGCACACAGAAGGGTGCTGTGGCTGAGAGGCTTCCTTGCCCAGGGTCACACAGGCCATGAGTAACAGGCTCAGGACCAGACTTCCAGGCCTGTCTTCATCTCCAGTAACTAGTGCTGTAGCCACCAGCCACGTGTGACTGTTTACATTAGCTTTATAAAATGAAATATTCTGTGAGTTTTCTTAACAGGAACCACAAATCAAGTGCAACCTATACATAGCGATTCCCTTCCAGGACAGAAGAGATATATAGATCATTTCCATGATGGAACATTGTTCTCACTGATACTCTAAAAAGACATAGCATCATGTCTTATGGCTCTCCAGGCTTTCATCATCCTGTCCCTTCAGGATTCTCAAACTTCAGTTTTTTAAGAGTAGAAAGAAAGTCCACAAGGCACCCACTGCTCTGTTTTTAGGAAGCTGTGTCTTGAGCAAGCTTGGAGACTTGGCAGGTGAGAAGCATGCTGGTATCAGAAGCTAACCATACAGTGGGAAGGGGACAGAACCAGGCTGCCTATGAATAAGCCTGGTGCCAAGTTCCAGACTGTGTGTGACAGACTCTTAGGAAGGGAACAGACAGCTCAGAAATGCACTATTGACCTTTGGTCAGCAACAGACTTCCTTCAGAGACAGGGTTGCCTCAAGACAGCCTGTAACAGACAAGTAAATAGGAACTCCTACAGGAGTCAAGCTTGTAGTGTGGGAAGCAGAAGGGCCATTGTGAAAGGATCTGCTGAGGAGCCTTAGAGTTATAGGGATAAGATGGGGGAAAGAACAGGCCCTTGGGATACCCAGCAGACTCAGCAGATAATGGGGGGAGACCAGACATGGAGGCTTGTATTCATTTTATTTTTACTTTATATCACAGAAGAGGAAAGAGCTGAGTTTAATGAGTCCTATCACCAGTTTCAACAGTTTTCAGCATTTCCTGGCCCAGCTTCATCTTCTGTTCCTTGTCCCAGCACTTACCCCCTCCTAGAATGTTTCAGCACACCTTAGAGTGTTCTTGTAGATGTCATCTCCATTCTTGTATGACTCTTAAGAACATTTGACTCTCCAGAAAAGCCAGACTTAACAGAAATCCCCAAATCCCACTTCTCCATGTTCACATCCCCAAACTAGAAAATAATCTGAATTTGTTACAGAAAGGCCTTGTTACTGCTGTTTGGACGTAAAGTCACACCCCTCTAGGGAATGAGCACCTCATCTCCAAAGGTATTCACTTACAGGTTACCATGTTTGGTGGCAGCAAAACTTCACAGCTGAGGCTGTATGAGTACAAAAGTATCAAGTCCCAACCTACACTCAGGAATGTGAGGACTCCTGGAGTCTTGGTTGGTTAGTTCCTCTGTAGAATGGGAACAGGCCGACACGCTCAGCAGCCTGGTCATCCTAAGTTTCTGTAGAAAGCTGAATGCCAGGCAGGCAGGAGAGGACACGAAACAGACCCGGAGCCCAGTGAGGGCAGGGTGTGAGGGCAGCACCACAGAGGTCCCCTAAGTGCCTCCTCTTCTGCCAAGATTCTCCCAGATGGTTCAGGACAAGCCCCTGCGTACCTCCTGGCAGCGGAAGATGAAGGAGCGACAAGAGAGGAAGCTGGCTAAAGACTTTGCTCGGCACCTGGAGGAGGAGAAACAGAGGCGCCGGCAGGTAAGGGACCATCCCTCCACGTCTGGATCCCAGAGGCCAAATGCATACCTGCTGCAACAGACACTGTCCATGACAGACACAGGAGTGTGACTTAGAGGGCCCCGGGGGAAGAAGAATAGTCTTGGGCTATGATAGGATTCCTACTCAATCATCCAGCTAAGCCTGTGCTCACAGACATGCAGGAGACCTGGAAGTAGAGTGAGGAGCCTGAGATAAAGACCAGCAAGCCATCTTGGTGGCAGGGGCGTTCAATGTGGTGGGGTCAGGCTCCTCTCTGAGACCTACTTATGAGGGAAAAGCTTGCCTCAGATTTGTTGCTGTCATTCTAGAAGAGACTCCCACACACCACGCTGGGGTGGTCCCTGCACTTTCCTTCCAATTCACTCCCCTTTCCCCCATCTCAGAACCAAAAATGTCCTCATTAGAAGTTCATGCCCATGAGCTAGGAACTTGACTAACATGCACAAAACCTTGGGCTCAATCACCAGCACCACGAAGGCTTGATCCCAACACCGTTGGCCTTAAGGAAGTCTTGGAAAGAGTCCCAGTTTTACTTCAGCAGCCAGTACTGAGTAAGCAAGGTCGTGCTGAGTTGCTTAGCAGGATTGTCCCCAGGACCGAGTTCAGCTGTCATTGCTAGTCTGGTGAGCCCAGGGTACAGAAGGAGCACTGATTCAAATGACTTGTCTCAGATCTGTGGTCCCAGCTTGACCACTGAGAGGGATGGACCAATCACTAAGGCATCCCTCCACCTGGCTTTGAGTCACTCCAGACCTAGCTGGCACTGAGGCCTCATCTTTTTTCTTGTGCAACCTTGACTCCCGCTTGGCCACAACAGTTGCCAACTCATGAGCAACTAGAGAGATGCATCCTCCCAGCCCTCCTCCTAATAAATAAGATCACAGGTCACTTCCTCCCCAAGGGCCCAGGCCACCCTCATGACCCCAAGTTGTCAAAGCCCGGAAAGGCCTGACCACATAGCAGTCAGTTAGAGCCACCATCCATGCCCTAGCCCTGCTAGTACAGTGGCAGCATAGCCAGGAAGCCTTGGACTTGCCACCCCTAGAACAGGCTCTGAGTGTCCCTGGAAAGCTGGTACTATCCCAGGCCTTAGTCACACACTTATTTCTTAAGTCAGTCTGATGAAGTAGGTCCTGTGGTCAACTCTGCTGTAGAGGTGAGGAAGTGAAGGTATCGACTCAGCCACAGCACTCTAATAACAAAGTAGAAGAATGAAGACTCAAGCTGGACCAGGTTCCTCCAGAGCCTTTTGACAGCTCATCCTGCCCAGCCCTTCCTAGGACCAGTTGTGAAGCCCAGCTATAACCTGGCCTTCCATTCTCATTCTGAGACACCTGAGCCTGAGCAGAAGAAAACCTGGGACCAACCCAACCTCCCTGGCAGCTAGTGCATGGGATGGTACAAGGGGCCATTCTGTCTGTGTGTGACTTCTAAGCGGGAAGGCACCCGCATCTTGGCCCATTCAGTCAGATCTGTGGAAGCTCCTGCCTTCAGGTGTCTTATCTGTTTACCCACCTTCTTTCTGATTTGGAACTGAGTACTCTTGCTGTGCTGGGCCTCAGTTCGGGCCCACAGTACAGATGTTGCATCCCTGTTCTTCCCCCAGAAGTGCCTAGGCCTCTACCCTCCCCCCTAGGAGCAACCTGGATGCCAAGCAGACTTCTCCTAGGATTGTGTCAGTTCCCACTCACTAGGGGCCTGAGATGCTAGGGCCATCTCAGCTCCTAGCCTGAGATTCCCTTTCTGTGTGTTTCAGGAGAAGAAAGAACGCCGAGCTGAAAACCTGAGACGCCGACTAGAAAATGAACGCAAGGCTGAGATAGTCCAAGTGGTGAGTACCCACCAAGGGGTGCAGGCTGTGGCAAGGTGAAAGAGGGTTTTAAGGTACTTGGGGTCCCTGCCTTACATGGTCCATTGTCCTGCAGTTCTGGGCCCCTGCTCCCCTTTTCCCCAAAGACAGGCACAAGGTTCTCATCCACATTATCCTATTTACCCCTTCTTCAGATCCGAAACCCTGCCAAGCTCAAGAAAGCAAAGAAGAAGCAGTTGCGCTCCATTGAAAAGAGAGACACCCTGGCCTTGCTCCAGAAACAGCCACCCCAGAGGCCTGTAGCCAAGGCCTGAGCTAAGGACAGTCCAGAGGCCTCAACAAACCAAGAGTCACAGCAAACAAGGCACCTGGGGCAAGCATACCAACACTGTCACATTAAGATGGAGACTCCAGCCCAGAGGGAACTGAAGATTACTGGGACTCGAGAGATTTACCTGTCCCCATCTCCTTTCCTGTCTTTTCCAAAGTGCCTTATGATCATGAACTGTTGCCAGGTGGTAGCAGCAATGCACACCTGTGCATTAATCCCAATGCTCAGGAGACAGAGACAGTCGGATCTCAGAGTTTGAGGCCAGCCTTGTCTATAGACTACAGGATAGCCAGGGCTACACACAGAAATCCTATCTGAAAAACCAGAACAACAAAAAAGGTCTTGGAACTGTGAATTCTTGTTCCCCAGTGAGCTGGTAACTCCCTGTCTTTGGGGTCTTGAGTCTTACCCATGCCTGGAGGCCTGCTGTCAGAAGTCAGTGCCTCCATTTTTTCAGTGACACCTTGGCCACTTGTGCATTCTGCTGATTTGGTCCCTCAATCAACCGAAGGCAGCCCTTCCCTAGTTTGGCGCCGGAAGATTAAAGTGTGGCGTTGGAGAGAGCTGAGTTTCTCTCCAGCACTCCTTTCCCACACTGGACTATAGAAGCCTTGGGGCTTGAGCCATGCCCACTTGCTCTACTGCAGAGGTGTTTATTGGTATCTGCATAAGTCCATCTCTGGGCTCCCAGAAACACAGAAGTCTCTGCCCCACTGGGCTTTTGTTATCATAATAAACCATTAAAATACATGGTGTGACAGGTCACTGAGTAAAGCAGGAGAGACTGGTGACACTTTCCAGTTTTAGAAGAACCTGCTGCAGACTTGGGGCCTGCTTGACAGAACTGACAACCAGCCTGGCCTTAAATGGTTCAGGAGACCCTGAGAATATCCCATCCCTGTTCCGTATCTGCCAGTTTCTGACATAGTTCCCCTTCCCCTAGAAGGTAAAGGTGAGCCAGCTGCCCTGCAGTCCAGTGGGAGAACATGACTGATACAAGGTGCCTTACCACCTGTAGGCTGGAAGTGATGACTTGAGGCAGCAAATAAGGGTAGGTGGTTCTCTCTGATAGAACTGATCCGGTGATACTGAAGGCCAGAGTGCATGCGGCCTCTGGGCAGTGAGATCCTGATGGGAGTTGAAACACCAATATGGCTAACAAGCTGACTGGCAAGGTGTGGTTAAAGCATCTGTCTGAGGCCAAATGAGAGATTAAGAGTGAAGGTGGTTGGCTGCAAACTCTTTCTCAACCCTTCCTCTCACTGACCCCCATAAACACTATTGCTAATTAGCAGTCTCTGTTTGCCCCATTCACAAAGCAGGGCCTTATGAGATGAAGGCTGTGAGCTTTACCTGCGTGATTGCCATTTGCCTTGGGCCAGCTGCTGGGAAGGTAATAGAAGTACAAAATCTTACCTAACCCTCATCAGTTACCCTAGCAAGATCCCTAGGCAATTAGGTACTTTTGTTCTCAAATGTGTAGAAACCTGGAGGCCAGCAGTCAGGAACCAGGTAACTCCTCTAAAGGCTACTTTTGCAACCTGTTGCTCCCTGCTCCACACTGCAAGATTAAAGTGTTTAGGAAGGACTGCTTTAGTTCACCTTACTCCCGGAGATTGAGTCGCCCAGGGCGCATTCACAAGCTGGTTTCCTGGACACTAACCAGGAAGCTACAACCTGGGCCTGGCATTAACTGTACATTTTCAACTGTGTATTGGAGAGGCTCGGGATGTGTTGCCATGCTATCCGGGCTGTGCCGGTCTAATCCAAAGTACAGCTCAATGAGCCCCTCTTCTCCTGGGACGGCTTTCGGACCCTCTGTGGGAGCTCTGCACTGCCACCCTCATCCAGCGGATAAAGCGGGCAGGACGCAGTTGGGGAAGTCGGTCAGCCAGCAGGAGGGTAGAGGCTGGGGTGGCGGTGGAGGAGGCGCGGCGGCGGCGGCTGCGGTTGCCAGGCCCACCACTCAGGTCGCTGTCCTCCACCAGCACGCTTTCAAGCACCGCGCGTAGCGAGCTCCGCAGCTTGTGCAACATATCGGGACAAGTGAGCACATAGAGCAGTGGGTTGACGACGCTGTTGAAGAAGGCCAGGCTGGTGACAAAAGGCAGCCCACGTGACGCGAGCTGCCGTAGCGTGGTGACAGAATGGGCACGAGCCTCCAGCAGACTGAAGATGTGGTAGGGCCCCCAGCACAGCACGAAGGCCACCACGATGGCCGCCACCAGGCGCACGAAGCGGCCTGTCCTCTGGTGACCACGGTGGTGCAGTTGCAGGCTCACGGCCACGTGGCTCAAGGCTATGATGGTCAGAGGTACCATGAAAGCCAGCAGGAACTTGCTGACCGCCAGGGCCTTCTGGCGGTAGTCGCACGTGGTGTCGCGGTCAGGCCCTGGATTCAAGAGCAGCATGTTGTAATAGCACATGATGCGGCCATCAAGCCGCGGGATAGTGTCCCTGAACAAGAAATACGGTATTGTGTTGAGCACCGCCAGAGCCCAGAGCATCAGGCAGACTCTGTGCGCGGCTGCCACCGTGCGGTGGTTCTGTGCCCACACTGGCCTCAACACCTGCAGGCAGCGATCCAGGCTGATGGCGCTGAGTAGGAAGCCGCTGGCAAACATGTTGAGGAAGAAGACCGAGGAGTGTAGCTTGCAGAAGGTGGTGCCCAGCTCCCACGAGTGGCCCACTGCCAGAAAGTAGGTGAAAAAAGGCAGGGAGGCGGCAGCTAATAAGTCGGACAGCGCCAGGTGCAGCACCCAGGTAGTGACCACCGTCTGGCGCATGCGATAGCCCACCACAAACAGAATGAGTCCGTTTTCCACCAGGCCCAGCAGCGAGGCCAGCCCGTGCAACAGCACCGACACGTGGTCTATATAGCGGAGGCTGGAGTTGCTGTGGCTTGGAAGCTGGACCATCTCCTCCAAGAGTGGACAGAGCGGCTTCAGTGTGAGGTTGGCCATGGCAAGGTGGAAGAAAGGAAGGCTGAGCCTGGCACCCAGGAACCAGAAGCCTGCAGCCTGGGCAAGAGATGAACGTATCTCAGAGTTGCCAGTATTGCCTGATACTAGGGTGAACACTGGGAATCTGTGAGAATGAGCAAGACAAAGGACTAGTACAGTTTTGGGCAAGCCAAGTGTGAGCCTAACAGTCTCTAGTTTGTAGGGCTACTGGAACAAAATGAGAACAAATTTAAAAGGGCATGGGGTAGATGGGGAAAATCTAAGTGTGTGCTATGCAAGCGTGAGGAGCTGAATTTGATCCCAGCACCTAGGTTATAAAATAGGGAGGGGATGGTCCATGTGCTTGTAATCTCAGTGCTGGAGAGAGAGACAGGCGGCTCCCGGGGGCTCACTGACCAGCCAGCCTAAACCACTCAGTGAAACACAGGTTCCAGAGACCTTAACTTTAAAAGACAAAGTAGGGGACTAGAGAAATGGCTCCACAGCAAAGTATATACTGCTTTTTCAGGGGACCAGTGTTTGACTTCCAGTACCCATATGGGACAGCTCCCAACTGCCTATATAACTCAGTTCCAGCAGATCCAGTCCCTCTGGCTTCTGCAGACCCCTGTATTCACATGTGTACCCACACACACACATACACACACACACTTTAAAATAAAATCTTTTTAATGTGCAACATCACTCAAGGTTGACATCTGATTTATACACACATATACACACGTCATATGTACACACACACACACACACACACACGTACACAATTAATAAAAATAAGTCATTTTTTAAGGTGCTTCTAAGGTTGATTTTTGGCTTACACACACGGAACTGATATAAAACAAGCACTGTATCAATACAATTGCGATTACTATTAAGCACTCATCCAAGATCACAAAGGTCAGACCAGGCAGTATTCATTTTCCCAGTCTCCAAAACACAGAAGTGGATGGGAGGTCTGTACCACCCAGCCCCACAAGGCCTTACCTCTATGCAGTTCCTCCTAGAGAGCAGTAGTCAGCCTCAGAAGTGACTGCTTGGGTGTGCTGATTGATTGATATCAGGGGAGCTGGACCTTCCTCTGATAAGAGAGGAAGTAAGATAAGAGGGACAAGCGTGAGACCTGGCTGGAGGAACTATCACACAGGAACCCAGGGAAGACAATGACAGTCCTACCAATCCCAGGAAACCCATACCCATTTACTCACCCCACACACTGGGTCAATAGGCACATTAAGCAATAACTAAGGAGCTCTGGAAAAGCCAGGTTCTCTGCATGCTCGCAGCCTCATGGAGAACCTCAGGGCCCTGTAACGAAGCTGAGGCCAGGGAGGGCTAAGGGAATCACGTTGTATACTCCCTGCATCAGAGAGGAAATGAAAGCAGGGTGTAGGGACTCAGGCTGTGCCCGGCACCCACAATCCTCCAGGTACTGTGGTAGATCCTGTAATAGATGTTTTTTCTCGTGGCTCTGGAAGAAATGTGCCTGTACTCTCTCCGTCCCATTGTACAGATGAGAAAACTAAGACACAAGTGTTTAAAGTGCTTGTTGAGCCAACCAACACAGTCATGTGGAAGAAGGATTGTTCAGTTCTCAGGTTGCTATCTATCTAGCTTCGAAAGTGGGATGATAGAAAAAGAGAAGGAAATAGGTTGCCGGAGACTTCAGAACTCTTTCTAACAGAACTGCTCTTTCAAACTCCATTGGCCAGAATGGAAACATCTACTCCCTTCCAGAAACCACTAATCTTCATAGTTTGGAGCTCAGGGACACCAACCTAGAATATCCCTGACAGAATACCTCTTGGAGCTAAGGAGCAGGCACATCTGACATCTGTGATCTCTATGAATTCTTACTGATCCTACTTTTTAAGCTTTAGCATCTGCAGAGCAAGTATACTCACATTAATCCAATGGGAATAGCTTTTCAGAAGAAGAAACTGAGGCTCAGAGAGGCACAGAAGCTGGGCCAGTGCTGTGGAGGGAAACAGGTTTTCCTCCCAGCAGGCAGATGTGAGCTATTCTCTCTGCCTTGAGATATCCCTTCAGCTACATTGTCAGTGTCATGGGATGCTCAGAAGACAGAGTTGCTGCACTCTTTGGAACCACCCATTCTGATTCCTCGGGCTGCATGAAGACAGCTTCAAGACCCAGGATCTTGGGCCACCCAAGGAGCTAGGATCCTGCTACAGTGGGAACCCCAGCTTTTCAACACCCTGAGCTTGAATCTAACTTCCAGCTGAGTTAATCTGTCAGTTTCCCTCAGCTCACCGAGTGATCATGTCCCCTCTCCTGAGATAGCATGGTGGCCATGATTGAACAGCTCACACATTGGGTCTGCTATCTAGCTAGCACCCAGGAAAACACTGTCCTTCCTTCTGGCCCCACCAGGCTCCTAAACTCATCTCCTTGTCATCCTAGCAGGAGTAGCCCTCTGTCTAGTCCTGAGCATACCAAGGCTGCCCAGCCCTGGAAGGCTGCCTCCTTACCGAGCCACACAGTGAGCACAGGGTTGAGCCGGGAAGGCCGGCAGCTTCTGAAAGCCGCAGGACTGAGCACCAGGCAAGTGGCAGGAGGGGAGTGAGCTGAAGGAGGAAATAGCTGTCAGCCCTGAGGGCAGGGGCGGGGACACTATGTTCAAAGTCTTGCATCTTCTCCATCCAGGCCACCAGCCCCTGGTCCACCCCTTCTCTTTATGGAGGAGCCTTTGTAACCCAGAGGACAGTGTTAAGCCCTTTACTGCCAATCTCTGGACACCACGATTCTCCAAGGGGAAGCAGTCCAGCTCTCCTGAGGCAGCATGGGCCCTTGTCCCCAGAGAACTAGAGGAAACAGGGAGGGGCCGTGGGAAGAGCACAGAGACCCTTGGCCGGAGGGTCAGTCACTTCTTACTGGGTGCTGCAGCGATGACCAGGAACAAAGTCTTCTCACAGCAAGTGGTAAGGATGAAATGGGGCAGAAGCATCAGGAACATAGTAAATGTTCACAAAGGCAGCTTCTTTCCCATCCACAGAAAAGTGGGAAATGTAGGTAGCTGCTTTACAATAAGGAAAATAGATCTCAAGTCCTGGGAAGGAGAAGGTCGAGTCTTAGAAGTTTGCATTTTAGCAGGCATGATGCTACACACCTTTAATCCCCGCACTAGGCATGCAGAGGCAGGTGGACCTCTGTGAGTTCAAGGCCAGACTGGTCTACAAAATAAATTACAGGATAACAAGGACTGTTAAACAGAGAAACCCTGTCTTGATAACCAACAACAACAAAAGGCTTACATTTTCTTATTTTCTGACTTGTGTAAGTGTGAATGTACACATAGGTGAGCATGCATGTGGAGGCCAGAGGACACCTCAGCTGTTGTTGTTCTTCAGGGGCCATCCACATTGTGATGCATGTATGTATGTGTGATATATGTGTGTGCACATGCATGCATGGTGGTACATATGTTTGTGTATGGAGACCAGAGGCCAACATCAGGTGTCTTCCTCAGTCATCCTCCACCTTATCTTCTTTTTCCAGGTTTTATTTATTGTATTTTATGCATATGGGCATTTTGCCTACATGTGTGTCTGTGCAATATGTGTATGCAGTGCCCATGGAAGCCAGAAGAGGGCATAGGATCCACTGGAGCTGGAGTTACAGGCACTTGTGAACTGTGATGTGGGTGCTAGAGATTGAATCCCAATCCTCTGGAAAACCAATCAGGGCTCTTTAACCACTGAGCCATCTCTTCACCATGTGTGTGTCTGTGTGTGTGTCTGTGTGTGTGTGTCTGTGTGTGTCTGTGTGTCTCTGTGTGTGTTCATTTTGGTCCATGGTGTTATATGTGTAATATGTTCTATAAAATATATTTATATAAATATAAAAATGAATAGCATCAGTGCTATGCCAGCATGAGTGTTCCTCACAGTGCCTCAAGACACAGGTCAGCTAGGGCCATGGTTGTCTAGACCCTTAGCCACACGAAAGATCTCCCTTCCCCTGGTTCATGATGCTTGCAGCCCTTCCTAAAAGTACATAGTCCTATACATTTTTGGGATAACATTCATCCATACCTGAATCTAGACCATGCCTATAGGCTCATGGTTTGGTTTCCAGCTGGCTGTGCAGTTTTGCGAGGCTGTGGAACCTCACAGGCAGAAGTAGGACAGTAGGGTGAGACTCTAGGGTTAGATATGTCCCTTAGTTCCTGGCTTATGCTTTGATTCCTTTTTCAACATGATGTGAATAG
Organism: Mastomys natalensis; assembly: GCA_021653895.1. Lineage (NCBI taxonomy): Eukaryota > Metazoa > Chordata > Mammalia > Rodentia > Muridae > Mastomys > Mastomys natalensis. The sequence goes on along the minus strand of JAJTUV010000834.1, from coordinate 1,975,367 downwards.
CCTCCTCCACACATCCCAGTGCTGTGGATGTAAAGCTCTGCCACCCATTTCCTGCCATGCTGGGCTGAAACTCTCTAACACCGTGGACCAAAATGAACCTTTCTTCCCTCAAGCAGTTATGTCAGGTATTTTGGTCACAGCAGCACAAACAAAACAAGTATGTTGCCCAACCCATGTAAGCATGGGCAAGACCATAAGGCAGTATGGTGTGGTGGTTAGGCCAAGACCTTTGTCCTGCCATTCTCTAGTTATGTGACCTTGGGTGAATAACTCCACAGCAGTAAAATGTGACTCTTAAAAGGTCTTCTGGGGGCTGGAGAGAGATACCTCAGCATCTGAGTCTATTTCCTAGCAGTCATAGAGGAAGCCTTAGAACCATCTGTAGCTCCAGTTCCAAGGAATCCAACACTCTCTTCTGGACTCCACAGGCAACTGTACACACACACACACATGCACACACGCACACACATGGACATACATACACACACACTCAAACACACACTCACACAACTAAAACTTAGGTGGGGTGGGAGGGTTGGGTGGGGGGGGAGTACCCTCATAGAGGCAAAGAGGAGGAAGGAGAGGGAGGTTGTGGGATGGGGGGCTTGTGGAGGGGTAACTGGGAAGTAGGATATCATTTTAGATGAAAATGAATGGAATTATTAATTAAAAAATGAACCTTCATAAGCTTTTCCTTCTATTCAGTCCCAGCCTTAACAGAGGTTGGTGTGCAGCCTACTGACTGAACTAAGAAAGAGCTCTTTCTTTTCCTAATAGACTTATCTCAGCACCAAGGCCTGTACAGACTTCCCTCGGGCTCTCAGCCCACCCCTTAGTCCTCCCTGGCATGCCTTTGTGCAGTGAACATCCTGCCCAGCTTCCATGGCAACAATGTTAAGGGGCTGTCATTCAGATAAAATCCTTTCTCTTCTGCCTTTTCTCAGTCCTGATCCTGTCATCACTGTCATGTCCCAGCCCTCCCTGAGGATCTCTTATTGCTAAATAAAAAAGTTTCAAAGCCTTAAAGTTACAAAAACAAACCAAAGAAAGGGTTCTCTGGAGTGAGGCATTCTATGAAGAAGTGAAGGGCTCACATCCTCTTCCCCTTGTCACGGAGGGGCTTGTGGGATCCTGGATGATCACGTGTGGTGAAAAGCAGCTTCTACAGGCATCTACAGAGCCAAACTCCTCTGTTGAGGTGACAGAGGTGTGAGAAAGGATGTCAGCAGGATGTGGCTCATGTCTCAGGATCTGACTCAACACTGCCCACTTTAAGAGGAAGAGTATCTGAAGGGTGCCAGAGCAATGGGGGTCCTGGGGAGTAGAATCCCTGGTTAGGAGGGACAGGCAGAAACCATGACTGATCAGCAGTCCTGTGTAGCCTTAAAGAGGAGAAAGGCCAGTCAAAAGGAGACCAGGAGGCCATCAAAGCTGTCAGCCCTCCCTGAGACTAAATGTGACAGTGACTGCGGACTTTGGAAGGTGCTAACATAGCATCCACCAAAGCTCCCCTGGGCTGGGGAGAAGACCCACTCTGTAAAGTGTTTTGCCATGAAAGCATGAGGACCTGAGTTTTGATTCCCAGAATCCACCAGTCAGACACAGCAGCACACACTTGTAAGCCCAGTGCTGACAAGTGGAGACAGACAGGTCCCTGGAGATCACTGGCTTGCCAGCCTAACCAAATTGGTGAGCTCCAAGTTCATCTGAGAGGCCTTGTCTCAGAAGACAAATATGGTATATATTGGCTTATATGTGGATATTAGCTGTTATGTCAATGCTAACCAAGATAAAATCTATAGGACCACAGAGGATAGGTATACAGTAGGGACTAGAGGGAAGTGATAGCTTTTTTTAGAAAAAGAATAGATGGTTATGGATGGATGTGGGGAGCAGGAATGGGAGGATCAAGTGCAGAGGGGGAGAAAGTGGGGGCGGGGTGGGAATATGGGGAGAGACAGCTAAAATTAAGGGCCATCTGAGGGAGTAGTATAAAATCTAACACAGTAGAAACTTCCTAATATACACATATGATGCAATACAAATGAAAATGTCAAATAATGGGGGAGATAATTTCACCTGACCATCACTTGTCACCAAATGAAGTTTCCAGTACCAGGATTGGGTTACACTAACTGAGTTGGTAGCCAAAGGGGACCCAACTCTTTGAGCATGGAGAAGTCAAGCTGGTGCCTACACAGAACCCTCACCCCTATGTACCAGCATCTTTAGTACTTCTACTCTGCATGCTATCAAAAGAAAAACATAAACACCATCCCAGCCACACATCCTATATTTCCAATGGTGTGCTGCCTGTGTAATGGTGGCACAAAGCTTGTGGGAGCAACCAACCAATGTCTGATTTCAGACCCACTCCACAAGATGAAACCCATACCTGACACTGCTTCGGTGACCAAGAACCTGAGACTAGATAGTCTAGGGACATGAGGTAAACCCAAATACTACTGTTCTAAAATGGGGGTGTGGCAATAAAAGAACTCCCAATAACATTTCATCTATCATAGATCAGTGCCTTGCTCGGCCACCATCAGAGAAGCTTCCTCCTGCAGCAGATGGGAACACGCACAGAGATCCACGGCCAGACACTACACAGAGAGTGAGAGACCTAGGAACACTCAGCCGTAAATGAATGTCTCCACCAAATACTTCCCCTCAAAGCTCAGGGAACATGGAAGAAGAGGAGGCAGACAGAGTGTAAGAGCCAGAGAGTGGGGAGAATGTCAGGAGAACAGGCCCTCTAAGTCAACTTAGCAAAGCTCATATGAACTCACAGAGACTGAAGCAGCAAGCATGGGACCTGCTTGGGTCTGGACCAGGTCCTCAGTGTATATATTGTAGCTTCCAGTTTAGTGTTTTTATGGGATTCCAGAATGTGTAAATGAATAGGTCTCTGATTTTTTTTTTCAAATTTATTTATTTTATGTATATGGATGTTTTGTGTGCATGTACCTCTATTTACACACCAGAAGAGGTCATCTGATCCCTTGGGGTCTCTGATTCTTGTGTCTTCTCTTGGGCTCTTTTCCTTCTGTTGGTTTGTCTTGTCCAACTTTGATGTGATAGACTTTGTTTTCTCTTATTATATTTTATTTTGTTATATTTTTGAATGAATGAATGAATTAATGACTGAACGAATAAGTGAATGAAAACCTAGCCACTAGGGTAAAGGTTAACAACTGAACTATCATTTATGCCTTCTGGGAGAGGGAAATTCAGCTTTCTCCAAAGGAGTAACATTGAGTATATCAAGCACTTCAGAGCAGATCAGGTCTCACGTTCAGGAACAGTTAGCTGACATATAATAGACTCCACAGACTCTCTCTCTCTCTCTCTCTCTCTCTCTCTCTCTCTCTCTCTCTCTCTCTTGTGCTTCTGTGTGTGTGTGTGTGTGTGTGTGTGTGTGTTGTTGTGTGTGTGCTTTTATTGGCTACAGTTTGGTGGCTTTGAGTGGTTTTGGGTTTTGTTTTCTTGGTTTGTGGGGATTTTGTTGTATTGGTTTGGGGGAGGATTTTTTTTGTTGTTGTTGAGAAAGAACTTAAAGTTGGGTGGGTAGGGACAGGAAGAGGATTATTAGGAAGGACTTGGAGGAAGGAAATATATATTTAATTTTATATATTATAAATTTAATAAAGATATAATAAAGAAGAATAAATAAATAAAATTAACTTTTTAGTTAAAAGAAGAAGAAGGTAGAGGCCTGGTGAGAGGGCTCTGCAAGCATGACGGCCTAGGTGTGAACCCTCAGCACCACGTGGAAAGGCAGGTGTGGCTGCACATGCCTATAACCCTAGCACTGGGAGACAGAGACAAATCCCTAAAGCTCTTTGGACAACTAACCTAAGCGGAACCTTTGAGCTTCTCATTCAGTGAGAGACCTGTCTTGAGGCAGAGAAGGTAGAAAGAAGAAGACAGCCAAGTGCTGCTTAGGCCTCCTTCACTGCACACATGCAAACACACAAACATCATAAGCATGTGCACGTGCCCATACAAACCAAACATCATGTACAACACACACGCACACGCACACACCACAAACGCACACACACACACACACGCACACACACACACACACGCACACATGCACGCACGTGCATGTGCACACGTAGCAGCAACGTGGGGCTGCCTCTATGTAAATGCTGGGGAGCTTGTGTAGCATTTCTTTCCTGCTCCCAGAGTCTGTGTCATTAACTCTACACCACCTCACCTCCAACCCCCAATTACCTGGGCCTGCCTTACCTTATTGCTAGGGAATCTGACTCAAGAGGACTAAAGTGCAGCCTGGGAATATGCATTTCTAGGGGACCACACAAACCATATAAAAGACTAAGCCAGTGTGGTGGGAATGTGAGGCCCCAAAGGCTGTGTACCAGCAGCATGTTAGACAGAACCACTTCTCTCTAGGCCTGAATTCTGGCCCTAAAGAACAAAGGATGTCATAAGCCAAGTAAGTGTTTGGTCCCAGCCTGGCCCAGAGGGAGGCCATGAGAGCTAGCCACTGTGGTTGTCTCTTGGTGTTATCAAGATTTAGCTCATCGGCCGGCGGCGGTGGTGGCGCACGCCTTTAATCCCAGCACTTGGGAGGCAGAAGCAGGTGGATCTCTGAGTTCGAGGTCAGCCTGGTCTACAGAGTGAGTTCCAGGACAGCCAGGGCTACACAGAGAAACCCTGTCTCGAAAAACCAAAAAAAAAGAAAGATGTAGCTCATCGGTGGGACTCACTTGCCTAGTGGCATAACACCTACAGCTATAGCTTCCCTGAAAGAATGACACATCAACTGAAAAGAGTCCCTCAAGTCAGAGACCTCTGAACATGAGGGGTAAGGGTTAGAGCTGCAGTGCTATGTCAGCACAGATTTCCTATGCAGCTAGAAGACAGGGAGGAAGAGGCCTTCAGACCCAACGCATGCTCAGTTCCATGTCTGTGATCCCTGACACCTGGAGAAAGACATTGATTGCCCACCCTCCCACCCACGACCTTGCACACTCCACAGCCATAGGCCTGGTCCCTGAATACAGCACGTCTTCATGGCATCAAGATCAGTGCTACAGGAATAACAAGAGCAGATCCAGCAGGGCTCCTCACTTCTTCTGCCATGCAGAATCAGAGCCTGTGGTTTCCTAGTACATGGGTCCTAGAGAACTGTGTGTGAGGTGTGGTCCAGATGCCTAGTAGGAATATCCAAGGCCCCTCAGAATCTAGTACTATGTCCCCCATGAAAAGAGGAATGACCCCATAGACTCATGTGTTTGAATGCTTGACCCATAGGGAGTGGCACTAATTGGAAGTATGGCCTTGTTGGAGAAAATGTGTCATTGTGGGGGTTGGCTTTGAGACCTCCTATGCTCAGGCTACACCTAGTACTGGCACACAGTCTCCTTCTGCTGCCTTTGGATCAAGATGTAGAATTCTCAGCTCCTTTTCCAGCACCATGTCTGCCTGTATGCCACTATGTCCAATCATAGCAATAATGGACTAAACCACTGAAACTGTAAGCCAGCCCCAATTAATTGTTTATTTTTATAAGAATTGCCCCGGTCAGCCGGGCAGTGGTGGCGCACGCCTTTAATCCCAGCACTTGGAAGGCAGAGGCAGGCGGATTTCTGAGTTCGAGGCCAGCCTGGTCTACAGAGTGAGTTCCAGGACAGCCAGGGCTACACAGAGAAACCCTGTCTCAAAAGAACAAAAAAAATAAAAAAGAAAAAAGAATTGTCCCGGTCATGGTGTCCCTTCACAGCAATAAAACTCTAAGACAACCTAGTTCCTGTATCCTCTTCTTCACACTTAACTACCCTACCCTTCTCCCTGCCTCCTGTCTTTGCCTGGATGTTGCTACCTAGAATGCCCACCTATGCCTTCACCTCCTGGAAATAGTCACTGTTGGGGGAAGAGACCAGTGCAGCCTCCCAGCTGGTCTGAGCTCCCTCCCCGCTGCATTAGGAAGCAGGTCTTTTGAGTTCCTTTCTGGCCATTTTTAAGAAGTCAGCCAAAGAGGAAGTGAGATGCTGTCATGAAACCCTAAATCTTCTAGGCCCAGTTCAGTGGCCCCTAGAGGTGCCCATACCTCACAGAGGAGTGGCTGGGTGGGATTCTACATGACATCTAGCAGGAGACTGACAGGGGGCCACCTAGAAGCCACTATCACCCATGGAAAGAGACCACCTCCTCGCATGGTGAGCAGGCCCACACATCCCTCCACCTTCTCCACTCCTCCTTATAATCAGTCAGCATTCATCATCACCCCTGCCTGCTCTGCACACACCAGGGCACGCCTATGACCTTGCTCCTGGTGTCCATCCCCTGCCTGAACTATTAGTTCTGCCCCCACCTTTGGTGCATTCCTAATCACCCTTCAAAGCCCTATGCAGAAGTTGCCTCCTCGGGAACATCTTCACTTACTCCACGTCTTCTCTGTCCTCCCAGTTCTCACTTGACTCATAGCCACCCTTGACCTCCGTGGTCACTCTTTTCTCCCCACCGTCACAATGAACAGTATGAGAGGCTGTCCTTATGCTTACTCTCCGGCTCCAAAGCTAAGTGTGGGGGGGGGGTCGGGGGGGTGAATGTGAGAGTCCCAAGGAATGTCTGCTGAACACACAGCTCTCTAGGGCTGGAATCTGTGTGTGCAGATCATCATGACAGAGCAAAACTGCTCCACCTCACGAAGCCAGGAAGCAGAGAGAGTACAGAAACGAGTCCCAGTGTCCCTTTCCAGGTCAGGCCTTCAGTGTCTGTCATAATTTGCTTCTATTACACCCTCCCTCCAAAGAGTTCTAGTACCTCCTAACAGCACCATAGGCTGGCAACCCAGCCTTTGGCACTCCTCCCAGAAGGACTTTTAAGATCCAAACAAACAACATATCTATCTGGGCAGTGAGCAAGCTGCCACCTCCTTTTGCTCCCTGGTTCCAAGGGCCCACAGTTAGAAAACAACTCTGTTTTTCTAATTCCATCCCAACTGTTGCCATTCTCATTCTTTTTTTGTCCAGAGGCCAAAGAAAAGCAGTCATGTGACCTTCCTTTCGTCACACTGCCCACGCACTGCAGTGAACGTCACACAACATCCAGGCTTGTCCACTCCTCAATTCCTGCTTTTACTGCCTGACAGTAGGAAGAGTGCTTACCACACAAGAGGAAGGTAGGCACACTGGGGTCAGAGGACACTACACAGTGATTTCCCCCCTTACACACACACACACACACACACACACACACACACACACATATGTCCCAGGAGGGGCAGGGTGTGTGCACAGTCTCTAAGCATCTACTTCTAAAATTCTTGAAAATGACATACTGTCCTGTATGTCTGTAACTTTCTGTAGATAAACCTAGCAGTCACTATTTAAACCCGGTTTCCTTGTAAAGCAGGGAACTGGGACACACAAATGAACGTGAGGAACTCTCACACAAGAGGAAAGGCTACGTGAGAACATGGCAGGAAGTTAGGCATCTGCAGACCCCGGAGAGGAGCTTGAGAAGAAATCAGACCTGCTGTCATCTTGAACTTAGAGTTGCAGTCTCCAACTGTGAGAAAATAAATACCTCACTTAAGAAGCCGGTGTTTGGTGTTTTATTACAGCAGTCAGGCTGACTACAACTGGCAGAGTGTGTAATCTAATTCCCTGGATCTAATCAGAAAAAAACACCAGGCAAATCCACAAAGAAGCTGCTCCAAAAGCCAAGGGTGGGAATGACAAGGAAGACAGGTGGACTGTCCCCAACCAGAGAAGGCACTCCTGATCCTGGATGGAATCCCAGACTAGGAAACATTTGTCTTCTTCTGTAAAAGTATTTTTCAGGGCGGGAGGAGGGTCCACGACAGGGTTTCTCTGTGTAGTCTTTGCTGTCCTGGAACTCACTGTGAAACCAGGCTGGCCTCAAACTCTGAGATCTGCCTGCGGCCTCTGCCTCTGCCTCCACCTCCGCCTCATGCTGGGATTAAAGGTATGTGCCACCACTGCTATAAAAGTCTATCTTTCGGACTGGGGGAGAGGGCTCAGTTGTTAAATAACTTGACTGGCAAGAACAAAGATCTGAGTTCAATCCTGAGAACCCAAGTTAAAACCCAGGCGTGGTGGTGAGCATTTGTGTGAGCATTCCAGTGCTGGGAAAGCAGACACAAGCAGGTGCCTACAGCCCAGACTGAAGGATGGACATGGTGAGTTCCAGGCTAGATAGACACAGTTTCTCAAAAAACAGGGTAGATGGCTCCTGGGAACAACACCCAAGATTGATCTCTGGCCTCCATATGTACCAGGGCCTCCTGCATGGTAGACAAGCACCATGAACTGCGTTCCCAGATGGACCCTGACTCTGGTTTTGTTTTGTTGTTGTTGTTTTGCTTTGCTTGGTTGCCTTAAAAAAAAATTATTTATATGAGTACACTGTAGTTGTCTTTAGACACACCAGAAGAGGGCATCAGATCCTATCACAGATGGTTGTGAGCCACTATGTGGTTGCTAGGAACTGAACTCAGGACCTCTGGAAGAGCAATCAGTGCTCTTAACCACTGAGCCACCTCTCCAGCCCTGTTTGGTTGGCTTTTTTTGAGATAGAACTTCTCTGCATATCCCTGGTTATTCTGGAACTCACTATGTAGACCAGGCTGGCCTTAAACTCACAGAGATCTACCTCCCTCTGCCTCTGAAGTGCTGAGATTAAAAGTGTGTACCACCATGCTCGCTTGGCTGCAAGCCATTACCCTTGAAATCAGCTTTTCTTCACATGCACTTGCATGTGACAGTGTATACACACATACAGACATACAAACATATACACATAGAGAGAGAGACACACATGCACATGAATCTTTATCAAAACAAATGTCATATGATAAAATTTATAGATTAAACAAATGTACGTCAACCAGTGTTGGTTTCCTGACTTTGATCAGTTTACCATAGATAAATCCTTTTAAAAGAAAATGAACATTCAAGTAATTAGAAGTGTTTTGCACAGTTTGAAAAATGATCTGAGATAGCTGTGCTCTTGGTTTTGAACAAGTGAGTTTAAGTAAACAGCAAAATTAAAAGCATCAACAGTAAAGAGCAGATCAACAGAGCAACAGGCAGATAGCAAAACACCATCTCACGGTGGGGGTGGGGGTATAACTGAACAACAGATAGCAAAACACCATCAAAGGGGGGTGGGGTGGGGTGCTAAGGGGGCTCAGAGCATCCAGCAGAGATGACTAGAGTAGCCCAAATGAGAACAAGAACAAACAGTAACATCATCAGTATCATCATCTTCCAGCAGGAAATGACTGGGGAAACCCCACTGAGGCAGACAGGTGGAGTTCCCAATTGAGAGAGTCTGAGGAAGAGCACAGAAGTCCCACTTGGTTGGAACTTCCAAAGAAAGAATCACATAGCAACAGATACCTACCATCAAAGCCGGCACGTACAGGCATCCAGCAGAAACCAAATGGGGACCCCTGGTGAACAGTCAGTCATGTTAGAGCCTACCTCCCTGTGTGCACCAGTACCCACATTCCCTCTCTCACGGCAGGCATTTTTATATTGCGGGATGAGAATCGGTAGTCTCAGCTGGAAATAATTTATAGTCTAGTTAGTCATCAGAGTGTACTGTTTTTATTCCTGGACCATTTGATGTTTTCCTTTCTCCTTGTTAGAGTTGGAGGACCAGCCTAACCCAGGTCAGGGAATTTTGGAGGACACTTGACATAAACATGTCTGGGTCTGAAATGGGAGGAGAAGGCAACCTCCACCTCCAAAGCCAGTTTCTCAGTGAACAATTTACCGACATAAGTAATGTACACAACAAGAAGTAAAGAGGAATCCATTTGCATAACTCAAATACCACAGAAGAAAATGTGTTGTATACACACAAATACATGCACACAGATACTCAAGAAAACAGCGGCTAGAACAAATGCAAGCGAGTTCTTTTCTGTGAGCTTGAAAAGCTTGTATTTTTTGTTGTTTGTTTGTTTGTTTTTCTCTTTTTAGACAGAGTTTCTATCTGTAGCCCTGGCTGTCCCAGAACTCATAGACTTAAAGGCCTGTGTCATGACCTCCTGGCAGACTGAAATCATTTTAAAGTGACCAGTTTACAACTGGGGATGTGGCTCAGTGACAGACTACTTGCCTAGCACCACAGCAATAAAATAAAGCATCATTTCTGTAGAAGAGCCCCCTTTCCTGGCAGCTTTTTCTCTCCATCTTCTCCCCATCCCCACCCTTTTCTACCAAGCCCCTAAGCTGTGTTGTGTGGTTTGTTTGGTTGTTGTTATTGTTCAGTGGTTGTTGTTGTTTCGTAGAGTCTTACATAACCCAGGCTGGCCTCAAACTTGCTATATTACAAGATGACTTTGAAATTCTGATCCTCCTGCCTCCAGCCACCACCTCCAGTTTATATGGTGCTGGGGGCTGAATGCAGGGTTAATGCATGCTAGTCCAACACTCAGCTGAGCTGCCTCTCCAGCTCTAAGCCCCTACTCTTCTTTTTTTTTTTTTTTTTTTTGGTTTTTCGAGACAGGGTTTCTCTGTGTAGCCCGGGCTGTCCTGGAACTCACTCTGTAGACCAGGCTGGCCTCGAACTCAGAAATCGCCTGCCTCTGCCTCCCAAGTGCTGGGATTAAAGGCGTGCGCCACCACCACCCGGCCCCTACTCTTCTTTCTTAACTCGGAATGTTTCTTTTTCCTTTAAAAAGTTTTAAGGTTTATTTATTTAATGTATATGAGTGTTTTGCCTGCATCTATGTACGTGTACTACTAACATGCTTGATACTCATGGAGGTCAGAAGAGATTTTTGGATCCACTGGAATTGAGTTTTGGATGGCTGTGAACCATGTGGGTCCTGGGAACTAAACCCAGGTCTTCTGCAAGAGTAACAAGTGCTCTTAACCGCAGAGTCATCTCTCCCGTCCGAGACCGTATTCTTGAAGACAACTTTCCTTCAGAAACACTTCCAGGAGCTCTGTCTAACCGCATCCTACTCCAGATGGGTACCCCTCCTTACTCTGCTCAAACAGCCACCAGAGCCATGAATTAAGTCACGAATTAAGTCATTGCCACAAACAATTCAATACACCCATCATGTGTCTCTTTTAATCTTCTTGCTCACCCTGCCAGATAAGTACAACTTTTCAACTCGAGTTCTCAAAGGAGAAGCCTGAGGCTTGGGAGGGAAAATGGCACAGCCAGGTCACAAGTTGGAAGCCATAGCAGCTAGATTGCAGCCAGCATGTAACTACATGCTCTCTGCAGTGTAAAGAAACCACACACACTAATGACCCATGTTACCAGGCTTCGCTGAGCTCAGACTCTGTTGGGCTCTGGGAGGATTAGTACCCTGAAGGGAGGATGATAGCATCCCACAGAGGAAGGGGGAAAGGGAGGAGCTGGCACAGGCTTGGTACCCACCTGTCCATTCTCGTGTGTTCATCTTGTGTGTTATCTCTTACAACTGCTGAACAGAAAACCAAGATGACATTAGGTGATTGTCAACCCTCACCCCTTCCCTGTAGCTAATGCCTTCTAATAGTCCCGGGCATGTTTTGCTGTCGATAAACCTGGTAGATACGTCCTCTAAGCTTTCCTGGTATCTATCTAGGATGCCATGTTTATTCTACTATCTATTCTTATTTTATATTATTTCATTTATTATGTTTGAGCACTGCTTATCAGAAATGCTTGGGACTAAAGGTGTTTCATATTGTGTGTGCACATGTGTGTTCTGTGAGCAATCATGCATAAGTAGAGGCCAGAGCAGGATGTCTGGTACCCCGCTGTCTTAGTTTTGTTTTCCGGAACTGTGATAAACAGCATGAACAACAGCAAATTGGGGAAGAAAAGGTTTATTTCATTTTATACTTACAGGTAACAAATAGTACATCACTGGGGAAGTCAGGACAGGAAGAAACCACGGATGAACGCTGCTTACTAGCTTGCCTCTCGTGGCTCGCTCAACTTACTTTTTTGTATAAACGAGGGCCACCTGCCCAGGGGTAGCACCACCCACAGTGGCCTGGTCCCTCCTGTGTCAATCACCAATCAAAAAAATTCCCCTACAAGTCAATCAGATCGGGGCATCTTTTTAATTGCGGTTTCCTCTTCCAGATGAAATCTAACTTATGTCAAGTTGGCAAAAAATGAACCAACACATCTCTTCATCATTGTGCCTTATTCCCTTGGGAAGGGATCCCTCAGTGAATCTGGATCTAGGATAGCAGCCAGAAAGCCCCAATAATCCTTTTCTCTCTGACCTCAAGAGCAATGGGGTTACGAATACCTGGCTTTTTACATGGGCGCTGGGGATTTGAACTCAGATCATCATACTTACATAGCAAGTACTCTTAGCAACTGAGCCTCCATATTTCTTCCTTCTTTCCTTCCTTCCTTCCTTCCTTCCTTCCTTCCTTCCTTCCATCCTTTCTTTTTTTCCTTTGGAATGTTTGCATATTCATAATGAAATCTCCTGGGGATGGCACCCTAGACTAAACAGAAGTTTTACTTATGTCCCATAAATATTTTACATACATAGCCTGGAGGTATTCTTGGTAGTGGTGGTCTTGTTTATTTTTGTTTTTGAGACTCTGGGGTGCCATCCCAGGAGATTTCATTATGAATATGCAAACATTCCAAAGGAAATGGAAGAAAAGGATGGAAGGAAGGAAGGAAGGAAGGAGGAAGGAAGGAAGGAGAAGGAAGGAAAGAAGGAAGAAATATGGAGGCTCAGTTGCTAAGAGTACTTGCTATGCAAGTATGATGATCTGAGTTCAAATCCCCTCTGTAATCCAGGCTGTCTTCAAACTCATGATCCTCATGCCTCAGCCTCCCATATGCTGGGATTACAGGCATGTACCACCATGGGGACCCAGCAACTGGATTCTGATGTGTGCCATGTCATGGGTATGACGTGTGACTCGTCAGAAGGTCAAGAACAGACTTCCACTTTTGCTGTCATATTGGTGCTCAGAATATTTCAGACTTTAGTTCATCTGCGATTTCACATTTTCAAAGCACAGGATGGGATAGCCAAGGATTAACTCCAAGAACTCTGAGAGGTGCTACCACCAGTCTCTGATTGCTCACCACCCACCACCCACCACCCGCCACCCACCACCCACCACCCACCACCCTGCATACTGCCAGCTCTGTGAGGAGCTGGGGTTGAGTAGGGGCAGGAAGTAACCTTGCATTCAGTTCCCAGGGTCCTGACAGGCAGAAGTAGACCCTGGAAGGATACCTGATCAGGAAGCTCTCACACAATGTGAGACTCAGGAAGCACCAGGAATATGACTGCTGTCCTATAGCCTACCTGCAGCTTCTTTGCTAGAAATCCCTGGGTAGTCCAGCTGCCACAGGAAATTGGTGAGGGGTCAAGGGCAGCTTTCTGAAGACCCTTGATAGACCCAGGATGGAATGTGCCTTCCCCTACCTCAGGAGAAGGAGTTTCTCCATAGCCCCTTGTAGGCTAAGCAGCTGCTCTCCCAGGTGGATCCCGTTTGCCCCCAGAAGCTACCACTTCCTGCCTGATCTACATAAAGGCCTGCCCAAGCAGGCTGATGGGGAACTTACAGGAGCTGTTGTGGGTGTTCGTGCTGACAGCCAGGAGCCTCCATCATGGTTTGGGGTTGTTTTGTGGTCTTGCTTCTGCTGGTGGCAGTTCCCCTGAGATTGGGTCAGCATCTGCACCTCAAGCCTGGCTTTGAATACAGATATGACTGTGGGGTACGGGGCATGCAGCTGCTGGTGTTCCCCAGGCCAAACCAGACTATCCAATTCAAGGTGCTGGGTGAGTGCTGGCAGATGCCGGTCCCAACTTCCCATCCCCAGACCCAAGCCCAGCCTGCTGCAAGGAGGGAGCTAGACCTCTTCCCTGGGATCAGGAGCTGGAAAAGTAGAGGCCAGCCATTAAGAGGTCTGCAAGAACCAGCCTCTTGCCCGTCACCACACAGAGAGAGGAAAGCAACCACCAGAGCAGACTCTCCTGTGTCCCTGTGCACAACAACCACCTGTAGGAAAGACTCAAAAATGCTGGGCTTTGCTTTTCCAGCTTCAGGCTTCTGGTCCATAAAACACCCTTAGGGGTGTGAGTTAATGTAGAGAACGGGTGTGGGGAGTTCTGTGTGACCACTGAACCTCACCTTCAGAGCAGCTTCTGCAAGGAGGGAAAGATGACCCCCACACCACACACACACACACACACACACACACACACTTGCCCTGTGCACTGAAAAGGAAGGGTGTGGGCAGGCCCCAGGGGTGGGGCGGGGTGGTGCTTGCTGTTCTGAGGTAACAAAGCAAATGAGCATTTAGCAGGTGTCCCCAAATGAGGGAAAGAGGCAGTTAAGATGACAAGTAAGCTTCATTCTTTCACTCTGCCTTCATCCCCCAACTTATTGTGTGTGTGCCTGAGAAAGTTCTGGCTCCTTGGGACTCCCAGGTGGCTCTGCCAAGGTACAAGGTTAACTAAACTTAGACTATAAGGTGTTCAGTCTGGGTCTGACAACCCTGTGAACACTCCTTATCCCAGCTACAAAGAGCCAACGGCAGAAGTGAAAAACAAAACCAGAAAGGAAAAGACACTTGTCTAAGGTCACACAGCTGAGCTAGCAAGCAAAACTAGGTCTTAGAACAAGCCTGCCTGGAGAGCTTTTCCGAGATTCCCAGCAGCCTCTTGCCCTCCAGCACCTGAGGCTCCTTCCCTCATCTCCTCCTACCCAGATGAATTTGGGAACCGGTTTGAGGTGAATAACTGCTCTATCTGCTACCACTGGGTGACCAGTGAGTCCCAGGAGCCCGCAGTATTCTCAGCTGATTACAAAGGCTGCCACGTGCTGGAGAAGGTAAGGAGAGTCACACATGTGAGGACCGAGGCAGCTTATCCTAACAGCCCCTCATGATCAGAGAATAGAGCCGATGAGGGGTGGGGAGTGGGTAGGTGACAGATTAGATCCTGAGATATACCACAAGTCAGCTTCCTCTCTACCAGGGCTGCTCAGTTTCCATTAACACCAGCCATCCTGGCTGGCAACCACACCAGGCTGGGTGGAGTCAATAGCCAGGCGCCATACTCTGGCTTCCAGCCCAGCGCACCTGAAGTGTCAGGTGGCCACACTCAGCTGCTCTCTATGGCCCTCTCACCTGCAGGATGCGCGGTTCCACCTGAGGGTGTTCATGCAAGCCGTACTACCCAATGGCCGTGTGGATATAGCACAAGATGTCACTCTGATCTGTCCCAAACCAGACCACGTCGTGACTCCGGACCCCTACCTGGCTCCACCCACCACACCCCAGCCTTTTACACCACATACTTTTGCCCTTCACCTCATCTCTGGCCACACCTTGGCTGGGTCTGGCCACACTGGTCTCACTACATTGTACTCAGAGCACAGCTTCACCCATCCAACTCCTGCCCCACCATCCCTAGGACCTGGACCGGGTGGACCCACCGTGCCTCATCCCCAGTGGGGCACGCTGGGGCCCTGGGAATTGACTGAGCTGGATTCTGTAGGTATGTGGCCTTCTCTGTGTACACATCTGTGTCTTGGGACCTTTGGGCTCTAAGCAGTCATTTCCTTACTGCTCTGTCACCAACCATAGGTACCCACCTGCCCCAGGAGCGGTGCCAGGTAGCCTCTGGGCACATCCCTGCATGGTAGAAGGTAATTCCAAGGAAGCCTGTCAGCAGGCTGGCTGCTGCTATGACAATACCAAAGAAGTGTCCTGTTACTATGGCAACACAGGTACAACTTCTCATCCCAAGCATGCTCCTATTGGTCCTGGCATAGCAGGGGAAGTCTCCCTTCCATCTAGCTGAACTGCATTGTATGCAGTCTGAGAGGATCCAGCTCCCAAGTAGATGCAACCACCCTCAGATAGGAAGAGCCCCTGACTCAGGGGACTGTTGGATCCGCTTCTGACAGACACTCGCTCTGTGGCATTTGTCAACCCTTTGTTCTGTCAGCTCCTAGGGCATTTGCTTAGGCCAACAGTGGAAGAACAATGTCCAGATCCCTTGACTCCAGACTAGTGGCTAAATCTTGTCACCCCCAGAGCCCAGCCCCTGTTCCTGAGCTGGAGAGACACTGAATCCCAAAGTCCTGATCTACCTCTTGGATCTGCCTTTGTCCTAGTCACTCTCCAGTGTCTCAAAAGTGGCTACTTTATCTTGATCATGTCGCAAGAAACAGCCTTGACACACGGGGTCATGCTGGACAATGTCCACCTGGCCTATGCCCCCAACGGATGCCCCCCTACTCAGAAGACAAGTGCTTTTGTGGTCTTCCATGTCCCTCTAACTCTCTGTGGAACGGCAATCCAGGTAGGAGTGGAACTTAAGCTGGAGATGAGCCCCACCTCCTAAGGGGCATCACTAGCCAACTACCCCTCTATCTGCTGTGGCATCATCATGGTCCAGGTAGCGGTGAGATGCATGCTGGAAGTGAGTCCCACCCCTAGGGAGCCTCACTCACTACCTCCTCCTCAGGTGGTTGGTGAGCAGGTCATCTATGAGAACCAGCTGGTGTCTGACATTGATGTCCAAAAGGGACCACAGGGTTCCATCACTCGGGACAGTGTCTTCCGGTGAGTAGTTGCTGGGTTACAGGCCTAGGCATAGGGTGCAAGACTAGCGCCGGGGTCCAAATGTCTTTTGCTTTAACACAAATTACTTATGGCCCAGAGATGGGGACACAGTTCTGTAGCATGCTTTAAGTTTTTGGACTTAGGTGCTTGAGACAGTCAGTTTCAGCATGGCACCAGGAACTTTGGAGGAGGGGATCAGAGACATACAGGAGAACAGCTGGAGTCTGTCAGGATTAGCTGAAGGAACACAAGACAACAGAGTGAGGCCTTCGTGGCTGGCACGATTATTACCATCAGTGGACATCGGGCATGGGACCCTGGAGGTGTGGATTGGTGATGGCATTGGCACTCAGGCTACTAAGGGAGACACTGGTAGGCTAGTTGCAAGGACAAGCAAGACCCCAAGACACAGTCCTGTGGCCTCCACAATCCTCACTAGAGCCTCTCAATGGGGCAAAAAGGATAAACGAGGCTCAGGCATTAAAGGCTTGTTCATGGCTCCACAATCCAGGTCTTCCCACCACACTTCAGAGACCTCAAGTGCCAGGACAGAAACCTGTTGTCTTGATACTGTGGTACCTGGGACCTAGAGTAGGACCTGGTGTAGCCAATTCAAGCTGTCTTGGGCAGACTAGATGGGCAGAAGAGCAGAAAGGGTGAACAATGATGTCCATGGGCCCTCTGCACCCTGCGGAGGAAGCTGTCTGTTGCATCCATGGTTGGGATGTTGATGATTAAGTAAACAGGATGCTCTGACTTATGGTCTCCCCCAACCTCTTGTTCTTGGACTTTTAGGCTTCATGTTCGCTGTATCTTCAATGCTAGCGACTTCCTGCCCATCCAGGCATCTATCTTCTCGCCCCAGCCACCTGCCCCTGTGAGCCAGTCTGGACCCCTGAGGCTGGAGCTGAGGATTGCTATGGGTACAGACCTGCTACTTTCCCTTCCTGCCTCTAATGCCTTGATACAGTCTATCCTAGGCTCACAAGCACCTCTCTCTGCAGATAAGACTTTCAGCTCCTACTATCAGAGGAGTGACTATCCCCTTGTGAGACTGCTCCAGGAACCAGTCTATGTAGAGGTCCGACTCCTGCAGAGAACTGATCCCAGTCTGGTTCTGGTGCTACATCAGTGCTGGGCCACACCCACTGCCAGCCCCCTTGGGCAGCCCCAGTGGCCCATTCTGTCAGATGGGTGAGTGGTATCGATGACTAAGCTGCACCTGGAGTGGGATTTCCTGCCTGCTGCACTTTCTTAAAGAGGCTTCTCTTCAATCCAGGTGTCCTTTCAAGGGTGACAACTACAGAACACAAGTGGTGGCCGCAGACAGGGAGGCGATGCCCTTCTGGTCCCACTATCAGCGCTTCACCATCACCACCTTCGCTCTCCTTGACTCTGGCTCCCAGAATGCCCTGAGGGGACAGGTTAGAAAGACCTTTTTTGTTCCTCATGTCCCGTGCCACCTGCTGAGTGGTCATTAGTGGGTCACCACATCCTCCCTGCACCCTACAAGCTAACACTAAGATCCCAGCTTGTGGATTGGCTGTTATCAAGTGTTGGGGACAACAGCTCAGGGAAGAAGGAGGCAAGATCTCCAGAACATACACAATTTGGGAGAGAAGGGAGAGATAGCTAACAAGATGGCTCAGAAGGTAAAGGTAATTGCTGCCGATCCTGCTGACCTAAGTTCAATCCCTGGATGGAGCCACATTGTGGACAGAGAGAAGTGGCCCCCACGATTTGTCTCTGACCCTCACACGTGTGCTGTGCTGTGGCATGCACATTCCCCTATACATGTACACAGAGGCAAAACAACTAAAAGTTGGAAGGAAACACTGAGTGTGGCTACGATCAACCTGAATCTCGGCACCCGCTGTGGTATTCTTGTGTGGTCTCACATCTGATTCCAGAGACGATAATGTGTTCCTGGTTCTTCTGCTTTGCTTTTTAGCATAGCAGCTTCTCCAGAAGATAAAAATGGATGCACTTAGGGTCTTTATCCTCTTCAGCTTTTCCATATGGCATACACACGGCACCATAGGAAACACACGGTACGGTCCAGCTCGTGATCAACATGTCATATCAGTCAGTGTTCACAGATCTCTCACGTTTAAATCCCTGCCCTTAACTAATCAGGTGTGACTGGTTCCACTGGTAGGTAACACCAAGGGTGGCATCACTCCCACCTTGTTTGTGTGCCTCCTCCCAAGCTAAGAGGTCTACTGATGCTGCCTCTGGTCCCTTCCCCTGAGCTGTTTCTGGAAGCAGTGGTGCCTTGTCCTCTCTTCTCTACATCCAGGTATTGTCTGCAAGAGTGAAAAGAGGACAGCAGACATCTGTTGTCTAGCACTATGGCCAAACCTCACCTCTTCTGTTAGCTGCCTTTCAATGGTTCTGCTCCTGAGGGCAGAAGGCAGAGGACAGGACAGAGGACTGTAACTCTCTCGAGTGCCACAGTTCCTGCCTGTAGGGAGTGTCTTCTACTGCAGGTTTGGGTGCTCAGGAAGCAGAAGGTCTGAACTCCAAATTGAGAGCACCACAGTTTCCATCCCCAGCAGTGTAGGGCAGGTGTGGTTGTAGTCTCTGCTCACCCGTGTCTCTCCCTGCACTAACACAGCCCTGCACCTGAATCCTTCAACCCTGCCTCTATGCTGCCAGCATAGCTGTACAACCTAGGCCACCCCTTGACTGTGCTTCTTTCTACCAGGTCTATTTCTTCTGTAGTGCCTCTGCCTGCCACCCTGTGGGGTCTGAGACATGCTCTACTACATGTGACTCTGGGATAGCAAGTGAGTCTAGGGTATTTGTCTTCTGATGCATCCTTACACCTGTAGTTGGTTCTCGGGCCATGAGGGGTTGGAGGCCAGACAGTTTTTTTCCTGGGTAGGGCATCGACGATCTTCTGGTCAACACAACACCGCTATCCAGGCCCTGGACATTGTGAGCTCTCCAGGAGCAGTGGGCTTTGAGGATGCTGCTAAACTTGAGCCTTCAGGTACTGGGGTTTGGAGGTGCCCCTAAGGGTCATGGCCCTCTCTATAAAAATGTGTTGGTGAAACAAGGAAGCTCTGGCCTTATAGAAGGCAGAGGTGTTGTGTAACTCCACTAAATGAGGAACTAAGTAAAAATAGTGCAGCCCCTTATCTACAGACAGATAGCTCCAAGCGACCCTCCCTCCTCCTTCTCTGACAGGTTCCAGCAGGAACTCGGGTTCAAGAGTGCTCCTCTTGCTGCTGACCATCACCATAGCCCTGGGGGCTGGTATCTTTGTGGGGCTGGGCTGGGCCTGGACCCAGAAGCTCTGGGAAGGCACCAGATATTAAATGGGCTCAATAAACCATTGTTTGAAAACTACTGAAAGCCGATGTGGGGAAGTTATTTATGAAGCCTGATGTATGTCTTTTCCAAGGGTGTGGGTTTTGGAGGGGGAACAAGGTCTTCTTACTCTATAGCTAAGACTGGTTTTGAACTCAGTGATTCCTCTGCCTCAGAGTGCTGGGATTACAAGGGTGAGCCACATGAGAGATTTGTTCCTTGGGAGTCAGTAGTGTCCTTTCAGAATCGTGACCCCTATTACAGTCATGTTACCCAGAACATTTCAGTCCATATCTTTCCATGTTTATGGCAATGTCTCTGTAAAATTACAACATAGGTTATAATACTTGATTATAATCAAGGACTGATAACTGGCATACCTATTTCCTATGCTACATTTTTAACCATGATTTTTAATTTTTTAACTTTTTTAACTGTACATGCGGAGGTCAGAGGGACAACTTTATGGAGTCAGTTCTCTCATTCCACCTTGACACAGGTTCTAGGGATTGAACTCCGGTCATCTGGCTTGCATAGCACGTGTCTTTATGTGATGAAGTCACCTCATGGCCTTTGCCGTTAATTTATAGTGTAACTTCTGCTTACAACAACTAAAACTGGATACGTATGCCAGTAGGCTACTTGTGTGTAGCTTCCCACGTCTCAGGTTTACTACATTCCTGACTGGATCAATAGGCTACAGGGAAGCCAAGCATGGTGGCCTATGCCTTTAATCCCATCACTTGCAGGGAGTAGAAGCAGGCAGATCTGAGTTTGAGGCCAGCTTGGTCTACTTATGCGTTCCTGTATAGTCAAGGCTCATAGACTCTGTCTCAAAGAACTAAAAAGGTTGGCTAGAGAGATGGCTCAGCAGTTAAAGAGCCCTGACTGCTCTTCTAGAGGTCCCGAGTTCAATTCCCAGCAATCACATGGTAGCTCACAACTATCTGTAATGGATTCTGATATTCTCTTCTGGTGTGTCTGAAGAAATAAGTTCTCAAAAACCAAAAACAACAACAACAAAAAAAAACCCCAAAAAACAAACTATGTGGAACAACTGATAAAATGTTTTATTCCTACAGGAGAGGTGCACATATGTGGGAGTCAGATGACACACTATGGGGTCAGTTCTCTTTGTTCCTTTAAATGGGCACAAGGGATGGAACTCAGGTTGTTAGGCTTGCAGAACAAGCTTTGTTTTTTTTTTTTTTTTTTTTTTTTTTCGGTGGGCTGAGCCCCACTAACCCACACAATCTAATGCTGTACTCAAAGCAACTCAGTGCTTAACATATGGCACCGCCTGGCATTACTCTTTTCCAGGTAGGGTCTGGAGAGAATGCCACTAAGCAAGGGAAGGTAGTCTTTCAGGCATAACAGCAAAATCAGAGGTAGGGAACGGTTAGAACAGGGCAGTCAGCAAACAGCAGCAGTTGGGAGCTGAGGAGCTGGCAGGAGCTCATCTAGATGTGGGTGTCCTCAGAGCACCTGCAAAGCTGCCTTCCTGACAAGATGAAGCCAGAAGCCCCATGGACAGAATCGTCAAACCTGAGCTAACTCTGCAGTCCCACTGAATCCACCAAAGGACGAGGGATGTACAGCTGACTCCCAGCCTCCCAAAGCCAACCCATTCACAGCCTTTTGGCAGCATAGGGTAGGAACAAGCTGGCCCTGATTTGCCTGCCACTTGGGGATGGCCACTGTTAGCATTCTGTCTAAGCTTCACCCCACAGTTACCTGGCAATATCCAGGTAGGATGACCCACTATAAAAGGGTCTGCTTACCCCCTCCTAGCTCTCTTGGTCTCTTGTTGCTCCCACTCTGTCCCCTCGCCCCTTCCCACCTCTCCCCCGATCCCCCCACCACATGCTCATGGCCAGCCTCTACGTTTCTACTCCTCTACTTCTCTGTTCTCTCTGCCTTTCTCTGCCTCTACTAACCTCTTAACTCCCTGCCCCCCCCATCCTGAATAAACTCTATACTATACCATCATAGTGTGGCTGGTCCCTCAGGGGGAAGGGTTGCCTTGCATGGATCTGCTGAGATATCCCATTTCCCCCATGCCTCACCACACCTCCATAGAACATATCTCCCTTCTCTTTATCTTTTTATAAACACATCAGCCACCATCTCATAGGTCAGGACCAGGCTATGTTCTAGAATATCATGCTGAGAGGGAGGCAGATTCAGCAAGGGGTGCAAGAAGAGTCTGGAAAATCGAGAGACATCTCTGGGCCTCTAGCAGGACATGACTTAGCTGCCACAAGGGCAACAAGCCAGCAACCCTTATTTGACACATGGCCCCTTCTCCACCCTAGTTCAGGCCTACTCCATCTCTCCAGGTTATGGTTAAACATGGACTCCAATACCTGACTCAGAGCATCTTTGCTTCTCCCTGGGCCTTGTGGCACTTTCCTGGGTCTGTTATATCTTGCTACCTAGAGTCACTTCCAAGTTAAAAACAAAATCATAAATTTCTTGTACCATTCTTTTGCTCTTCTATTTACCATTGTATATGTATGCCTGGAGGGTAAGGTATATACATCTTGTTAAATGAGCCTAGTGTCTAATCCACAGGAATAGCAGTTGATAAAGATACCTAGAATCCTGTGTGATACCAGCCAGTGCTTCCTGGATGTCAGCCACTGACCAGAATTTCTCTTCATACTCCAAGCCTATTGCTTACCTAGTTTTTTGTTTTTAGTTTTGTTTGGATATGAGGTCAAGTCCACAACCAAGACACAGGACTGAGAAAACTGTCGTTTTTTTCTAGAAGAGGGAGCACATCACCAAGGCAGGAGACCCTAGCAGGACAGGAGATCCAGATACTGGCCATAAAGCAAACTTCCCTTCTTGGCTGCCTCCCAGCTGTAGCTAGTGACATCAAGGCACAGGCCAGTATAGGATATATTTGTGGCAGGAGCGTCATGGCTGGGTTAGAAAGCTGATTCCATCAATTCTTCCTCCTGAACTGGAACTAAGAGAGACGTCTATACCATTTAAACAGAGCATTACCCATTGGACAGGTGCCACCTAGAGTCACTTCCAAATTAAAAATAAAACCATAAATGTCCTGTACCATTCTTTTGCTCTTCTATTCACCATTGTGTATGTATGCCTGGAGGGTAAGGCATACACATGGAGGCCAGAGGGTCAGTTCTCTACCTTTATATAGATTCTGGGATCAAATCCAGGGTGTCCACCTTACAGACCCAACACCTTACCCACTGAACCATCTTGCTGATCCCTCTTAAATTTTTTATTTTTTGAGATAATTGCATTTCCCTCTTCCCTTTCCTCCTCCAACCCCTCCCATAAAAAAACCCATTCTTTCAAATTCTTTGCCTTTGTTATTACGTGTGTGTGTGTGTGTGTGTGTGTGTGTGTGTGTGTGTGACCTGATTAGTCTATATGTATAATGTGTATGTTTGGAAAACTCACAATCACTTTACTAAGCCAGCATCATCCCTAACTACATTCTAAATTATTTATCCTTATTTATTTATTTTTTTTCTTGACACAGGATCTGATAGAACCAAGGCCGAGCTGATGGCCTTGAACTTCTGAGCCTCCCGCTGGGATTATAGCCTGTGCCTGACTTCACTTAGCACTGGGTGCAGGTCGAGAAAGCACTGCCTCAGCTGAGTAAGCGATGTTTCTAGACCCAGTACCTCATTCTCTTATCATTTTAAGCATCTGTGTTGCATAGCTTTCTGTTGAACTAGGACACATCTGATCTGTTAGAGGAAACCAAACCTATCACTTCAGGTACCAAGAGTGAATGCAGTTATGTAAGTGTGGACCTCTTTGTACATTGCTTTCTCAGAAGAAATTCTTAGAACTCCTGGCTCAGCCGGGCGGTGGTGGCACACGCCTTTAATCCCAGCGCTTGTGAGGCAGAGGCAGGCGGATTTCGGAGTTCGAGGCCAGCCTGGTCTACAGAGTGAGTTCCAGGACAGCCAGGGCTACACAGAGAAACCCTGTCTCAAAAAATATCAAAAAAAAAAAAAAAAAAAAAAAAATCTCCTGGCTCAGACAGCAGCCACATCCCTTCTGACTGTGGGCTGAGAACTGCCCTCTCTGCCCCTCCAGATTGTTCTAGTAGACCAGGCTGGCCTCGAACTCAGAAATCCAAGTGCTGGGATTAAAGGCGTGCGCCACCACCGCCCGGCAGCACTACTGTCTTAAAGTGATTCTGTTGTTAGAAGCTTTGCATCTTCAAAGTTGCTTGCATCTTATAACCTGCAGTGGTCTATCTCCATTTCTCTTTCTTGTCCAGAGAAACCCAAGAGGCTTTGAACTTCTTCATAGTTCCCAGCAAGTGGCCATGGGGTTCTCACATTTTTATCTTTGAATATGGCAAAGGCCTCCCCCTGTATAACCATAAACATACCCATTTGCCCTTTGCAGCTATTATTTTACCAATGCAATGGTTGCTTACTTTCAAGTTACACATGATTTTTTGTAGGAAACTTTGTAATGATTGAAGTGGTATACAGGTTCTGTCACTACCTCCATATCAAAGGATTCAGTGGACAAAAACACATATAGTAAACACCAACAACAATGCTCTCGGCAAAACTAGCTTTCCTACACACATAATGGCGGAAGACACATTCCTAGATACCAAAATCTCACATGAGTTGAGCTTAGAAGAAAACAGCTCCCCTTCTTCCTTCCTCTCATTTCTACCTTTTAGCCTGGGCCTATGACAAGGTAAATCTGAGCTGATGGGGAGGAAGCCAGGCCATCCACCCTGAGGGAGAGCAGGGCTGTTTATAGTCCATCACATTTCCTCTTCCTGCCTTCTGGCCACAGCTACAAGAGAACCAAGGGTTCCCTGCCTCTCCACTCTTTTCCAACAAGGCACTAAGAACAAATTATTTCCATGTGGCTCCTTAAAGGAAGTGAGGGCTGACCTCAGCTCACTGGCTCATCGGGTAAAGGAATTTGCTGCCAAGACAGCTGACCCAAGTTTGGTCTCTGGGACCCACGTGGTGGGAGAAAACCAAACCGGCAAGTTGTGTTTTGACTTCCACACGTGCCAAGATGAAAGGGCACATACCACACATATGTAAGATAAAAATAAATGATATAAAAAGTAGTAGTGCAGGGTTCAAGGCTAAAACTTAAGATATGTGGCTTCTATCCAGGCATTCCTGCAGGAACATTAATGCAAAAGGCCTTTTCTGTTCCAATAATGGGCAATACCAGACCAGTCTTTAAAAGTAAATAACAAAAATGCCAAGTTTTGTTTTTATATGACTTAAGTCACTGTTGAACTAATGTGAAGGGAAAAAAAAAAAAGAAAAATTCACACAAATGGGATGAAAATAAAAACAAAACCTCTGGGAAGTAAAAACAGTTTCTAATTTGGGAACTCTGGGGGGCGGGGACGGGGTAGGGGGGGGGGCTTCTTCAGAATCCTGACAGTGTTGACATTCCACCCAGATAAGAACAGGGAGAAGTCTAGATGTGGGCCTCTAAGGGAAGAGACTGCAGAGGCTCCTCCACAGAGCACAGAGTTAGGGCAAGGGAGATGGACCAGAGCCCAAGGTAGACAATGAGAAAGCTTGCCTGTCTTGGTGCGGGTGGACTAGGACAAACTCTGCCTTAATAATGACAAGTATAGTCTCTCTCCAATCTGTGCCGTCCAAATTCTTAGCATGGGGCTGGGGGACAGAGCAATCCTTCAAGTTTCAGTCCTGGCTGGATTGGTGAACTTGCTTTTGGATTTTTCAAGACAGGGTTTCTCTATGTAGTTCTAGTTGTCCTGGAACTCATTTAGTAGACCAGGTTGGCCTTGAACTCAGATCTGCCTACCTCTGAGTGCTGGGATTAAAAGTGTATACCACTATACTCAGCTAGATTGATGAGCTTTAACGGCAGGCTTAAAGATGTAAAAGTGTGTCCATGCATGTCGAGAACTGAGAGCCACTGTAACTGTTACTGACAGCCATCCCGAAGCAGGGAAACAGTCACTAGTTACTGAGGGCCACCCTGTGCTCACTCCTTGCAATAGCTCACTTAGCTCTCTTAGCCCTGCCAGGGTAGGTACCACGAACTCATACAGGCACAAGACTCATTGTAAAAAGGTAGAGTAAGGAGTCAAACTGAGGCTTGATGCCAGAGTCCATACTAACCATGACCCTACATTCCAAGACCCATGGAGGATGTCATTAGCTGTCCATTGCTGTGTCAGCTTTGTCCCTGAAACTATGCTTTAAAATCCCAATTCGAGCCGGGCGGTGGTGGCGCACGCCTTTAATCCCAGCACTTGGGAGGCAGAGACAGGCGGATTTCTGAGTTCGAGGCCAGCCTGGTCTACAGAGTGAGTTCCAGGACAGCCCGGGCTACATAGAGAAACCCTGTCTCGAAAAACCAAAAAAAAAAAAAAAAAAAAAAAAAAAAATCCCAATTCAAGGACAAGAGGCTTCTCTGACACCTGCAGAAGGGAGCTAGCACCGCCTGCTGGTTAGAGGCATGCTTTGCAGGAGCTCAGCCAAGGTACTAGGTTAGCTGGGAACTAATACTAATTTCCCGCACCTAGGTGACCTTGGTTGGTGCCCCAAGTTCAAGCACAGTGTAGACTGTCAGTTCAACAGCAAAGAGACATGTTTTTGAACATCCAGAAGCTCAGATGTTCATGGGGTGTAGAATGCCCTGATCCACTTCATAGCAAACACATTCTCTTTGGGCACCAGGCCTTGTGATGCTCCTAGACCCTAACTACTAGAATTGGTGTGGCCCAAAAATGAGTCCAGGAAGATGGAGCCCTTTAGGATCCATCAAGCCCCAAATGAAAGCTTGCTTTTATAGTGTCATCTTCCATCAGATTAGCTGCAACCACTAGCAAGAAACCCACCCCCACCCCCAAGACTAGGCCTGTTGACTGAGAATGTTCTCTCATACAAGGGGTGAGTGGGGAGAGTCACTGGACCCTCCAGCTGACTTCCAGACATTTGTTCCTGTACTTCCTGACCAACTGTATATAGTTCTGCCTTAATTGCATGTGATCTTACTGTCCTGTGAGGTACTATACAAACTGTGCTACTCTATAGGAGGGGTGGCTATTTGTTTACATCTCTGGTGTATGCCAGGGCTGCCCTATCTGTGCACATACCACACACTTCACACAGTTTCAGGATGACCATAGTGCTGTGCCCAGAAAGGGTTCCCAAAGCTTGTCTTTCACTATCTTTTTAGGTGGATCATAAAAATGCACATTAACATCTAACAGAAACCACTCAATGGCTCTGCACTGGCCAGCTATGGCCCAGGATGTCCCTAGGACATGCCAGCAGCCCTCCCCCTCCCTCCCTTCACTGGCACTCCACTACCACCTGCAGACAGCTGTTACCGGCCCATCTCTTAGTTGTTGAAAATTATTTCACATTTACTTGGTTACTGAAGAACTGTAAGACACAATTTAAAAAAAAAAAAAAACCACACACTTTAAGTGGCCAGTGGTGGCACATGCCTTTAATCCCAGCACTCAGGAGGCAGAGTGAGTTCTAGAACAGCCAGAGCTATACAGAGAAACCCTGCCTCAAAAGAAAAAAAGAAAAGAAATAGAACTGCTTGAGTTCTATTTAAACTAGAGCAGTCCCCCAAGAAGCCACAGCTTCAGGACCTCGTGAGAAAGCACTCCAGCACTGCCCGCCTTACAGCTCCAGCATTCTAAGTCAAACCAGAGCATCATGGCCCAGAATGCCCACTAACCCCTGGCATGCTCACTGCTGCTTCACAACAGTCTAGAGCAAGCTCCATCACAGTGAACGCTATCACTCAGTCATCTCTTGGCTCATTTTTTTAAAGTCTGTGTATTCATAGGGGGTGTATACATATGTACACATGCATGTAAAGGGCAGAGGATTACTTTGGGTGTCATCCTCAGTAAGTTCTTTTGAAATAGGGTTTTAGTCTAGAGCCCACATTTAAGCTAGTCCAGCCAGTGTGTGAACTCCTGGGATCCTTGTGTGTCTGCCTCCCCAGCACTGGATAAAGTGCTCATCATGCCTGGCCTTTTTACATTAGGTGCTGGGAATTGAATTCAGCTCATGTTGGCCTAGAAAGCACTTTACCAACTGAGCTATGTCCCCAGCCCCTGTAACAGTTTGCTCGATACACTTCAGGGAGCAGTGAGGCTGCACAGCAATCACAGCAGATGGTTTCTCTACTATATAGATTTTCCATCCTGGCAGATAAGGTAAATCTGAATCTCCCAACCCACAGGACTACCTGACAGAACATACCCAGTTGTTCTGTTGTGTTGTCAGGGCTCCCTAACTTTCTCACAACCCTCTAGGTGATACCTCACTTCTCAGGTCTTCCTTCCCAAGAGCTTCTCTGTGGACTCACCAATTCCCTCCCTCACCCCCACCTCCTCCTTCATCTCACCACACTCCTAGCCTCAAAGCAGGCTCCCAAAGCCAACATTCCACTGGGGTGGCCTACTAGAGCACTATGGACCCCCTGGGCACAGCTAATGGTAACTTACCCTTAGGCAGCCACAAGTACCTCTTCCTCCTGCCCACACCTCACTTATCTCAACCTCAGAGCCTTCTTTCCTTCTCCTTACAACTCTCCTCCTCTCCTCTAGTACCAGGTAGCTTCCCAATGTCGAGCAGCCACAGGAGTCCACATTAATCGCCTCCTGTTTTATCATCTAAT
The DNA here is from genome assembly GCA_021653895.1 of Mastomys natalensis. Taxonomy (NCBI): domain Eukaryota; kingdom Metazoa; phylum Chordata; class Mammalia; order Rodentia; family Muridae; genus Mastomys; species Mastomys natalensis. The sequence continues at coordinate 1,946,807 of JAJTUV010000834.1, read as the reverse complement.
GTTTTATTTACTGTGCTCTAGCTGTCTGCCCTGGGAACAGCTCTACTTCATCAGATTAGCTGCCAGTCAAGAAAATCTCTTTGGTCAAGCCAGCTGGCAATCAATATATACCATCTCCCACTGAAGTATTATCCCTAGCAATCCACTCACAGCAACCCACCAGTAGGCTAGGGCTAATCTTCTAGCTCCTCGCTACCTTCCAGGCTTGTAAGAGAAGCCAAGCCAGGGAGCAAACACACTACAAATGACAGAGGCACTGGAAACAAGGTCAAGGCCTTCAGGAGCATGGAGACTTCTGATAGACGGCTTTTAGCTTTTCCTTCACTTCTGCAGGGGAGGCTTCCTGGTAGTTTGTGTCCCACACTGTGCTCCCTCTCCCATGACCTTCCCAAATCAGGGTTTCTGGCAGACAGACACAAACTGACTGTTTACTGTGTGGCTTTTTTTTTTTTAATGAAACTAGATCACTGCTTACAAAAACCTGCAAGAGCCCTTCTGCCCCTCCCCTTCACAGTTCCCTTGGCTCGCCTCCCTGTCTCAGAAGAGCTAAGACAGCAGGCATGGAACAGCTGCCACCACTGGGGGAGGTACTGGACTCCGACTGAGCATTTTACAGGGTGACAGGTCCTCCATGTCCGTTCCCTGGGGCCCCAAGGCTGCATGGATAGCAGTGTTCCATGTGCCCTGGCTCAGACCATCATCCAGACCAGAATGAAATGATGTCAATGTCCCCCCCACCAGACCTCCCTCTCCTCCTAAAGTCCCACCCCCACCCCCACCCTCTAACTCTAACCCACTACTGAGATGAGGCCCAGAACTGTGAGAAGGCATAGGGCCTACAGACTGTAGAATTTGAGGCTCCTGTCCATGCCGGTTGAAGCGATGAACTTGGCGTGGTGTCCAAAGGCCACTCCAGTGGTCAGGCCACTATGCTCTGAGGAGAGAAGGGAAGTGTGAGAAGGCTGTTCCTTCTTCAGGGCTCAACAATGATTTTGTTTTGAATAGCAAGTTCCTGGTACAACCCCAGATGGTAAGTGTCAGACTGCACTGTATGACAACTCCCCGAGTGGCAGGATTCAGCGCACCTGGCAGGAAGCAGCGCTCTGTTGGTGGGGTGAATGAACATCAGAATACTAATCCCGCTCTCACCTGAGCTTTTGGGACAAGAGTACTTCATTCTGGCTAAAAGTCTTGGTATATATGTTTAGCTTTAGCTCACTGCTTGGACCTAGAATAGTCAGCCCATTAGCCTGTTGTAGCTCATAGGTGTCAAAGGCCAGGGCACAGAGCATAGGGCTAGATCCAGAATGGATAAAGATGAGCTATCCTCTTCACAGGACATATTGGGGCCTGAACACCTGCTACTGTGGGAAAGGCCCTGAATTCCATTTCCACACAAAGCAAAACAAATGTCCTAAACTACTTTCCATCTGCTCTTCCCAACTTGATTTATAAGTTTTGTGATCACCCAAGATACACCCCCAATAAAGAGTTTAAAAAAAAAAAAAGCCAGGCATGGTGGTATACACCTTTAACTCCAGCACTCAGGAGACAGAGGCAGATCTCTGTGAATTTGAGGCTAGCCTGGTCTACCGTGAGTTCCAAAACTGCCAGCACTTGTTATACAGAGAAACCCTAACTCAAAGCTTAAATAAATAATTAAAAACTTCATTGCTCCCCCGACTAGTTCTTATTCATTACTCAAATCAAGATCCAATATCAAATAGACCATAGACCATAAGACACTTTTTTTTTTTTTTTTGGTTTTTCAAGACAGGGTTTCTCTGTGTAGCCCTGGCTGTCCTGGAACTCAGTCTGTAGACCAGGCTGGTCTCAAACTCAGAAATCCGCCTGCCTCTGCCCCTCAAGTGCTAGGACTAAAGGCCTGCGCCACCACTGCCCGGCCCATAAGACACTTCTAACCTATGCATTTTCATGTAAATCCTCATAATCCCCACTAAGTGTCTTCATTTATTCCAATTTTCCTGGCACACCAGAGAGATCACAGTTTGCTCCTCTCAACACACGACTTGGGAGAGGCCAGCTAATAACAGTATTCACAGCCAAACAGACTCACATGCTCTACTGCCCCAGCCATAAGTAAAAGCTGCTGGGTGGGGGTGGGAGGGCTCAGTGACAGAAACCTTGGCTGTGTTCTATTCCCAGGAGAGCAAAAAGAGAGGGAATGGACAGGCTTATCCAAGACAAGCCCAGAGCTTTATCCCCACTTCTCTTCAGAATAGACACACGAGGCCCTGGGAAGCCAGAGGCAGCCTCTACCTGTAAAGTGAAGAATCTCTGTCCACTGTTTGCAGATGTAGATCTGGACATCTGAACCCCCAAGCGCCAGGTAGGTTCCACTCTGGTCAAAGATTAGTGACTTCACCTGCCAAACCCCAAAGAGAGGCAATTACGCAAATGACCAGAAGACACAAAACAACTGGGAACAAACGGAAGCAGCTTACATGAACTCAGAAACTATCACTGAGTAAGGAGAAACCAACTGAGACTGGGGAGGAGCGCACCTCGAAGTTGTTGTCCAGCTGCAATGTCTTGAAGTTCTTCAACTTGCGTAAGTCCCAGAGCTTGACTGAGGAGTCATCAGCTGCCGTGGCCAGGTAGTACCCATTCTCGGAGAAGGCGATGCTGGTAATGGGGCCAGAGTGGCCAGGGAAGTTGGCCACATTGGTACGCTCCTACAAGTGGGGGTAGGGCAATAAAATAACATTCCTTGGGTAAGTCAGGAAAAAAACCCAGGGCTTACCAAACACCTATTCTGAGATGTCCTACACACCCACAGTTCCTTGATCCCACTCACGCCACACAGAGCCAAGCTCTCCTCTCGAAGCCCTGAGATACCCCAGGGCCTGCCACCACAGCTCATTAGTTCCTTTTCCCTCTGGGCCCCAGATGAGGGCTGCATGTCCTACCTTCAAGTCCCAGATCTTGATCTGGGAGTCCATGGTTCCTGTTCCAAAGATGAGCCCATCAGGGTGGAACTGCGCACAGGTAAGAGCTGAGGAAAGGGGCGAGGGATCTGTAGTTAGCAGTCTGCAGGAAGGGTGAGTGAGAGCTCGCCATTCCTCACTGTGCCAGTACAAGAGTGACACTATACTGGTGCCATGGTAAACACTGTCTCCAGAACACACAAGCCAATGACTCAATGAACCGTACTGACAAACTGCAAACGAAAGAGCTACTTACAGCAGCCTGAAGTCTCATCTGTCACCTTGGTAAGCACACGCCCTGTTTGGATGTCAGAGAAGGCCCAGTACTGAAAATGAGACAGAAAAGTCAATGGAAAAGTGGGTCTGGTGGCCTTCAAGACAGACCCCACTTCAGTACTCGCTAGCAGAGTTAGTTCCCACAGAGAAGAAACATTTCCAGAACTCTGAGAACCTGAGTGCCCCCAGAAAGATGGCCCCTCTTCCCAGGATGAGGAAGCAGCTTCCTCAGGGCCCCCTGGCTGTAACTGCACCTGATCATCAGAGGAGCTCAGCAGATAGTCTCCAGTAGCATGGAGGCTGAGGCCTGTCACCGCACTCTCATGGGCCCGAACAACCTGTACACAAGAAGTGTTTGGGACCGACCAAATCCTGATAGTAGCATCAGGGGACGCAGAAAACACCAGTTCCTGAAAGGAAAAAGAGCAAGAATCAGAGTCCAAGAGGTGAGATGCGTTATAACACTCTTTTCAGAACGATAAGGACAGTCACAATAGCCAGCAACTCTTGCCCAGTCCTAGCTCTTAGATAACCATCTATCTAAGCAACAAAGCCTAAGAAAGCCAAGAAAAACAGTGCTGCTGAAATGTCGGCACTAGGCTAGGTGAGATCTTCTCTACTTTTTTTTTTTTGTTTTTCAAGACAGGGTTTCTCTGTATAGCCCTGGCTGTCCTGGAACTCACTCTGTAGACCAGGCTGGCCTTGAACTCAGAAATCCACCTGCCTCTGCCTCCCAAGTGCTGGGATTAAAGGTGTGTGCCACCACTGCCTGGCAGGGCGGATCTTCACTACTTATAGGATGGCCCAGATTGGAGCAGCACTGAGTCTAATGTAGGGTCATAGGCCCATGTTCCTCCCTATCAGAGGAAGTATGTCAGCTGTGTTTGTCTGTGTGTGCACATGTATCTGTCTGTCTGTCTCCTTTCAGATCAGGATACAGCTCTCAGCTACTGTTCCGTGTCCTGCTTGCCACCATGCTCCCTGCCATGATAATGGACTGATCCTCTGAAACTGTAAGCAAGCACCCAATTAATGGTTTCTCTTATAAAAGTTGCCATGGTCATGGTGTTTCCTTGCAGCAACAGAACACTGATTAAAACATAATGTCCAAAGAGAAAGTCTAGCTGGGAGGCACAGCTCCAGTATCTGAGGTAGCAGCATACCAAGGCACTGAATTCTTAGCTCAAATCTTATGAAGCCAAATCTTATGAAGCCATTAATCTTGTCTAATAAGCTACCTTTATCCTCTAAGCCAAGGGCTCTCATCTATTTGAGCTCACACTACTTTCAATAGTCAACATTAAATTTGGAGGCTGACCCTGTAGGGTCATGGGAATAGGCACCTGGCAGTCAGAACTACATGGAGCCGTGCCATCTGGAGTTTATCTATAAACACTCTAGGGTATTTGTTGGTGGCATTTACTTTCTCCCTTGGTTTGAGAGCCAGTGTTTTGGGAGTCATCATGGAGACCATCAATGCCTGCTTCATCAAAACGCTAGGGATTGGGCAATTAGCTCTGAGACGCAAAACCACTGAAATTGGACTTAGGTGACTGCAAGAGTGACTTACCTGAGAAGGATGAAACACCACACTGGTGACCTTCTTGGTATGGCCTTTGAGAGTGGCCAGGATTTGCTCAGTACTCTTATCAAAGACAACAACATTTTTATCTGCCCCACCTGGAGAAGATCCAAAGAAGACAAAAATGAGCCAGGCCTTTAAGTACCCTTGGCTACAGAAAGTATTTCTGCAGAGGACCAAGGGTTTGTACCTTCCCTGGGTCCTGTCATCCCTCATCTTGGCTGGCAGGCCAGGCCCAGACTCACCAGTGAGAATCTTGTTGGTGTCTGAGGGACACAGGTCCAGAGCGAGAATCCCAGGAATGCTAGCACTGTGTAGTCCCTTTGCAGACAGAGCCACATGAAACCCAGTCACAGCCAAATCCGAGACACACAGCTCCTCCACTCCCCTTCCCCACACCCCTCATAGTCCTCCCCAGCCAGGAAACAAGAGTGAATTCTATCCCTTATCCATCCAGCCTGGCTGGCTGCCTAGATGCACCAATTCCCCCACTGCATGGCAGGACAGAAGAGCAGCCAAGACCAAACACCGTGCCAGGGACCTGAGTAGCATTTCCCATGACTCCTCAGGCTGGTCCACCTTCAGTCACTTACCACATGGGAGGCCACCTGCGGTACTTGCTGAGCTCTTCAGGTTTCACCAGCTCCTCAGGGACAGTCTTTCCTCTCTGAAAAAACAAAAATACCCCAAAGAGCAGCAATGAAAGCAGGCTTCAACCAGCACTTTCTCCAAGAAGGCAAGAGTTCACAGCAGGCAACAACGCACCTTCTTACGCTCTGTGGTTAGCACAGTGGCCTTGTCTTGAAGCTGTGGAGAACATAAATAACTTGTGAGAAAATAATTCTGCAAGAACAAAGCACACTGGGTGCTAGTCACGTCTGGTATAAATATCGTCAAAAACATGCTATCTGAGCCGGGCGGTGGTGGTGCACGAACTTTAATCCCAGCACTTGGGAGGCAGAGGCAGGCGGATTTCTGAGTTCGAGGCCAGCCTGGTCTACAGAGTGAGTTCCAGGACAGCCAGGGCTACACAGAGAAACCCTGTCTCAAAAAACAAAAAACAAAAAAAAACAACAACAACAAAAAAAAAACCATGCTATCTGCCAAGCTAAGGGATAAACGCTGACACATTTCCACCCTCATCTTATAAGGTGAGGTATCTATGACCTTATGGTACAGCTGAGAAAACTGAACATCAAAAGAACTCCCTTGCCAGAGCGGGTAGGGACAGGAATTAGGTTGTAGTGCTCTGAGACCAGGTCTAGGCTACAAACGTGAGAGCTCAGATGAGCTGCTCACAGTCTGTTGGACCCAAAAATGAAGACTACTTTCAACAGAACCCTGAGTTACAGTCTGGAAGCCTGCTCTAGCTCTTCTCAGCTGTCCGACTTGATACTTCAGACTTCTCATCTTAAGATAAAGATAACTCTTATTCTAAGGCAAAAATCTTCAAAATCTGTAACAAAATGGCTTAATATCAACAAAGATCGTAATAACTGAAAGAGCTAGAAACTGCCCTTATCAGTAATTAAATCTTTCCCACAACAAGCCTGTAAAGTACACACACCTCACTCTATTCAGAAGCCAAGGAAATGAGACACAGAAAGCCAGACTAAAGTAAGCCTCATCAGAAAGCTCTCTGTTGACAGTGCAGGCTCCCAATGCCTACAGTAACTAAGGGAGGGACTGCAGTCCCAATCAGAGAAGCCCATGACTCACCTTCTGGATAATCTCAGGGGTCATTCCCACCAGCTCACCCAAATCCATGGGCTCTCCCGCCCCTGTAGAAAAGAAAGGTAGAGTAGGACGGCTTCATGATACCAAAAACATCTGGGTAAAGGATGGCTACTGAGGCCTGGAAGGGAACACTTACCACAACACTGGGCTGTGAGCTTGGCACAGCCTGAGGTACAATAAGACCAGCCTGTGGTTTCAGAGTAGCCAGAGCTGAGAGAAAAGATGATGTTAGAAATGAACATTACAAAGCAGGGCCAGCAGAAGGTGGGGAGCAGAAGGGAATACGAGAGACCTTCTCGAGCAGCAGTGACTTCCTTGGTGAGCCGGGCAATGACTCGGCAGGCAGCATCGTGCTGGTACAGAGCATGGGACAGCTCCTGGCGGGTTGTCTGCAGCTGCTGGCGAAGAGTGAAGCTGTGCAGCATGACTGCATCCTGGGAGAGGGTAGGCCACTGTGAGGACTGGGGGAGAGCCGGAGAATTCGGCCAACCCTAGAGAAGAGGACACCACCTCCTATTCTACACTGAAACCAACCTGAGCTAATCAGAGACCCAAGCCATCAATGACTGACCCTGAATGCCCTGTACGGCACTCAGGCTCCTATCCCACACCACACCCTGGACACACACAGAGTGGGAGTTAGCTCTTTCCCACCCCCACCTTTGCTACTCACTAGCAAATTGCAGGTATTAATGTCCTCACCTCTGAAAGGAAATAATTACACTGCTGTGGTTATTTACTGGTTACCCTCAGCAAATGTAGAGCCTAGTAATGAAAGGGTCTCTGGTGTCACAAGGCAAATATGTCAACTGTATTCTACTTCTTACAGAATCCAGATAGACAGTGCTGATGAGTGTCCTGTAGTCAGGAAGTCAACCCTCAGAGACTGAGCAATGTGTCCAAAGTCACAAAGGCTGACAGTGGAGAAAACTTTAGAATCTAGGTCTGCAAGAGTCCAACGACCAGGTGCCTCTTGTGTTGCCATCCTGTTCCTCACAAATGAAATAAGGCTGGCACAAAATGAGGGGGCTGCTCAGTGGTGCAGAGATTACATTAGCCCTGTGTTCATCACTCCCAAGAGTCAGGCCTGGTGGTTGGCACTTATAATCCTAGCACTAGAAGGCTGAGGCAAAAGGATCAAGTTTCAGACCAGTCTAGGCCACAAAGTGAAGTCCTATCTCAAGACAATAAGAGGGCCTGCACGGAGTTGAGAGAGCCCAGGAATTAAGAGCACTTGCTGTTCTTCCAGAGGACCCAGGTTCGATTCCCAAAACCCACATGGTGGTTCATAACTGTTTATAACTACAGTTCCAAGGTATCAAACACCCTTTCCCTGCCTCCCAAGCACCAGGCTCATAAGTAATACACAGTCATACATGTAAGCAAAAGACCCATACACATAAATTAAAATTAAATTAAATTAAAAAAAAAAAAGAGGGAGGGAGGCCTCATCTTTTCAATTCCCAGGTTCCAGCCCAGAGGTGCATTCTTTTCGCAGAACTCACCCACTCATCCTGCAAAGCTTTCAGAATGGCTGGGATGCTGGTGGCAGAGGGAGGCTTGGGCCGGATTGGGTGAGCAACTGCCAAGAGAGGTAACAAAGTAGGTATGAAGAATTAGAACCCAGGGAATTCTTCCCCTCCCCACTCACAGCCACCATCTTCTCCACCAGACTGGCTCCACCTCCCACTCTTGAAGGCTGAGCTGAGACGGCCTTGGACTGAGGCTATTGGGCAGGTACCTTTGATGTCGATGAGCTGCTCCTCTGAGAGAGGCTGGTTGTTAATAGGATCTGTGCCATTCTCTGCAATGTACTTCTCAATGAGTCGCCGCTCATATACATGATTAGAAACTGGGGACACGCATGGGTGCTCTGGCACTTCATTGGAAACTATAGAGAAAGACAGGTAGTGAGCACAGGATAAAAGGGGACTTGGGCTAGAGGAGATTCTTCATTGTGTCAGCCCCAAGACCCTGTCCTCATAGTCAGCTATCGGGAAGCAAGGTCTGGGGCAGCAATCGTGCCTGTACTTGGTCCTACAATGCTTGACAACTACTTAACTAGATTCTCTGGTCTGCTGATAATAAAAGTCAATAAATAATAACTGCCCAGATCCTATGTGCCAGTACTGTATAGAGTAGTTAGTAAGTCCTGCCCATCTCATTTTTGAACCCAGACAACTAGGCACGTGACAGAGAAGTACATAGAGGATAATTCAAACCTCTGACATCCATCTGGAGCCCTAGACAGGAGAAATTACAAAGCAACCTGACAAGCTGATAAGTTAAAAACAAACAAGCCAGGAGGTGGTGGCGCACGCCTTTAATCCCAGCACTTGGGAGGCAGAGGCAGGTGGATTTCTAAGTTTGAGGCCAGCCTGGTCTACAGAGTAAGTTCCAGGACAGCCAGGGCTACACAGAGAAACCCTGTCTCGACCCCCCCCAAAACAAACAAACAAACAAACAAACAAACAAAAACTTTCCATAGCTCTGCTACTTCGTGCCAAGCAAGATTCTATTCTAAGCGCTTGACAGAATAGTCTGCGTACCCTTGAAGATGTGCGTTACAGCTGTCACTGACCTCCAGGACAATGCCGACACTAAGCAGACACTTGATAAACATCAGAACAGAGTAAATGAGTGCAAAAGTACTGAGGCTCAGAAAAGAATATCCCAAAAATATCCCAAAGCCCTGGACATGCTGAACTACCAAAATAAAAAAAAAAAATAAAAATAAAAAAATGAAGGTCCCCAAAGCAGGGTCAGAACCAAGGTCTCTCTTTTCAGACCCTCTTGTTTCTCTACCTTTCCCTAAACAGGGACAACTGGTTCACTTTAGCAGACAAGTGGAAGCTACCTCCACACTCACTCTTCTGAAGGCTGCTCTCAGATAGTGACTTATCACATCACAAAACAGTTCTTATTCATCACGTAATTCTATTCACCCTCCCATAAGTTGAGTCACCATCCCAAGGCTTCAAGCTCCTATTCTTCCCTGTGGCTTCCCTTAGAGTCACCTATTTTTGCAGGTCTCCCATGCATATATAATTAAGTATGGATACAAAATCCGTATTTTGTATATGGCTTTCCTGTTCTATTCTGTTGGTTTATCTCACTACTCAACAACTGAAGCTTTCTGGGAACATTCCCTCTCCTACCGGAGGAAGGATAGCCCTGGGCTTCTAAGAGTGTTGTCTCAAAGATGAAAAAAAAACAAATCATTTGTAAATACTTTGCAACCTGCAATTTCTTCAGTATACTTCCTTTTCTGTTTGTTATTTCCCTCCTTCCTTGCCCTCTCTGAACTAATGGCAACGTTCTGAGAGGGAAATAGAGAGGGTGAGGAAACTAGTAATGTGGTAAACAATATGGGAGAACACCCGCAATGCCGTAATACAACACCCAAAGACAAGACAGTATACTGCATGGGAAAACCATGGATCCAGCCAGGCTCAAAGAACCGAGCTCCATCGCTTAGTTTCGTCGCATATCCCTGGATAAACCCATTCTTCAAGACTTCCGACACCCTCTGTAACTCACGGATCTTTACTTCCCTTCAGACAATTCTTGTAAGCATAAAATGAGATCACCGTTTGGAAATGCATCGTAAATCAATACAGGTTTTCTAAACATTCGCTGTTTTCATTAGTCATACTGCGCGAGGCTAGAAGCCAGACACCTGGCTTCCAGCCCTGTCTCGAAGTCACTGCGTGATCTCTGCAAATCGGAAACTCCGACTCCTAAGCGAGGCTTCCCAAGCAATACCCACTGCAATGCTTTCAATTTTGCAGATGGGGAAACTGAGGCCCAAACCCGCTAGAGCCCGGATCACAATCGGAGGCGAATCCTGAACACGTCCTCAGGTTTTTGACACCAAGAGCTGTTTTTCACTGCACCAGCTCCTCCCCCCACTTCTGCTCAGGCCTGTCTCAGCTCTGTAAAATGACGATGGTTTCAAAAGACCCCTGAGACAGTCATTCTTCCCAGGTACGTGAACTGCGCAGCACTGCGCAAATGCACCCTGCACCCTGCAGGGCCGGGGGCTCCAGGGCCCGAGTCACAGCGGCCGCACACGCTCCCGCCTCCCGCCGCAGCCAGCACTCACTCGAGCAGATCAGGGACATGGCGCCGTTGTAGCGCTGCTGCCAGTCGCCTCACAGCGGGTTCCCGGACTAGCTCTGCAGCCTCCTCGGGCCACTTCCGGTCCCCCGCCGCTTCCGGAGCGCTCGGACGCGGGTAGACAGCTGCCCGGCGTGGCGATGCTCGCACAACTGCTTCACGTGGGGAGGTGGCCGGTGGCGCGCCTCAGCCTTCTGCAGCTAACGGAAACTGCCCTTTCCCAGCATGCAACTGAGCAGGAAAAGGCCCGCCTCGAAACACTCGGCAGTTTCCGCATTGGCTCGGCTCCTTCCGGCGAGCCCTCCAAGAGGCCTGAGGCGGGAAGGAGAGCAGAAACTACATTTCCCATGAGGCTGCGGGGATCTTAAACCTTGGAATCTGGCCGACGCTGTTTTTGAGGTGGAGCTGCTGTCATCCAGGGAACATCTTTGAAACGGAGGACAGATTTCTCGGGAGTTTGTAAAAATGCAGAATCCTAGGGTCTGCCTTAGAGTCTGTAGGCATGATTCTGAGACCTGTGTTCCTTGGCTGCCTTTTGAGAAACAATGTGACCCCGTAAATAAAGCACAAATGAGTAAAGAAACTAGCACTGTAGCCGGGCGGTGGTGGCGCACGCCTTTAATCCCAGCACTTGGGAGGCAGAGGCAGGCGGATTTCTGAGTTCGAGGCCAGCCTGGTCTACAGACTGAGTTCCAGGACAGCCAGGGCTACACAGAGAAACCCTGTCTCGAAAAACAAAAAAACAAAAACAACAAAAAAAAATTGTTCTCTGCCTCCTACCAACTTCTTTTGTTTTCTCTACTAAAGACCAAACCTGCTGCTGAGCCTGATACTTGAGTTCAGTCCCTAAGACCCATATAGCCAAAGGAGAGAACTGACTTCTGCATATTATCCTCCAACCTACATACACACACACACACACACACACACACACACACACACACACACACTAAAATAAATAAATAGGCTAAGCCTAGTGGTACATTGAGAACTTGTCTCAAAAAAGTAAGTAGATAAATTAAAACTAAAATAGTATCAGTCATATTGGAGTTCTATGTTACCAAATTAAAACTAGCTTTCTGACCTTCTAAGAAATCAGGACAGAAAGAGGCAATGGTCACATTTCCTAGCTATGCCAATCACAGCAAGCATGATAACTATGTTCTGCTTGCCATTGTCCTTATGAAAAGTAAGCTGGAGAAATCTGATCTATTAACCAGTTAGCTCTCTGTGCTTCCCTCTTTGTCTCCCAACCTCTCAAGGAAAACATACTCAGTATTTTTTGTTTGTTTTATTTCTGCTTCATGTCTAGGAAATTGTTTCTCTCTGAGGCATCAGAATGCATTCTGGCTCATGGAATGAAGTGCTGCCCAATTCTACAATCACAAAATATAGCCAAAATAAATCTTTATTGTGATCTAATTGGCTTAAGAGGCAGAAGTGAGATGAAGAAAAAACCACAGACATAGATTACAGTCTATGGAATGATGGGCACATAAACAATGAGAAGAAAATTCCAGATGGGTATGTGCTCTAAATACAATATAAATTAGAGCAGGTTGAAAGGATGGTACTGGGGATTGGAGGGGCGACTACTTTAGGCAGAGTATGAAAAAGCTATGCCCCCTGGGGAGATGATGTTTATTTTTAGCACTTAAAAATTTATTTCAGTGAGTTTGTGTATGCATGTGCCACAGTATATGTATAGAAGGCAAAGGAGAACTTGAGAGAAGCGGTTCACTCCTACCATTTTGATCTTGGGATCAAAGTCAGGTTGTCAGACTTGACAAAAAGTTCCCCTCTTCAGTGAGCTATCTCACCAGCCCAAAGGGTGGCAACATTTTTGGTGAGACCTAAATAAGGGACATGTGTCAGTCCTGAGACCACAGTTATCTGACAAGCCAACCTCCTCCCCAATCTCACCTCACCTTCCTGTCAGCCACATTTGGCTCTTCTGTGGCCCCAGCAGACCTGTGGTTGGAGGCTCAAAATGTTTACGTGGACACCTTTCATTATTCCTCCCCTTTTCCATGCCCCAGCCAGATCCTCCAGAGCAACAAACCTAAGCCCAATCTTAAATATTGCCTCCTCTGTGGATCCTTTCTTGACCTCTGGTGGGCTTTTTGCTTTGTGTTGTTTTTGTTTAATTATCCAACCCATTTTGAGTAACTATTGTTGTTTTAATTAATTTTTTTAGAATGTCCTCTTTGGTATCTGAGCCCTCCTCCATAGATTGTACTACTCTCTGCTAGTTCTCAAGAGTCTGGGAGGGTGACCCCAGTGCCTGGCACTTAGCAGGGACATTGTCACTATTGTTTATTGAATGGCAGGCTGCCTGACAGGCCAGGCATCTCAAGTATTTAGATGTATGGTAGGAAGTACATGAGTCTAGGTGGGGACCCTGAACACAAGGTGATTAGACTAGATTGGTCTGGCAACAAAGCAGCATTTGATTGAGTTTTGAGCTGATAACCATACTTCCAGAAATTTTCTCTGGAACATACATACTATGGAGTTTGGAATAGAATAGTATTATGTATCTGTGTCCTCTGAATTGAAACATTCCCTCAAGAAGGAACCAGGAAGGAGAGAGGGCTTTAAGACTCAAGGAACCAGTGACAGTTACCAGGCACAGGAAATTCAGAATGTTACAAGATTTTCAAAGCCTCTCCTCACTGTTATAAAAGCAGTAAATCATTTGAGTAGAGAAAGGACTCCGTGGAACTGCCTGCAAGTTGATCAGGGAGCCCCAGGGAAACAGCTTTTGTAAATTCTCCCTAATGCTGGAGTGGGCTTTTAGTCATGCAGTTGACTTTGAGTCACCCACGGGCCTGTAAGGGACACCTATAAACTCACTGCTTTATCAAGCTAGGCTTGGGTAGAGTTGTTTCTTTGGCTGTTTCCCCAGGAAAAGCCACACAACACGTGGAATAAAAGAAACGAGACCTGGCATGTTTGGAACTCGGTCCTCTCAACAGTGTTGAGAGGGGACCTTTAGGAAGTGACTGGGTGGTGAGGGTTCTGACCAACCGCATAGATAATGAAATTAACAGGTTAGTATTAAAGGAGTAGTTTTGTTATAAAAACTTGTTCTGTAGAGATGGGGGCAGCGCTCAGTGGCAGAGAGGGTGCCTGCCTAGCTAGTCCAAGACGCTTGATCTCTAGCGCCACAAAAAAAAAAAAAAAAAAAAAAGGCAGGGAAATGTATCCGTTGTTCAAGCTTAATGACCAAGTTCAATCCGGCTCCCACATAAAAGGGCTGGGAAAACTAACTCCAGAAAGTTGACCTCTGACCTCTGACCTCCAATATGTCCACAGTGGTATGTGTACACACACACATACACACACACACACACACACACACAGACGCATATGCACACACATGCACGCTTTCCTGTCTGGCACATTGCTTTGAATTACCACGTGATTCTCTGTTGTGTTATATGTTGTAGCACTCTTCAGGTGTTGGAGCCGTTCCTGGACTTCCTAGCCTCTGAATACATGAGCTAAATAAACCTCCAAGGTTTTATAAATAGCCTCTGGCGTTAGCATTCCTTCTAGGCTCTGCCCCACAGTTACCTGGCAACAGCCAGGTGTGCCTGACTCATTATAAAAGGGGTTATTTGCCCCTCCTCACTCTCTTATCATTTGATCCTCTTACTCTCTTACTCCCTGCCGTTCCCTCCCCACCTTTCTCTCCACGTGTTCCAGACCACCAGCCTTTTCTCTCTCTCCTTCTCTCTCCCTCTCACCTCTCCTCTCTCTTCTCTTCTTCTTCTTCCTCTCTCTCTCTCTCTCTCTCTCTCTCTCTCTCTCTCTTTCTCCCCCCCCACCCCCCCCCACCCCCCGCCTTTCTGTCTCTACTCGTTTGCATTTTGTCTAGGCTCCACCCCACAGTTACCTGGCAACAGCCAGGTGTGCCTGGCTCACTATGAAAGGGGCTGCTCACCCTTCTTCTTTCTTGCCTTCTTGCTGTAGCTCTGTCCTCCCTCTCCTGTTCCTCCTCTCTCCCCATTCTCCTGCCCCCTCTCTCTTCACGTGCTTATGACCGTCCTCTACTCCTCTACCCTCTCAATTCCCTTCCCCATGCCTTGAATAAACTCTATATTATACTGCCCTGTGGCTGGTCCCTCAGGGGAAGGGATGCCTCAGCAAGGACCCGCGGAGGCACCCCCTTCCCCCACACCTTACCGCACCTCCACCAAACATATTCCTTCCCTCTCTTTTTATAAAGCACAACACTACTCCCTCCTCAACTCCCCTCTCACGCCCTAAATAAACTCTATTCTATACTATATCCCTCGTATAGCTGATACCTCAGGGGGAAGGGATGCCGAAGCATGGGCCTGCAGAGACACCCCCTCCCACCTCACCATACCGCACCTCTACTAAACATATACTGGCTCTCTCTCCTTTTTTTTTTTTTTTTTTTTTTTATAAAACACAACATCTGGTATTCTGTTACAGCAACAGAAAGCAGACTGACACCTGGTGATTAATTATTGGTGCCATGTGCTTCATAAATATTGTATTACATTGATACCACATGATCAACATCAGAACTGTGTTTATACTAGGGACCTTAGAGATGTGATGGAAATTTCCAGAAATCAGGGAAAAGGGAGCCTCTTGAAGCCTTTTCAGTTTCAAAGGCCAGCTTCTCTAAGAATGGAAAGGATTCAGATAAAGGAAAGAAAACCTTTTTATCCTTGTAAGTCCTAATAATTGAGTCTATAAAATAAAATTATGATAATTAAATAGAAGTAAACCATTTCAAATTACACACACACACATGTATGCCATAGTCCCACAAAAAATGTAACAGAGAAGGGCCAGTGAGGATTTGATAGTATCCTGGTAGGGAGTGAGGGCTTGATGCTTCTGGGTATAGAGTGGTGACAAGAGATGAAAAGAGGAAAAAATGAACTTGGGACCAATCATAAGGAGCGGGGAGGCACCCGGGATGTATCTCAGAGGGAGAGTACTTGTCTCACTTGCTGAGGCCATGAGGCTCAACTCCTGTACACACTCATACACACAGTCTCTCAGATAATACAAGTCCCCTGAGGATGCTTCAGAAGTGTAAGTACTGTGGACTGAGGACATAGCTCAGCTCATAAAGGGTTTACCTAGTATGGATGAAGTCCCAGTCTCCACGTCAGCACTGAAGGCATGGCAGTAAACACCTGTAATCTCAGCACTCTGGAGAGAAGCAGGATGAGTTTAAGGTCATCCTCAGCTACACAGTGAGTTGAGGCTAGCCTGAGCTGTATGAGACCCTGTCTTAATAAAATAAGAGTGGGGGAAGGAGGAGAGGGAAAAAGAGAGGAGAAAGAGAGAAAAGGAGAGGGAGAAAGTTAAATTGGCAATATATCTTTCCTGTGAGGGAACCTTCCCAGGTTGATTGGATTTCCAGGCAAGGGACTCATGACAACAGGATTCCTTTATTGGGGGGTGAAGGGGTGATTATCTTTAGGTCAATAAGAATACTTCTGAAAAAGTCCACACACACATTGGGGGTGGGTAAAGGTAACAAGAGACAGGAGGGCCTGGATGCCAAAGAGACATTGGTTCTGAGCAAGCTTCTGTAGTCTATAGTTTAGCGTGCCATACTGGCTTATTAGTTGTTGCAGGTTTTTGGCCAACTTGATATAAGTTTGGGTCATCTGGGAAGAAGGAAAATGCCTCCATCAAATTGTCCTGCAGGCAATGGCCAGCTCTTCTAAGAATGGAAAGGATTCAGGATATAAAGGAAAGAAAACCTTTTTATCCTTATAAGTCCTAATAATTGAGTCTATAAAATAAAATTATGATAATTAAATAGAAGTAAACCATTTCAAATTACACACACACACATGTATGCCATAGTCCCACAAAAAATGTAAAGTTAGGGTCATCTGGGAAGAAGGAAAATGCCTCCATCAGATTGTCCTGCAGGCAAGTCTGTGGGACATTTTATTAATTTATGATAGAGGTAGGAGGGAACAGCCTACCGTGAACATTGCCATGACCAGATCCAGTGTGTGTAAAACCAGGGTGAGTGAGCCATGGGAGCAAGCCAGTAAACTGTTTCCCCAGGGCCTTGGTTTTCGTTCCTGCCTCCACCTTCCAGCTTTGAGTTCCTGTCCTGACTTCCCTCAGTGATGGACTGTGATTGGGGCATGGAAGTAAACTCTTCCCCAAGCTCCTTTTGGCCATGGTGTTTATCATAATAAAAAGCAAACTAGAACATATGCCAAAGTGCCAGACCTTGGTGAGTCATTTTCCTGAATTGTAAGAAGGATGTTTGGTTTTGGAATGAACAAAAGCACCCTGAAGGGAAAAGGTATGTGCATAAGATGTTGTGAGTCCCTGAGAGGGGAATCCCAGGCCTTGTTCTCCCAGCTGGCACCCCTAAAGCCAGAGCTGCTGCTGTTTAGGAAATATGTGGACACATTGCCCCCAAATCCCCAAAGTATCTCTGTTTCTCATGAGATTTGTTAATTGTGAGTATGGCCTGAGAGGAGAGGATTAGGTGTCAGGCTTTTTCTTAAACAGCTGACAGAGAGGATTAGATGACCTTGTTCCTTTTCCCTGTGTCAGTGGCAGGAATGAACACAGTTCCACACTGTCACTCACAAAAGCTTGAGGGGTGTCTTTATTCCTTTAGGGATTTTAAAACATATATACATCTATCTATCTATTTTTGTACATTGGTGTTTTGCCTATATGTGTGTCCGTGTGAGGGTATCAGATCCTCTGGAACTGGAGCTACAGACAGTTGTGTGTAGCTGGTCTTGGATACTTTGAGTTCTTCTTTTCCCTATTTTCTATCTCCCTCCCCCACTTCACCTAACAGTAGATAGGAGAGAACCAATGACAGAGGGGAGAGAGGAATTAGGAAAAATCACTGAATCTAATTTCTTTCCTTTTGTTTCTTCCTTGACCATGGCTACTAACAAACCACAAACAGCCTCCCTAAATGACCAATAACCACCACCACCTATCTGTTGTGGTAAATCTCCGACCCAAATAAGACCAGTCAAGGAAAACACAACTCAATAATTATGGATATAAATTGCACGCCTAGATTGGGCAGATTTACCATTACACTACTCTATTCCCCAGCTATGAGATCCCTTATAACTTGCGGTTTTTCCAGGCCGCGTGCTTGTCCTTCCACCTCCAGCTCCTCCATCGTTGGCTTCCTATTCCTTCACCTTCCTCCGTCGACTACCTCTCTTATATTGAATTCCTCTTACTCTCTCCTCCCCTAAGCCTTTTTCTCCGCCTCCCCTTTTACTGCCCAATCACTGGCTCTAGCCTTTATTTTACAAATTTAATTGGACAGAAGGTTCACAAGACGTCACCTGTGTACAAATTCAATCATCCTCTGCAGCCCCTCCCAGGAAAGTGGAACTAGGATCAAAATACAAGGCTGGGGCTATCCACAACACCTATCAGAGGGCTCTAGCATTTATATACCCTCTGAAAAGTTCACAGAATTCCAAATGTCACACAATCGTAGAAACTATCTGCAGCTGGCAAAACCATGTTTCTGCTGGAGCATGAGGTAAATCATAGCTGCTGTGGACAGTCTGAAGCAGCCCCACATACCTACGCCTGGGATTAAAACAAAAGCACATTCTTATAATACTTCTGTGTTTTTAAAGAAACCAAAATTTAAAATTGTCACTAGTTTCCCCTTCTGTTTTAAGTCATTAATTGTGCTGTGTGTAGCAGGAGGTTATAAACACAGACATTTTCAATAAAATAAGCACTGTTTGGGTCAGTGGCCAAGGTTTTCAGGAGACCTCTCCTGCTCTAATCTAATCTTTATCAGCTTTGATGATATCCACAGCTTTTCATTTTCTGTGGAAATATAAACAAATCTGAGTCCCTAATGCAAAAGTTTCCTGGCTTACATTCTGATACTAACACATTCTTATAGTATATAGGCTAATTGAATTCCACAGTTTTTTTGTTTTGTTTTTGTTTTTTACCTGTGACCCAGTGTCTCTCTGCTGCTGCTGTCCCCTGACTAAAACAACTGCTTTTTTTTTTTTTTTTTTTTTTCTGCTGCAGGGCTCCAAGCCAGGACCCCAAGACCATTTTCCAGAGGTAAGAAATTACCTTGAATATCTCTTTTGGATCTACACTTCTGAGTACAAAAGCAGCCCTTGGTATGCTGTATTGCATACCAGGTCAGGGAAGCCTAGTTGTTCTTTCTGTTTTGAGATTTAGGAAAATCACTACCCTAGAAACAGCTCAGTCACATTTCTTATGCAAAGTACTGTTTTTCTTGCAGTTAACACAGTGGGTATTTTGAGATTTGAGGCATTTGGCTTGATCACAGTCTCTTTGCAAATGACCATATTTCCTACAATTGAAGCACTGGGTATTTTTACATCCAAGACCTGCAGCTATAGCTATGACCTATGATATTAGCATGGCACATGTTAAACCAGTATCTGTCACATCCTTTATCCATTCATCCATAGGTGCTGCTCTTGGGCCTTTAATGGTTCAATAACTTTTTTTTTACAATCAGTATTTACATTTTCAAATGCCAAGGTTTCTATCAACACATTAACACTTCTCTTGCATCAGGATCTGATACAGCTTTGTAGTTCACAGCTGGACTAATCTTTGTAAAAAAAAAAAAAAAAATCAGTGACTGCTTCTCCAGAGCCTTGTATAATCTTTGTAAATGAGGTGAACTTATCCCAGGTTCTTCAACTTTGTCCCAAGCTCTTAAAGCCATTATTCGGCATTCTTCTATAGTAGCTCATCACATTGAATCTGTTCCTGTATATCACAGTACTGCCCTTCACCCAGCAATTGATCCTTTACTATATTCATTCCCCTTGCTCTATTTCTCTGTCCAGTATTCACAGCTTCTACCCTCCACCATGTTAACCATTGCAGATGTGGACCAGCCTCTAGTACAGCTGTCAACAATCCCTTCCAGTCTTGGGGAACAATTCAATTTTGAGTAAACTAGTTATTTAGAATTTGTTTCACATAAGGCAAGTGCATCCCATATGAAATCATAGCCTCTTGAAAATGCGTTAGATCTGTTATTTCTACAGGATGCCATCCTGTCTCATCATATCCTGTTCCACACCATTAGCAGGCATATGCTGTATGACTACTAGGAAAGCTGATGGTGTCTTCTAACCAAAGGCCACCTATAACTCTGGCAGTGCCACTGGTTTGAGATTAACCCTTGCTTTCTTTCTTTTTTTTTTTTTTTTTTTTTTTGGTTTTTTTTTTCGAGACAGGGTTTCTCTGTGTAGTCCGGGCTGTCCTGGAACTCGCTCGGTAGACCAGGCTGGCCTCGAACTCAGAAATCCGCCTGCCTCTGCCTCCCAAGTGCTGGGATTAAAGGCGTGCGCCACCACCGCCCGGCTAACCCTTGCTTTCAAAACAGGTTGTTTGATCAGATTGTCCTCCTGCTTTTTCAGTTTTACTCTGCCCCAATCCACTCTGGTACAGTTTCTTTCCCTCTTCCCTCCTGGGAGACATCCCACTCTCAGGATCAGTCACTGGGACTGAGACTATTTGTTCTCTCTTTTCCGGTGTCCCTCAGTTCCCAAGTGCATCCACCTCCACTTGCAACCTTTCCAGTTGTCAAGTCAACTCTGCAACCCTTTCAGAAGCAAGAGAGCAGAGTGATCCCCTTTTGGTTTCCCATTTCAGCCACTTTTTGTGTCTTAGGATCCTCAGTTTTCATCCACAATTTTTCCAACTGCTCAGCCAGTCTTTCAAACTTTTTTGAAACAAAATATAGGAAGAAGAAAAATTAAAAACAGAAAATCTCCTCTCGGAGCAAAGTGGGGGATATCCAGCAATAGGAGCAGCAGCCATGATAAATTTCTTGGCTGGCGTCTTAAAAAAATTCTACTCCTTCATCCCCTGCCCTTTCCTCTACTGCATTTGAAATCCAAGATCTCATTTTTTTAAAGGTTTATTTATGTGAGTACACTGTAGCTGTCTTCAGACACACCAGAAGAGGGCATCGGATCCCATTACAGATAGTTGTGAGCCATCATGTGGTTGCTGGGAATTGAACTCAGGACCTCTGGAAGAGCAGTCAGTGCTCTTAACTGCTGAGCCGTCTCTCCAGCCCATAATTTTGTGTTTCTAAAGAAATAAAAATTCCAAAACTCTCACTACAGCTGTGAACTGCCATGTAGGTGCTGGGAATTGAACTCAGGTCCTCTGGAAGAGCAACCAGTGCTCTTAACCACTGAGCCATCTCTCCAATTCCATCTTTTATGGATCTTGACTCAGGTAAACCTTGATGTTTTTTCAACACAGAAAAGAATTTAAGGCTAGTTGGGCCGTAGTTGTATACACTTTTAATCCCAGCACTCCAGAGGCAGAGGCAGGCAGATCTCTCTGAGTTCAGGGATAGCCTGGTCTTCAGAGCTAGTCCCAGGACAGCTAAGGCTACACAAAGAAACTTTGTCTCAAGCTCCCTACCAGCCAAAAGAACCAGAATTGAAGTTTATTAAAGATATGCTAATACATACTTTTAGGAATATGATTTAACAGGTGGGGGTGAAGGGGGGGGACACACCAGGGAAAGAATAAGACATAACCAAGTGTTTATATAGGATTCTCATGAGGGAGTCACAATTAAGTGTCATACCATTAGCTCAGATAAAACATTCTGGCAGCTCTCAAGTTATATCTTAAAAGGGTTGCTAAGAACTGTTTTTATTCTTTTCTCTCTTTCTGATAAGTGATATTATAGGATGGCTCCCTTAGTGACTGGGTTAGGAATATAATCTAGTAAAATATAGCCACGAGCCACTAGGGTTGCACCCTCTAGAGGAGGACTAGGAGAGGTCCTACTCACTATAAATAGGAGCTTCTAGTGAACTTCCTAGAAACTTGGCAGTTTACAGCTAGGAAGAGAGAAAAGCTGTAAGTAGTTGTATTGGAATCTTGATTCTCAGTTGGTGGGAGGCTTTAACCAGACTCCTAAGTGAGGGCCTCCTTCCCCTTCCAATGTTCCCATACATTTCCTGTTTTCTGTCCTACCTCAATATGTGTCCCTATGTTAATTTCCCAAAAAGTACTTGCAACCTAAAACCAAGTCTAGAAAGAACCCAGAAACCCCACTCCCACTCCACCGCCCCTGTGATTTTTCCATTGAGACAAACTGAAATTGGGAAAACAAGCAAATTAAGTTACAACTATTAGAAGGTCCCAAAATGAGGATTCTACCAGTACCGATTCTGGAAGGTAGACTCTCAATTGAGAAGCAGGAAGCCACCAAAGATGCAGATGAAGATAGATGTGCCTGAGAAACATCTGAAGGAGAAACAATGTGTGAGGTGACAGACTGGGATGAAGGAAGGATTAGAAGGTTGATTCAAGGAGGGGCTGGGGCAAAGTTTGATTCTGGGGAAGGAATTTTAGCACTAACGGAGGCTGTCTTACGCCAACCAGAGTGATGGGGATTAAAAACAACAGAAGCAACATTCGGGCAGGCAAGATGCTTCATCAGTAGAGTTGCTTGTTCGCTATGCCGGACAACCTGAATCCAACCTCCGGGATCCACATAGTAGGAGAGAACTGACTTCCATTCGAGTATTGTAGTGAGCACACCCAAACACATGTTTAGAATATATAAATACATGTAATTTTAAATTTTATGGGCTGGAGAAGTGGCTCAGCAATTAAGAGCACTGACTGCTCTTCCAGAGGTCCTGAGTTCAATTCCCAGCAACCACCTGTAAAGGGATCTGATGCCCTCTTCTGGTGTGTTTGAAGACAGCTACAGGGTATTCATATAAACAAAATTTTAAAAACTTTAAAAATTTTTACATTTCTACGCCTACCTCATCCACAAAGCTACCTCAGGGTTCTAAGGTTCTTAAAAACAAAACAAAAATCCCTCGGAGCACCGGAGTTGCTTCCCTTTCCCCAACAAATGTAAGCAAAGGTTTAGTGGTCACCCGCACACTTAGGGTGAGGTTTTGCTCTCTCCCAGAGTGGATGAGTTTCCCCAAGACCGTACATCGTTAATGTGCCCTCTAACACCTTGTGCCTTTTCACTCTTATGTGCCTTTTTTTTTTTTTTTTTTTTTTTAGCGTGAAAGGTTTCTCAACCCTCCATGTGCTCGCCAGCGCCCCGCCTTAGGAACTACACTTCCCGCGAGGGAATTGTGCCGCTCTAAATGCGTTGCGAACTCGGATCTGCACTGAATCCCGCATCAAGCACCAACTCTATCCACGCCACAGCCTCGACAGAGTTCTTTCTTTCCCCCTTCCTGCCAAAGGCTTCGCTTCCGTTCCAGCTCCAATTTCCGACGCCATTCTTCTCTTGGAAATCCTTGGGAGGGAAAAACACACAAACATACAAACCACAATGGAGCGAGCAGAGCGCATGCGTCCACTGCTCCAGCAGCAGAGAGGCCTGCCAGTCTTCCCGGTCGGCCGCCCCGCGCATGCGCAGACTATAAACCAACACCCCGGGAGTTGAGGCGCCGATTTGGTGGCGCGTTTTCTAGCGAAGTCCCACGTGAAGGATAGCGGTGGCCGGAGCAGGGTGAGTGAGGGCCGAGATTAGGGCTATGGATGCAGCTTAAGGGACAGATTTGCAGGAGGCAACAGGGCGGAGCCGTGAGGCCTTGTGAGCCCGAGTGGGGAGGGGTCGAACGTGGAGCGTGGGGCTTAGCAAGTCTGGGACCCAGATCCTCGTTGCTATGCAACCAGGGGCGTTGTTACTAGGTAACCCAGGAGGAGAGTGTTTCCCGGGATAAGTGGGTTCCAGCGCTGAGGTCCAGTGGAGGGAGCAGCTGCCAGATTTGGGGAATGAGGCCAGTGCTGAACTGCACACCTTTCCCCAGCCCCGTAGTCCAGCCTCCTGCCACCTCAGTTGGAGCCCCTCTCTGGGTACCCTGCCCTCATGGGTCTCGCGGCGCCACTATGGAGTGCTTGGCAGGGTATGTGCTGTTCGAAATAGCACATGCCGCTGATCCTGTCGCCTGGAGTCTGGGCCTTGGGAAGGGAGCGGCAAGGCTGCACCCCCCCCCCCTTTGCAAACACCCTGCCCCACAGTTGCTGGGTAGCAGCTGTCAGAGGTTTAGCTAGGGCTGCCTCCGACCTGCCAGAATGCTGACTTCATTCTCCTTAGTGGTGACTTCGCCACGTTTAGGACCTTCTATCTCAGCTGTGCTTCTCATGTGGCTGTCATAGATTTGGATTGACTATTCGAATAACCTCTTCCCCACCTATCCATGTGTTTGTGTCCTACACTTGTGGTTTCTTGGTGGGGCTTTTGATACTCATTTAGCAAGCACTTAGTCATTCTATGCTAGGTGCTGGGGGTTCCAAGAAAAGTTAATGTCAAGTTCGTCAGAGTTGCTGGGAGGTTGAACACAGTGCTTGCACAAATTATTTAACTTCTGAAGCAACTCTTAACCCAGTTTCAACAGAATTTACATTTGATGAGATTGAAACTCAGATAGGGTCAGTAACAGGTGTAAAGGTAATGGCAGCTAATATGTGATAGAATTGAGCCTGTGTCCTTTGTACAGAGAGCTCTTAGGAGGCTTTGCTTAAAGTAGACTTTTCTTTGGGTTGCTGACCTTTGGAACAGCTGTCTGATTATGCCTCAGGAATCCTGAGGAGCTTTTAAAACAAAAAGGCTGAGCTCCTCCCTGGGAGGGTCTGAGTGGGTTGCCTGGGTGGGGCTGACATCCTTGTTTAACAGGCTGTGCAGGCAGGCCAGATGGGCCATCCAGCGCTGAGGATTGCAGAGCCACAGGACAGCTGTGAGTAGTGAAGGAACAGTTGGGGCCAGCAGAGGGCACCAAGTTAGTTCCTGCCCCTGGAGTGATTTATAGTGTGAAAGGAAAAAGAAGAGGAAGGAACACTGACTGGGGGTAGTGTGGCCAGCCCCACCCCACCTTGGCAGAGCAAACCACAGCTGAACATATAGTAGGACTCACCACCATAGTAAGTAAAGCAGTTCCCCTACTGAGACTGTCCCTCCTAAGCTGAGTTGCAGCTGTCTGAACAGGAGTGGACTCTCAGTACTGTCTTTGGCTGTCCCTTCTTACCCTCTTACACACCTTCCAAGTGTGTAACTTGGAAACTCTCAGCAGGTCGGTCATCTAGTGTGAAGGCTTTTCTTGGAAGGTTTGGATATCCTCGGTTTTGAGCTAGATAGTAGTTAGTGGAACTGTATGTTCCCATGGGCAGAGCAGGTGTCACCAAGGCAGCGTGGAGGTATGAGACAAGCAAAGGGGAAAACCTGACTGCTGGAAGGTATGAGACAAGCAAAGGGGCAACTGGCTTTGAGCTGCTGGACTTGGGATACAGTCCCCACTTTTGTTCTAAGCAAAATGGGGCATCATGATAACTATAGGGCTAGTAAGATGCTCCCTGGGGAAAAGGCACCTGCCACTAAGCCTGATGAACTGAGTCCGATCCCTGGGACTCACACGGTAGAAGGAGAGAACCAACTTGTTCAAGTCGGTCTTCAGCTTTCACACATGCAGACATATACACTTGTATACACACACCGTTCTTTTCTTTTGTAACTCAGTGGTAAAGTGCTTGCCTACCTGATAGCTCTGAGTTTGATTTCCAGCTACACACACACACACACACACACACACACAACACACGCACAGAGATTGTCATAAGAATTAAATGAGGTAGGCAATAATCACTTTGTAAATTACGAATCACTATTAAAATGTGATAACTTATACATATTTCCACGTATTGCGTACCTCCTGTTTGAGGAAACAAAAAAGTTTCAGACATGTTTCCATCTTTCAGAGGCCAACACTGTTTGTCTTTTAATGACCATAGCATCTTTCTGTGTTAATATTTTGATGAGGGCTGGTATGTACCTCAGTTGGTAGAGTGTTTGCTTTTATATACAAAGCCCTGGGTCCAATCCCTAGTGCAACACACAGGCGACACACACCTGTAAACTCAATACTTGGAAGGTGGAGGAAGCAGGAGGATCAGGAGTTCAAACTCATCCTCAGCTGTATAAGGAGTTCGGGCTAGCCTGGGCTACATCAGACCCTGGCTTAAACAACAGCAAAACTCCAAAGCTCTTAATGAGACATGAGGAAGCATAATGCCATGGGTCAGATTCATATTGAGCCTCTTCTCAGCAGCTCTGAATCACAGAAACTCTCTGGAGCTGCAGGTGTCTTTTTGGCCCAAGGTAGAATGGCATTTACTAGAGCCTTTTGACATTTCTCCAGCAGAGTGGCAAAAAAAAAAAAAAAAAAAAAAAAAAGGTGGGCCTGCAAACATTCTTCTTACCTGCTCCTTACTTGCTTCGGTAAGTTTGGTGCTTGGTAAAGCCTGAGCTTTACTCAAAAAAAAGAGAGAGAAAAGGAAAGGACGGGATAAGATAGGAAAGGAAGGGACAAGACAGGAAAGGAAGAAGAGGAACTGGTAAAGAAAGTAGCTTGTCACTTTTCTTCACACGCTGTGTTCTCCAGAATCCTGTGAAATTTTGTGTCTAGCATACTTGAACTCACCTGGAAGAGCATTGCTGGTCTCGCTGTAGAGGCGTTAGTTCAAGGTCCCTAGACTGGGGCAGATGGCTGCTTTAAGTTGAAGCTGGCACAGAGAACAGGCTGCTATGGGAGTTGCAGCTCATGTCACCCTGACCTTCTAGTAGGGAAGAGACGACACCTGATTCCTCCTGTTGGAGGTCCTTGGATATAGGATCCAACCCAAGATAGCAACCCTGCTCTTTAGGGCCCCAATCATGATTGTGACCCAGATAGCTTAGGAACCAACCCATGTTTTCTGCATCTCCTACCAGTGACAGGCAAGAGCCATCTGGCTCTTGATTTGTGCCAAAGAGTAGAAGGTTCTCTCAGCTTGAGGCTCTTCCACTTGAACTGTGTGTCTTGCAACTCCACTTGACCTTACAGGCCTTGGGAGGGGTGTCTGGCAGCTGTTTCTGGTCCAGAAGCCACCCCAAATGTAGTATTTTTAGAAGTCTTTTTTTATTTTGGCACCTTCTCTGCCCAAATGGTGGAACATCTTTTCCCTCTCTGCTATCCAGATGACTCTAGATTTGCAGCCAATTCCCACAGTACCCTGGTAACCACAAACTCTTCAAAACCTGCCCTCTCTATCACCTTAAGAGCCTTGTCTCAGCCTCTTCTCAGCAGCTCTGAATCACAGAAACTCTCTGGAGCTGCAGGTGTCTTTTTGGCCCAAGGTAGAATGGCATTTACTAGAGCCTTTTGACATTTCTCCAGCAGAGTGGCAAAAAAAAAAAAAGGTGGGCCTGCAAACGTTCTTCTTACCTGCTCCTTACTTGCTTCAGTAAGTTTGGTGCTTGCTGAATCTTAACTCATGCGTGGCATCCTGTTATGGATGAGATCAGAGCACAAAGCGCACAGTGCTTGGGCAAGTTTTCACCATAATTCCCGGAGATGGTTGGTGGATGCCAAGTGTGTCCTAGCTTATGGATAAGCTGTTATGTGACTTTATAAGTAACTTCTAAATTGAACACAGTTCAGCAAAGAGGTTGTAGACCAAGAAGGAGTGCTCAGTAGATAACACCTGAATTCACAGCTTGGTTTTCCCACATACTGCCTGTCCTTCCTCGGTTTCATCATCGCATTGACAATGCCTACCCGATAAGTATTGTCAGATTGAGAAAAGTAGTGCATGCAAGACCAGTCCAGTGTCTTGCTCTTTATTCCTGATAATCTTTCTTTAAGGGCTGGCTGTTCCTGAACCCTTTGCTTATTTTGGCAGTATGAAGTTGAGGTCATTCTGTGTCATGCAGTTTGCTTGCAACACACACACACACACACACACCCAGTTAGTATTCATCTACCCTTCCTTGCTCAGATCTCATATATCTCTTATAATTTAATGAATGGGAAGTTACCTTTTGTCAAAATCATTAGTCTTTTGCCTGGCTTCCTGCATTGTCTCCAGAGGATAAAGGGTGAAAACAGCCCTTTCAAATATACCTTCCATATCAGTAACTCCATTTCTAGAGAGCTCCGTAGATAACCAGATGATTGGAGAGAGTGGTTGCCAGGGGGACCAACCATGTCTTAAAAGAGTTGTTACTTCTCAGGAGGAAGAATGGGTGACTACTTACTGAGTTGATTCCAATGGCCAGAGATTTTGTTGATCACATTTATATAATGAAACTTCTAGAAAACTACAGAAAAGACCAGGTTTAGAGAGCTTCCTGATCACTAAGCATATGGAGACCTTCTGAGGATGATGTACCTAGATAGGGCATGGAATCTCTGCATTCCTTCTCCCAGACCTTGTGCTACCATCTTTATAGCTGGTGTACATCAGTATCTTTTATAATAAATATGTGTGCTTATCCAGTGAACCTAAGCGTTTCTCTGAACTCTTGACTCTCTTTAGCCAGTTAATTGAACCTGACAGAGGGATTGTAGGAACCTTGACTTATAGTCAGACAGAGCACTGATAAAATAAGCTAGGACTTGGTGACTGACATCTAAAGTTATAAACACAAGTCTCACTTCTCATTGCTCAAAAGCAAATACTTGGGAGAGAAGAATTGGTGGGAAAGAAATCATATTCATTCAGGGCCTGCCTCTGAGAAAACGGGGCAGTTGGCCTCAAGTCTCCATTTTACGGAGTGCATTTATATAAAGGGGCTTGTAGAGAGGAAGGTATGGGGTGGGGGTGCTATGTGCATAGTGGGGTCTTCTCACCTGGGACATGCAGCCCCATTTTTTTTTCTTCTGTCCAGAATGTCATGATAGACCTTGACTTCAACCTCCTGGGGCTAGTTCCTATCATTCTTAGGTAGGCATTACTTGTCTGTAAGTTAGACTCTGGAGCCATTTATATGTTTTGTATTAGTTGAAGCACAGAATTAAGGAACAAAGAAGAATATTACACATCCTGATATAATCCAAAAGTCACCAGATGCTATGGATTCTATACATACAAAGATAATTTAAGCCAGTGGTGGGGGCAAATACCTTTAACCCCAGCATTCGGAGGCAGAGACAGGTGAATTTCTGAGTTTGAGGCCAACCTAGTCTGTAGAATGAGTTTCAGGACAACCAGAGCTACACAGAGAAAACCTGACTCAAAAAATTAAAAAGGAGAAAAAAAAAGATTTAGCAGTTGACATCTGTCTGTCTGTCCTGTTAAGGATTGAACCCAAGGCCATGTACATGGTAGACAAGCCATCTGTCACTTAGCTACCTGTCCCCAGCAACAGTTAACATTTTAATTACTATAGTACAGTCTCTCTTCAGAAGTTGATAATGTGGGTAAAAGAATAGGAAATAATCCTAGAAAGGATAACCCCCTAAAGAAGGGTCACATTATATAGGTGTGATCAACCAAATCCCTGGTCATAGGAATTAACTCAATCATTAGCCACCCTTCCTCCTCAGAGGTTAGGGATGAGAGTCTCAACCCTCTAAAGGCATGGCTGGTTCCCTTGGTAATTACCTCTCTAATCCTGTGGTTATCTAGGGAGTGCTCAAAAAATGGTCTTATTATCATGAAAGGCATGCTGGAAAGGGCTGTCTTTCACCCTTTATCCTCTGAAGATGTTGCAGGAAGCCAGGCTAAAAGGCTAATTACTTCAACGAAGGTATCGTTTTTATTCTTTTCATGTATTATATGAAATGTGTGAGCTCTGAGGCAGGAAGGGTAGACAAAAAACAAACTGCTGGTGTGTGTGTATGTATGTATGCGTGTGTATGCTTAGGTATGTTTAGGTGTGCTTATATGTATGTCTGTATGTATATACTGTATCATAACCATTGACACAAAATGACCTTAGCTTCTCACTCCCAAATAGGCAGAGGGATATGACTCAGTCTCCAGGTTGGCAGGGTCAAAACAAAGTTGAATTAGAAGATGCTAAGTGCAGAAGGGATTGCTTGCTTGCTTGTTGAGGATAAGAACAGAACTGAACACCTCAAACAGGTAGTCACCGAAATCTTATGTTGACTATTGAGTAACAGTTGGGGAGAAATGGAGTTTGACCTTAGAGTGGTTCTCAACTTTGTATAGTAGAATCATTGAAAAGCTTGTGTCCATCGGGTCACACAGCGACAGTGCCGTCAGAACCAGTGTGCTGCCACTCTCAGGTGATGTCACTGAGCAGCCCCAGTTGTGATCCACTGGGTAGGGTAGGATTTGGAATCAGAGACTTGGGTTGAAATCCTTCTAAGCCCAGTGACCTTGCACAAGTGCTTACCTGCAGTATCTTTCTTCACATCTGTGCCCACAGGGGCCAGGGAGAAAAACCACCTTGCGTAATGGCCCCACAGAGATACTGTTGCAAATGCAGTCATTCTTGTGTCTCTGTTAACCCCTGAGTACTTTATTTTATATTGCGTGCAGAGTGGTAATCCTACTTATGTGCTATTTTTAAGTTACTTTTTCCTGTCATCTTCTGCTTACGTATATTATGAGCTTCTAAGGACGAAGCCTTTAGAGATTTAAGTCATTCATGTCCATGGTGCCTAAGATTAGAGACAGGCCTTCAGAAGAATAGACCACAGTGAGATCTTGGCTACTTTAAGGCACGGGGTAGTACTTGCTGGTATATTGATTTGGTAGAAAATACAAAAGAGGAAGCTGAGAATCAGATGGTTGTGCCAGCTTAGATTCCAAGTTGTGGTTCATCATTTTTGGCAAACAGCTCGCTTTAGGTTTGGCTGGGATGTTTGCCGTAGGCCAGGGGTGAAGAAGGGGAATAATAGATCAGCTGGAGAGTAAAAATGTCCATTGGTCTGGCTCA
Organism: Mastomys natalensis; assembly: GCA_021653895.1. NCBI lineage: Eukaryota > Metazoa > Chordata > Mammalia > Rodentia > Muridae > Mastomys > Mastomys natalensis. The sequence goes on along the minus strand of JAJTUV010000834.1, from coordinate 1,916,389 downwards.
CTGCCTACCCTATGGCCCTCTCTTGACAGACACAAACATGAAAGGCGTACACAGCACTCCACTATGGAGCAGACATCTGTTCAAAGCTGTCCTAGTGGTCTTAGTGGCCCTTCTCCTCGTCTACTCAGCAGCAGCCCAGTCTCATCGGGAGTTTTTCTCACCTGGCCAACAGAAGAGGGAGGCCTCAGCTGATATTTTGACTCAGATTGGCCGATCTCTGAAGGAGACGTTGGATACCTGGCTGGGGCCAGAGACCATGCATGTGATTTCAGAGGTAAGAAAGATTGTACCTGCCATGGCTGTGTGCAGAAAGCAAAGGAGAGACATTGTTAACGCCACCTCAGCTCGTCATCATACCCTTTCTGTCCTAGTCTCTGCTGCCGAGAGCCCCACCTCACACAAACACATCCTGGCCCTCCTGCCCCTTGTAGGCTGATTGCCTGGTTCTTGCCTTCCAGGCTTTTTGTACCACCCCATCTTCCTCCAGGCTTGGTCCATTTAGCCAGAAAGGCTACAAAGTGAGCTACCCTTACAAACTCATGTTGGTAGGTACCCACAACATCTGACTTGATCTGCGTCCTAAGTCTTCACCTATAAAAGTGAGGTAGGGCTCATAAAGGGTCTATGGCAGGGTCGGCTCTTCTACCCAGTGCCATTTCTAGTGTGGTGTCTCATCCTTCTGAGAGTTCATACCAAAGTGCCAAGCCAATGGTTTATGAAGTCCAGAATACAGGGCTGGAAAAAAATGGCTCAATGGGTCAAGTGTTTACTATGCAAGCATGCAGACATGAGTTCAGATCTTCAGAAGGTATGTTTACATGTTTACTGGGCATGGTGTGTATGTCTGTAGCCTCCAGCAATGGAAAGCGGGTTGAGCAGAGTTGGGCAGATACCAGGAGCTTGCTGGCTGGCCAGACTAGCAGAAACTAGACCTCCAGGTTCAGTAAGTGACCCTGTCTCAAAATACAGAGAGGATGGAGAGGTAGCTCAGCAATTATGGAAACTTGCTGCTCTTGCAGAGGACCAGAGTTTGGTTCCCAGCACCCTCAGGTGGTTCACAACCAATCGTAACTACAGCTCCTGGGGACCAACATCCTCTTCTGGCTTCTTTGCTTGTGCCCCACCCCCAACACTTATTCATACACAAACACACATAGACACAAAAATAAAAATGAACTCTTTTTTAAAAAAAGCAAGTGGAGAATAGAGAAAGGCACCCTGATGTCAGCTTCGGTCTCCATGTGGTCCTGTGTAGGTACATAGGCACACACACAGATCCATAATGTGGTATAGTTGATTGACTTTTTTTTCCTCACACGTCCCAGTTCTGCATGAACAGTCTTTCACATAACCTTATGATTCCCTAGGAGGTTTGGTGGCCTCTCATTTTATAGGGTGGCTACTATAGGGATATAGTGACTCGCCCATTCCACACACATGTACGTCCTGCTACCTTCAGGACCAACTGATGTTTGTTTTAGATGTCCTGGATTCTGGGTCAGTGAGGAAATATGTCAGAAGGACCCCTCCACTGGACTCAGAATCCATGGATTTTTTTTTCCCCTGAGACCTGTCTCTACTGGGAAGAAACAGTTCAGAGATTTCCCTGAAGATATTGTCCAGGCTGTGAGGACCAGGCAGGAAGAGAAGAGCCTCATTCATGATGACTTTGTCTTTTTCACAGACTCTGTTGCAGGTGATGTGGGCCATCTCATCAGCCATCTCTGTGGCCTGCTTTGCCCTGTCTGGGATTGCTGCCCAGTTGCTGAGTGCCCTGGGACTGGATGGTGAGTAGCAGAGAATGAGATATAGCCAGGGTTGTGTCTGACCTTGCTGTTGGTGGGGGTTTATCTGTGAGGGGCTAGACATTCCCCCAGCTGTTTGCAGATGTCCCCAGAGGTACAGTAGAAGGGGAGACTAGAGATTCTTACCACCATACTAGAGGTTTACTTATGTTGGACATCGTGCAGAGTTGTACTATCTCCTCTTTGGTTAACCACAGCCCATGGAGGCACACACACTGTTCTCATATAATAAATAAAACTCCACTGCCACAAGAGTAGTAGTCTTCCAGGAGTCCCAAGCCAGGAGGATGGGATTCAAACCTGTTTCTCAAGCCTGTAAGGATGGGCTATGCCTTTGCAAGGCTGTTGGTCCCTTCTGCTTCACTATTTCTTGCCCCTCTTTGCCCTTACCATATTGGGAGCTTGCTGACTCTGTCTTTTTCCCTTTCAGGTGAACAACTCACCCAGGGCTTGAAGCTCAGCCCTAGCCAAGTCCAGACCCTTCTCCTCTGGGGAGCAGCCGCACTGGTCACTTACTGGCTGCTGTCCCTGCTCCTAGGCTTGGTCTTGGCCTTGCTAGGGCGGATCCTGGGAGGTCTGAAGCTTGTCCTCTTTGTGGCTGGCTTTGTGGGCCTGGTGAGGTCGGTGCCCGACCCCTCTACCCGGGCCTTGATGCTCTTGGCTTTGCTAACTCTCTTTGCATTGGTGAGTCGGCTTACTGGCTCCAGGAGCTCAGGGACCCACCTGGAAGCCAAGGTGCGAGGGCTGGAGCGCCAGATAGAAGAGCTTCGAGGGCGGCAGAGGAGAGCAGCCAAGATACCCAGGAGCACCGAGGAAGAATGACAAGGGTGTCCCAAAGTGACACCCTCACCAAACCAAAGAGCTGAGCTGCTTCTGGGTCTCACGGCCCTCCTTGCAGCCCCCGCCCTTTCCTTGCCTTGTGTCGGAACCCTCCACACCTTTACCCCTTTACCCCTGCGCTAGCCCCTAGCTGAGAGAAGAGAACCTGTCTTCTGCCAGTGCTCAGTCAAGGGATGGCTCCCTGCCCTCTCTCTGCTCCCAGCCTGCCTCCCCCAGGGCAGGTTGGAGGGGCCTCTGCCCTCAGCCCAGGCTTCTGCTCTCAGCCAGCACCACTGCCACTGATCTCCCGATGAGTAACCTGCTGCCGCCTGGCTGCCTTACAAAAGGCCTTCCCAGGCTGAAGCTCCTGTTTGGCCACACCCCCAGCTCTTTTCTTCCTACTCCCAGCTACACTACCATCCCAAGTCCCTTGAGGCCCTCTCTGTCTTCCTCATTGTGCAGCAATGGGAAGGGGCAGGAGATTCGAGACTGAGGATAAGGGAGGAGGAAACGGTCCCTGGAGGCCTGTGCATCCATGTTCTGTTACAAGTGCCTTCACAGGAGTCGACAGTACCCTCCAATTGTCCCTTGCCACACTGAATGTAGGAAAGTGTGCCGTGGCTAGTTTGTGTTCAGAGTGAGCAGTCCTTTACAGAATCCCCACTCCAGCAAACAAAGCAAAGGCTGGGGCCCTACTGGGACTGTCAAATCTCCCTTGGGGATTTCAGGGACCTTGAAAAAGGCAGGAGGACCTGCTTTCTTGCAGTTTTACTCCTGTCCACTCTCTGCCATCCAGGAGCAACTGTTGGTCAGTGTTGTATCCCAGTAGCTGGGAAGGGCACGGCTTTGCCCTGGTCTGTTGTACAGGGCCAGGAGGGGCCTAATGCTAACCCTCTCCCCAGGGCACTTGCTCACTTTAGGGCCCTGGTGGAGGGAGGTGTCCTGTGCCAGATCCAGCACAAGATGGAAGAATAAATGCCTGTTCTTACTGATAAGGTTTGATGTGGAATCACGGCTGCAGTGATATATTTTTATCAACGCTTGGTGGTTTTAAATAAAGTGCATGCTATTTTATTATCTTCTGAATAAAATGTATTTACTCAAAGTGTGTCTGCTACCAAACTCTTCTGTGGGGGCAGCCCAACCTTCTGGACTTCTAGCAGGAATCTGTTGGGAGGAAGGGAGGGCTCAGGAGGCAGGATGTACCTGGTACCTTTCCCTCTAGGACCTTGGAGGGAGGCATGCACTCTCTTGTAAAACTTGCAGATCTGGCAGCAGTGAAGTTGCCCCTTCCTGTAGGGTGCTTATATTGCTAGCCTGGGGAGGCTGGAAAAACTGGCTTTCCCTCCCAGACTCAGGAATTTACCGCAGTAAGGTTCTCACTGTGACTCCAGGTGGTTCTGCTGCCTTGTGGAAGGCCCAGGCATGTCTCTGTTTCTTTTCCTCTTTAGGTTGTCATGGAAATACCAGATCTTTTGGACTTCTCCCAACGCTACCTGGGGGCAAGACTAAGCAGGACCGGGAGTCAGGGCTTCCTCAGAAGGGTTGACCAGCCTGCACCCTTCACCCTTTGGGACTCTTTCTGGGATAGATTTGGGCATGAAACAAGCTGCCTTCACGGATGGCCTAAGGTTGTCATCTGGTCTGGTTTGGCCTCTCCTTTTCTGCCCCAGCAGCTCTGTTCTCTTACGTCCCTGAATTCTAGATGCCTTCACAGGTGAGATGCTTATGGGGAGGGCATGAGGCAGAGGAAACGTTTTTTGCTTGTTTGGTTTTCTCCTTGATCATCAGCTTCCAAGAGGAATCCCAGAACTCACCTCGTGCCTCCTGGTAGAGGGCATCGAGCTGCTTAGTCTCCAGGGACGCTGCCTTCTTCCGACCCAGACACGGCGCTCTGGGTTTTGGGATCCGCAGGGCACTAGGACCCGGCGGGGCGAAGGGGACAGCCCATGTGCCTGCGTTCCCTCCCACCCCACTGCTCCCGCTCCATTGTCTGGGAACTGCAGCCGCGGGCTGGCTGCGCAGGGAACTGGCTGGCCAGAGCGGCCGGCGCGGAGCGGGCGCGGGAGATGCGGGGCCAGATCGCAGCCACCTGAGCCGCGCGCCGGTTACCCGCCTTTGGTGGGAAGGAGTGCGCCTCAATGACTGAACACGCGGCTGCGGCCCCTCGGGGGCCCTACGGTGCCTGGCTTTGCCTCCTGGTGGCTCTCGCCCTGGAAGTCGTGAGAGGTCAGAGGGAAGGGAGGGGAGGGGAGGGGCGACCTGGCCCTTCCTGGCCGAGGCCACGCGCCAGTGATGCCCCAAGCCTCTGGGCTCTGGAACTAAACCTAGAGCGATGCCCTGGAGAGGTCTAACCTTGGGAAACCGGCTCCCAGCCAACAGCCCTTTTGCCTTCTTCTCTGGTGTACCATCTGGATGCTCCTACCTGAGCCTAAGGTCTTCTCACTCCCATCTTCACCAGCCCGGTCCCAACTCCTCTGCGAGCCCCTCTCCAGCCCCATCTAACCCGACTGCCCTGCTTCTCGGTACAACACCTCTCCCTTACCTGCTTTTCTAGACCCCTGCAGCCCGCCAGTTAGTCACAGGAATGCAAAACAGCCTCTTTGCCTGGGATCCAAGAGATATGCTTCTTTCTCTCCCTGTTCCAAGGAGATCTCCAACCTTGGAGTCTTCTGGGAGAGTTCCAGCCTTGCCTTTCCGAGCCCTTGTGATGTGTACCCATCACTGGGTAAGGAAGGGGCAGCAGCTACAGCGTGCCTGACATGAGCTGGGGCTGAAAGGTTGGAAGATGTTATGGGAATTGGGAGATGGTGAAGTAATCTCTACTCTTCTGCCCCCATGAAGAGGGCTGGACTCCCAGTGATGGGAGACCATGGAAGTCCGTGGGAGGCAGGCTACTGAACATCTTGTAATTATGGAAGCATTGAATTAGGAGGTGGACGGGAGCCACCCTTAAGGGCCAACAGTCACTCACTTGTTACCCTTAGGGATATTGGTGCGGGGGGTGTGGGGGGGTGTGGGGTGCTCTAGAGAAAAGCCCAGCTGTCCCAGCTCAGCTGTGGCCTGAGAGGGCTGCCTCTGGAACTTCTTTCAGGTACCTGCTCCACACCCTGCAGAACCAGTGGGAGTCCTAATAACCCTCCACAGTGAGGGGAAGAAAGCTTTGTCATTCTGCTCACTAACAATCTCACTTCACATATAATCTACCAATTTTACAAAGCCCTCTTCTGCCCATCGGATTATGAAATACTCCCACCCCTTGTACCAGTAAGGAAACCCAGGCTCCAAGATGCTGGTGACTGGCCCATCTTTCATGGAGTAGAACTAGGACATAAAGTCAGATCTCTGCTCTCAGCCCCAAACCTCTTCAGGGAGAGTCGAGGGAATTCCAGAATGAGTAAGACGGAGCCAGCCTGGGATTGACATAATTCAGGAGTGGCAGCCAAGCCAGGCATATGGGCGGCACTTTTGGTTTCAGGTACTCTGGAGAAACGAGGGAGGCTTGTTCCCCACCTTAGAAAAGCAGTAGCAGCAAGCAGAGTCAGAACAATGTGTCTAGCAATGGGCTGAATGACCACAGAAGGCTTCCTCGAGGAGGCAGAATGTACTCTTGACCCTGAAGGAGGGGATGCTGGTGTTGCATTGGATGGAAAGGCTGGGTAGCTAGGTGGTCAATTCCTTAGTGGCCTCTCAGGTTCACTGCAGGTTGGAGAACCCTCATAGATCATTTTTTAAACCCATTAAGTGGAATTTGTAGTAATAGAACTTAATCCACAGAATTATGTGAGAACTGAAAGAGATTGAATCTGTGTGGGGTTAAGTGCTTTAAAAATTGTTACTCTTTGGGGATTATAGTACAAATCAATATGGCCATAGTGGACCTTTGTGCTTTTTATGAACAAATATTCCATCTCCTCAGGTTTGTGCACCACCCTTTGTGAGTGCCGGTAGCCTCACTTAACCTCTTTGGTACCCTCCCCAGTTCTCATTCCTGAACCCCAATCCCCAGCTAGGACTAGGGCTTCATCCCGAGAAGGATCAGTTTGGAAAGTTGGTGTGGGTGTGCCATGACAGTAATTGGAGTTGGAGGGGTGGCCATCCAAAGGACACACACAAGCAAAAAGAGTCTCCATTCGAGTAGGGGGCCACTTTACAGGACCACATAGCAAAAGAGTTCATTCTACAGAGCCACTGGGCAGAGTAGTGTAGAAGGTATGTAGAGGGAGTGTGGATAAGGAGTTATGCTGCTGGAGAGAGAGAGAGAGACAAGTTCTGTGTAAGGTAGAAGGATAGCTGGGAAGTTTACTTCCATCCCTGACTCTGTCTCTTTTTGTGAGGCTCTCGGTACCTGTCGCCTCATCCGTGAAATGGGATGATTCCTCTACATCTGGGAGATGGTACATTTGTAGTCCACTTTGCCCTCTCTTCCCCAGCCCCATAGTGAGAATGAAGCCCTGTGCAACCTCTGCGAGTTTTGTAGCCATCCGATATCTCCCTTCCTTATTCCTCATCAGTTGACAGTAACCATGACACCCTGGACCCCATCTACCTGCCTGTGGCCCTGGAACTCCTGGATGCTCCTGAGCATTTTCGTGTGCAGCAGGTGGGCCACTACCCACCTTCCAACTCTTCCTTGGGCTCCCGCTCTGAGACCTTCCTGCTCATGCAGCCCTGGCCCAGGGCACAGCCGCTTCTCCGGGCATCCTACCCACCTTTTGCCACTCAGCAGGTAAGCATAGGACCTGGAGACTCCCAGGCAAATGAGACTCATAGGGTTCTGGGGCTCTTCTCATTCTCCTCACCTAAGTACCAACAAGGGATTGGGCGAATTAGGTTGATGTGGCCATAGATACCTTTTCCCATTCTCTACACAGGAAGACTGAGGCCTCTAATCTCCTGCTACACTGAGATTAGAAGCCTGAAATCCCACCTTCCCAGACCTGGCTATCGTGTTATCTGCCTCTCTACCTGACCCTGCAGTTGAGCATGCTTGTCCTTTTCCAGGTGGTCCCTCCTAGGGTCACGGAGCCCCACCGGCGGCCTGTCCCTTGGGATGTGCGGGCTGTTTCTGTGGAAGCAGCGGTGACTCCAGCAGACCCCTACGCCCGTGTCCTCTTCCACCTCAAAGGTCAGGATTGGCCACCAGGACCTGGCAGCTTGCCCTGTGCCCGACTACACGCCACACACCCTGCAGGCACTGTCCACCAGGCCTGCCGCTTCCAGGTAACGAGATGTTTCTGATGCAACAATGCAAGTGTGGTACCAGGGTCGAAAGGAAAGGACTCTACCACAGTCTAAGAGTCTAGGGGCATTGCCACCTGGTTTGGCTCCCGATTGCCCTCAGAGAGGATCCCTTGAGAATTTCAGTCCATGGTACATGGCTTTGGGCATGTAATGTCTCTGAGGTACCAGTTTCCACCTATAGGAACTGGAGAAGAAAGAAATGAGACAAATGTTAGAGTCACTAACAGAGCCATTAGCCTTTGTGTGTTGTGATGGAACTTTTGTGGTTCTATTTCCACTATTGTGCACTTGGGCCCAAACACCCACTGGAAAGAACTGATTCTTGATTTTGATATTCTGAGCTCTAGGCAAGTCCTGGGATATGTAAAGATTATCCCATTTTGCTGAAGAGTGACCTATAGAGTAGTCTGACACCTAGACCTGGTGGGTCTCTAGTTTATGATGGCACCCAGGAAACATCCTTGGCTCTGCCTTTCATAGGTTTTTCTGCCAATGGGAGCAAGACTCCTCCCACCCTTCCCAGGCCAACCACAGCCTTTGCTCTCGTTGTGTTTGCAGCCATCTCTGGGTGCCTGTGTGGTGGAACTGGAATTCCCCTCTCACTGGTTCTCCCAAAGTGCCACCACAAGGGCCGAACTGGCCTACACGCTGGAGCCTGCAGGTGAGGGCTCTGGGGGCTGTGGCCCTGGCATGGAGGAGGAACCCAGGGAGCAGGCTCTCCCAGTGGGTGGTGTGGAGCTGCACCCCGAAGACCCCCCACAGTACCAGGAGGTACCTCTGGATGAAGTAGTCACTTTGCGTGCACCCGATGTGCCAATGAGGCCTGGCCAGCTCTTCACCGCCACCCTCCTGCTTCGACACAACTTCACTGCCAGCCTTCTTACTCTGCGGTGAGCACCGGGCCCCTGTGGGTGGAAGAGGTAATAGGAGCTTAAGTAGGAAGACAGTGGGTTTCTAGTTTTCCTGTGGTCTCACTGGAGCTCTGGGTCTCCACCAACCATGAGTTCTGCATAAAAGTCCCAAGCAGAAAATTGCAAGATACTGTACTGGCACAATCCAAAAGTAGAAAGCCTCCCTGGGACTTCATGTCCTAGGGTAGAGGAGGCAGGAGAGGCTTGGAGCCTGAGAAGTGTAGTGTCCAGTGCTGGGTTATGTTCAAACAATGATAAGATGGATATCTATCTGGGCTTGAGTATTCATAAGTTTCTCCTGCTTGCCACTCTTGCTGAGCGGGGCAGCCTTTGGACAAAGCCCACAGCTTCCCATCAGAGACCCCATTCTGTTATCCTTTTCTATAGGAAATACTCCCAAGCATCCTCGCTCCTACCCAAGGAAGCTGGCAAGGATGTGTAATGTAACTTCTCTTCTACATTTGTGGGTCTGTGGGGGTTCCACCCCACATGTCTCCCTACCCACCTCTTATGCCTACTCAGTCTCCATCATCCACTGACTCCACAGATCTTTAAGTACAAGTTCTGTGTCTCCATACTGGAGTTGTTGCACAGAAGTGTGCAAGGCTCCGCCCCCATCTATACCAAGGACTAGAAGAGAAAACATGAACTAAATTAGACAGCGTGGGGTTGGGGCGCTCAGCTGAAGCTATGATGAACCCTGAGGACTGGGTCCGGTGGGCAGAGTAAGGGGAAAATCATCTACTACCTACAAGAACAGTGTTTAGGAAGAAAGTTAGACTAGGCTGTGGGTATAGCCTGGGCAAAGGCCTGAGAACATGAATGTGAGCTGGGCTAGGGTGGCCCAAACCTAAAATGTATGAAGAGATGTCACTGCCCTATTGAGGCTGAGCGAGGACCTGGAGTCTCTGGAACACCAGGCCTGGGCTTCAGCTTGTAGTCAGTAGAGAGTTGTAAGTGGCCTTGAGGTGGGTAGAAAAAGGAACATGATGTGACCTATCTTGAGTTGGGGGCCTTCTAGGAGGAATAGAAGGAGATTCCTGTTGGAACTGGGAAGGCCAGACAGGGGGTCACATCTCTGGCTCTTCATCTGCCTTCCCAGAGCAATTGGCGGCTCAGTCTTTATCTTGACCAGCAACCTGTACCCTCTTTGCAGGATCAAGGTGAAGAAAGGGCTGCAGGTGACAGCTGCCCGCCCAGCCCAGCCCACCTTCTGGACTGCTAAGCTAGACCGCTTCAAGGGCTCAAAGCACCACACCAGCCTGATCACCTGTCAGCGCGCTGGGCCTGCAGGACCAGATTCCAGGTGCCTAGAGAGCTCTAGCCCTAGAGTGTTGGGAACAGGTTTGGGGATCTGATGGATGCCCCGCCCCACCCCAGTGAGCATCTGCGGACACTGATGAGTGGTTCTGTGGATCTTAAGAGGGGCCTAGAGGCCACATTGGGCTCTGTAGCCAGGATGCAGGCTTAGGCTCTGTCACTTTCCACTGTGATCTTGGGGACTCACATCACCTCTGTGCCTTGGCCTTCTTGCCAGTCAAATGGGGATAATTGTAGAGCCTGCTTACGAATGCACGGGGTACCTGGCAGCTGGCAAACACTCAGCTCATCTCTCTTCTGCAAGCAGTCCTCTTGAACTGTCCGAGTTCCTGTGGGTGGACTTTGCAGTGGAGAATAGCACTGGTGGAGGTGTGGCAGTCACTCGCCCTGTCACATGGCAGCTGGAATACCCAGGTCAGGCCCCGGAAGCAGAGAAGGACAAAATGGTATGGGAGATCCTAGTGTCTGAGCGAGACATCAGAGCCCTCATCACTCTGGCCAAGGTAAGAGCCTGCCCTCTGAACTCAGCTCCACTGGAAGGCTGCTCCCAGGAATTCCAGAAGGAGACAGCCCTGGAACTAAATGCCCCTTACACCCTCAGGCCGAAGAGCTGGTGAACACAGCTCCATTGACTGGAGTGCCCCAGCGTATCCCTGTGCGTCTTGTCACTGTGGACAGTGGGGGAGCCCTGGAGGAGGTGACAGAGCACATTGGCTGTGAGTCAGCCAATACGCAGGTCCTGCAGGTGAGTGGCAGCGCCTGTCTCTGAGTCTGCACAGCCAGACAAAATAGCTTTGTTCCTTTCTGCAGTACATCTCCGATTGAACAGCTTCTCAACCACAAACCTCATGGCAGGGACATGATGTCAACCTTTTTTTTTTTTTTGGTCCCAGTCATCATCTCTCTAGAGTAGAGTGGGAATCCTCAAAGCTCAGTCTTCCAGTCATCATCTCTCTAGAGTAGAGCGGGAATCCTCAAAGCTCAGTCTCCCAGTCATCATCTCTCTAGAGTAGAGCGGGAATCCTCAAAGCTCAGTCTCCCAGTCATCATCTCTCTAGAGTAGAGCGGGAATCCTCAAAGCTCAGTCTCCCAGTCATCATCTCTCTAGAGTAGAGCAGGAACCCTCAAAGCACAGCCTTCAGCTTTTTATTTTTATTTTTTTCAAATTTTTTGGTTTTCAAGATGGTTTCTCTATGTAGCCCTGGCTGTCCTGGAACTCACTCTGTAGACCAAGCTGTCCTTGAACTCATAGAGATCCTCCTGCCTCTGCCTCCCAAGTGCTGGGATTAAAGGTGTGTGCCACCACCACCCAGACTTAAGCTTATTTTTACATTGATTGTCCAGTCGTCCATCTTGGCCCTGGCCAGGGAGCTAAGCTGGAACACTGGATGTGCTTTGGAGTCAGGGAGGTTTTGGGGAGACCTGTGTTAGTTACTTTTCTCACTGCTGAGACAAAATACCTGACAAAAGCAGCTTAGGAAGGAAGGGTGATTCCAGCTCGTAGTTCGAGGGTACGGTTCATTACGGCAGGAAAGAAAGTGTAGGAGCTGGAGACTCACATTGCACTGTAGTCAGGACACAGAAAGATGAACACCGGTCCTCAGATAAAAGGACTTCTCCCACCTCAGTGAGCTCAGTCTAGGAATTCCCTCACAGTCATGTCTGCAGATTTGTCTCCTAGGGAGTTCTAGGTCTTGTCAAGCTGACAGTATTAATCATCACAACCCATCTTTGTTACTAGCTGTGTGGTCATATGCAAGTGTCTTAACCACTCTGAGCCTCCAGTCTCCCTCAACTTTAACATATTGCTAGGTTGCTGGAAGAAATAAAGGTACCTAAGACAGTACCCAGCGATAGCAAGAACTAAAGTATCAGCAGTTTCTGCTGTTATAATATGATGACTTAATCATAATAAGCACTGTTGTAATGACCGGGGGTGGGGGACTAAGAGGGTGGATAGAGGTCCTAGTAAAGAAGCATTGACCCAGATCCCAGGCAGCAGTGACAGCACCTTGGGGCCCTTGAGTGGATAGGTGGGTCTGTCTAGCCCCTCTGCCGTCACCCACTTAGCTGTAGCTGGCTGTTAGGTGTCTCCAGCACCAATGTCTGAGATTGCCACAGAGGAGCTAAAGTTGTAAGTTCAACCCATACCCTGATAGGAGGACCATGCTAGGCTGTGTTTGTTGCATGCAAATGGCTCAGCTCATCCCTTGGAGAACCTCAAGTATGGCCCATTGTCCCTGGATTGGATTTTGGTAGTACAGCAAAATACTTTAAGCTGAGAGCAGTGAGTCCCCCACATCCAGCCCACCACAAAACACTTGTGATCAGAGCTGAATTTGAGTTGTAGCCCTGCTTGTGGCTGGAGTAGGTGATGCTGTATCAGTGCCTGTCATTTCTGCCTCACTCCATCTCTGCCTTCCATAGGTATCTGAGGCCTGTGATGCTGTGTTCGTGGCTGGCCAGGAGAGCCGGGGTGCCAAGGGGGTGAGGGTGGACTTCTGGTGGCGCCGACTTCGGGCCTCACTGAAGCTGACTGTATGGGCCCCAGTCCTCCCCTTGCGCATCGAGCTGACTGACAGCACTCTGGAACAAATCCGAGGTTGGAGGGTCCCAGGCCCAGCAGAAGGGTGAGTGCAGACCTACAGGAGCCCATAGGACATAGACCTTAGTGAATCCTTCTGGGACTAAAGGTTCTCAGTGGACACTTCTGTGGACCCAGGCTGGGTCTGAAACACTGCTCTCTATTTGCAATGCCTTCTGCCCACCCAGCCTGTATTCATTACTTTCCTGTGTTGCCATGACAAAATATTTGATAAAAGAAACTTAAGAAACACAGGGTTTATTTTGGCTCACAGTTCAAAGTACAGCCCATTGTGGTGGGCCAGTCATAGTGGCAGGAGTTTAGACAGCTGGACAGGCCACATTGCATCCAAAGTCAGGAAGCAGGGAGATGGATGGATGGATGGATGGATGGATGGATGGATGAGGACGGATGCTGATGCTCATCTCAATTTGAACTTCTTATTCAGTAGTGGGATGCCCACTGATGAGATGGTACTGCCCACAGTGCATCTTCCCACCTTGTCACCCTGATTTAAAAAGCTGCCTTTCTGTCATGCCCAGAGATTTGTCTCCTAGATGATTCTAGATTTTTGTCAAGTTGACAATATTAGCTATCACCCTACCTTTGACCCTGGAGGCTGTAGTGTAAACTGGCAACCTCTATACCCCCTCTCCCCCTGCTTCCAAGTCTGCTGTAACACATACAGATTCTTTTTGCTTGGTTTTCTGTCCACCCTTCTTCAGTTCTACAATCCATCCCTGAGAACGTTCAACTATTCAAAGCCTTGAATGGCCACAAGCTCCATAGAAATCAATTACACTGGGTAGTGGGGAGGCTCACCAGAAACTGAGAGCAAGGATGAGGTATACTGTAAGGAATGTAACTCTTAGGCCCTGTAGAAACTGAGTTGTCACCCCATTGCCTTGTTACGTTCCCACTCCAGAGGTATACAGAAACTGAGCAGCCAACTGAACAGACAGGCACATTTTGGAAGTCCAGACTGGGAGCCAGGCATCACTGACCTGAGGAGAAAGACTCAGCACCCAGAAAGGAGAGTATTCAGGACAGAGTTTGAAGAACAGGAGGCATACACCACTAGTCTTGTTGCTATTGTTATTTTATCATTTGTGCAAGCTGAGGCTGGAGCAAGGGCATTAAACTTCCATCTAGAACTTCTAGATAGTGCTGGGCAGGGCCTTGCTGAGTTTGGAGTTTGGGGAAGGCGTGGCATCCAGTGGGCGGGGCCCTCACTGACACCCCTCCCCGCAGGCAGTTGGAGCCTGAGGCTGCTGCTGAGGAGGTGGAGCGGCGCTCTCGTGGTTGCCGCCTGCAGTACCAAAGAGCTGGTGTGCGCTTCCTGGTGCCCTTTGCGGCTCACCCGCTGGACGGTGGCCGCCGCCTCACCCACCTACTAGGTCCTGACTGGTTGCTGGATGTGAGTCACCTCGTGGCAGCCCATGCCCACGTGCAAGATCCTCGTATAGCCTCCTTGGAAGGTGGCCACATCCTAGTGGGACGGGAGCCTGGAGTCACCTCTATCGAGGTGAGCCGCCACAGGGGACGTTAAAGAGCAAGACTTTATCCCCTTCTCCCAGAGTACTGGTGTCCCCGGACTGTTCATGGTTAGGTGTGAAGGCTGCAGAAGGGGCTTATTGTGGCTGAGGAGAATAGGTGGGCAGTCTGGGAGGCACATGGGGCTGAATGAGAATGGAGTTCACTGAAGGAAATGCTAGTATAGGTGTGTAGGGACCAGGCCTCTGGAAAAAGGACACTGTCTTCTGGTGTGGATTGGAGTCTTTATGTGTTAGAGTGTAGAGATGATGATGCCAAAACAGGGTACTTTAGGGAGACTGTGTGTGGGAGAACCCCCATTTTCAGTTGCTTCCCACTCTTAGGTTCGTTCCCCGCTATCTGACTCCATCCTGGGGGAGCAGGCACTGGCGGTGACAGATGACAAGGTCTCAGTGCTGGATCTTCGAGTGCAGCCGGTGATGGGCATCTCACTGTCCCTGAGTCGGGGCTTGTCCCACCCTGGAGAGGTCACAGCCACATGCTGGGCCCAGTCAGCTCTTCCAGCCCCAAAGCAGGTGATGGCTGGGGGGTCAACTGCTATAGGTGGGGGGTGATGGAGGAGGAGGAGGATGGGAGGAAGTGGGTCCTGGTACTTTGACCCCTTGCTCTAGGGTTTTCCAAATAAGGCCTACTTCCCTGTGAGGTAGTGAGTTCTCTGGCTGGAAGTGATCAAGCAGTGGCTGGCTGGAGAATGGCGTTGGGAGGTTCATTAGGTTCTCCTGAGGACTCAGACTCCTGGGCTGAGTGGCAGACAGGTGATTGACACGCATCCCCTCTCTCCCTGTGTTTTGTCCATTTGCCTGTGTCTCTGTTTCCTCCGTGCTCTTTCTTCCGTGTGGCCTGTCACTGTGGGAGTGGTCTGTGTGTGCATGCGTGCGTGCCCTCGCGTGTCTCTGCTTGTGTCCGTGTGCCCTGCAGGAGGTGGCCCTCTCCCTGTGGCTGGCCTTCTCTGACCACACTTTGGCCCCAGCCGAGCTCTACGACCGCAATGACCTGGGACTGTCGGTCTCAGCTGAGGAGCCCGGTGCCGTTTTGCCAGCTGAAGAGCAGGGAGCCCAACTTGGTGTGGTGGTGAGTGGCGTGGGTGCCGAAGGGCTGCCATTACACGTGGCTCTGCACCCACCGGAACCCTGCCGCCGGGGCCGCCATCGAGTTCCCCTGGCCTCAGGCACCGCCTGGCTGGGGTTGCCCCCTTTGCCCACACCAGCTCCTCCCCTCCCCTCCAGCCCTGCCCGGACCTTACCGCTCACGGAAGCCACTGTGGAGGGAAAGCGGCAGGTAGCAGGTGATATGGGGGACCATGTGGGTATTAGGGGCAAGTTTGATCGGGCAGAGGAAGACGCTGGGAAGGAAGAGAGTGAGGCCAAAGAAGAGGAGGAAGATGAGGAAGAAATGGTACCTGCCCCTCAGCGTGTCACTGACCTAGAGCTGGGAATGTATGCTCTGCTGGGCATCTTCTGTTTGACCATCCTCATCTTCCTGGTCAATGGTGTGGTCTTTGTGTTGCGCTACCAGCGCAAAGAGCCTCCTGACAGCGCTACAGACCCTGCCTCCCCTCAGCCACATAACTGGGTCTGGCTAGGCACCAATCAGGAGGAACTGAGTCGGCAGCTGGACCGATGCTCTTCCTCGGGTCCACCCAAGGGGGAGGGGGGCTGCCCCTGTGAAAGTGGGGCAGGAGGGGATGCCTCAACCGTGGCCCCCAGTGCTTCAGAGGGCCCTGCTGGCTCCTCGAGCACTCTGGCCCGCAAAGAAGCTGGGGGACGTCGGAAGCGAGTCGAGTTTGTGACATTTGCACCAGCGCCCCCAGCCCAGCTGCCTGAGGAGCCCGTAGGGGCCCCAGCTGTACAGTCCATCCTGGTGGCAGGTGAGGAGGACATCCGCTGGGTGTGTGAGGACATGGGGCTGAAGGACCCAGAGGAGCTTCGAAACTACATGGAGAGGATCCGGGGCAGCTCCTGATACTCCCTGGCCTGCCAGGTGCAGCTCTGCCCACCAGCTCAAGCATTGGGACCAGTGGGATATCTGGCTATACTACTTGCCTGACCCTCACGCTCATCCTCTGGTGCTTGTTGATCTGAGTCCCCTGCTGGGTCCCCTCAGAGACCCCATCCCAGGCCCCTTTCACCCCCACCCCTTGTCGTGGACTATGGTCAAGAGGGAGGGCGCATGCCCCTTATTTATGGGAACCACTTCATTCTACTGTTGGGTACAGAATAAATGAGTAAAGAATGGGCAGAGCTGAGTACTGCTGTGACACTCCCCGATGCTGTGACACTCTATCGGGGTGGATGGAGACCATTAGCCCCTGACCCTGCTGGATGAGCTCTGGGAGGCTGGGTCCTGACGAGTTCTCTCATAGCGACCAGCAATCCAGAGAAACAGGACAGCTGTGACAGCCTGAATGCCAGCTAGCAGGAAGAAGTAACGGTCCATCCGGCAGTTGTTGATGTTCCCTGGAGACAGGAGGGCTGGCATGTGGGTGGGGAGAGGCTCGATGGGTTAGTAGCTAAAGCCACACACCAACTGGCGTGGTCTAAGAGTGCTGGGGAGAGAGCCCTCTGGTATCTTAACTCCCCAAGTGTTATTTGGTGTTTCTCCCATTCCTCTATTGAAAGGCTTGAAGCAAACATCAGCCCCCCCGCCACAATCCCCCAAAAAGGTGACCACTCAGCAGTAATGAATGAGTTCCAGAATCAAGAAGGTTTGAACCTCCGAGGGCCACTGAGTCTAAAGCATGGCTGTTCTTCCTATCCCTAAACCTCCCTCCAATCGTGTCTTCTCTGGGGAGGATCCCTTCTCACTCACCAAAGTCCTTGGGGCAGTACATCCAGCCCCCAGGAAAGGAGAGTAGGGCCACCAAGCCAGAGCCTAGCAGTGAGCCTACCCCGGAAAGGCAGAAGAAGATGCCCATGATTGCACCCTGCATGGAGCGTGGGGCTTCTGAGTAAGCGAACTCCAGACCTGTGGGAGAAACAGAAGGGACTTGAGCTACAGGGCAAGCAGAGATGGGTCCGTGTGGGGAGTCATACTCTTCCAAGCCTCTATCCTATTCCCTTGGATGGCTGTGCCCTCATGGCTGGCAGCACCGGCATACCTGTGACATGATGCACGGTATCTGCCCTGCTCACCCACACCTGATGAGGCACTCACCCTGGGTACCATAAATCCGATCCATCTATATCATCAAGATGTAGAGCTCTGACTACTTCCCTTCCTCCTGGGTCCCCCAGTGATGGGGACGGGTTACAGCTGAGTCAGCAGCTTTTTCAGCTTCTCCCCCACCTTCTGTGCCCACCTTCCTTCTACACCAGCACCAAATCATTTCCATTCAGCCTCTAAAACAGGTTCCACATGGAGACCTCCCTTTTTGTCCCATCTCTCCTGGGCCCTGACTTCATCACCCACACTTGTCTAGATGGGTCTCTGAAACTTCTTGGAGGCTTCCATTCCTGTCGGACTGATGGGAAAAAGGAAAGGCGCTGCTGGCTTCGGGAAGCGTCACCATCCAGGCTCAGCCATTAGACCCACTGTGATTTTGCTCCTCCCATGCTCTCCTCTCCAGTGCCATCCCCCTCCCTCCACACCATGCTCCTGGCCCATGCAGTTATTGCATTAAGGTCCTTCCCACACTTGCTGACTTTGGCTTTCCCAGAAGCCCATCTTGTCTCTCCCTGCCTTACCCTCAGCCCAGCCCACACTCTACAGTCCTCAGGCCGGCACTGGTTGTGCTTTTTTGCTTGCAACTTGAGTTCACAGTTTTATCATCAAGATGTAGAATTTCCACCAGGGCCTAGTGGGAGAGCCTACCCACTGCTTACAGTCCTGGCTTCCTGAACAGGTTGGAACAGGGTTGGGAGTGCATGCATACACATACACGCGCGCACACACACACATACACACACACACACACACACACACACACACACAACACACACACACACACTAGGACACAGTCTTGAGTTCCAGAAGGGAGGAACCCCCAAGCCAGGGGATTATTGAGGAAAGAGGCAAAGGCAAAAGGTAGACAGTCCACAGCACATACGGATATATGGAAAGTGCCTTTTAACCTCCAACTCCACAGGGTCTGCTGCAGTGCTGGCTCAAGCCTGGAAGTCCCTCCAATCTCACCGGAACAGATGCAGACCTCATTTGAAATCATTGCTCCCTTCCATATAGAAGCCACAGTGCTGTGCCCATGGTTCCCTCCTAATCTGGAGTTACACCCAAGTAGAGCTCAGATCCAGTCTAAGTGCCGGGGAGGGAATCCAGTGTACCTGGGATGCTGGCAAAAATCTCGCTGATCCCGATGAGCAGGTACTGGGGGATTTGCCACCAGATAGACAGTGGTGCCGCATAGTATAAGTCCTTCCCAATCAGCTGAGGCACTGTCTGGTTGTTAACAATGTACTGTAAGCGTTCTTTCTCCAGGACTCCTAAGGAGTTGTGGGGTGGGGAGTAAGAGAACCATCAGACCACTCCAGGCAGTTTAGAGCTTGAGTTCCAACCCTCCAGCCCCCACCTTGCTTGCTAGGAGGCTCAGCTAGGTCTTGTATTTCGGAGGAGTTTCATTAATCCAGTCTGTTATGACATTCTTTGCAAATGAAGAAAGTGAAACTTAGGTTGAGCAATCAGCCCAGAATCACACAGGTGATAATCAGTTAGGGCTGAATCTAGTCCTAGTATATCTGGTTTTCAAGTTGGCCTACTTTCCATAAGATCACATGGCTTCTCTAGGGCAAGGTTAGAGGCATCATGGCAGTGTTTCCAACCTGGATTTTATCATCTCCCCTTCAGTGCTTGGGAGACACCTTTGCCCTGGTGAATGAATCACAATCAGATTGGACTTGCATTCCAGTCCTGGCCCTTCCATTGGCTTGTTGTGCAACCCTGGTCAAGTCATAACCTTGTGGAGATTCCATCCCCTTACCCAAAAAGCAATAAACTCCCCGGGAAAAAATGCCTAAGGATGGCATAAGACAAAATACTTTAAAGAGCAGAGCCATAAAAGAATCTGGTTTGTGTTGCACGTGATCAACAAGGCAGTGTTCACTTAGCTTTTTTTTTTTTTCTCTTTGTTTTCAGACAGTCTCAGGTAGCCAGGTTGGCCTTGAAATCCTGGTCCTTCTGAGTTCTGAGGGCTGCAAGTGTGCACTGTCCAGTGACTTTCACTCTCTTATACTCTCAGGTCTCTCAAGGTCTGAATGAACATGATGCATCACGCACCTGCCACAATGATGGAGGTGAACCCAAAGAACATGCCCAGGGCCATCTTCTGCAGAGCTGAGGGCAGCAGCTTGCACCGCAGCAGCAGAGGATCAATCAAGTGGTCCTTGACAGGGACCAGAATCAGTACCACCACCACATTGGCCAGCAGGAGCCAGGCTTCTGGGATCTGGGGGGAAGAGGGTCAGGATAGGCAGGCTAGCTGAGCAGAAAGAGCTCTGGGCTGGACAATATCCCTGAGTAACCCAGGGCTAGTGATCCTGTCCGAACACCAACACCCATGGAACTCAGTCTTCTCAATTGTGTGACTAGGGGACAGGATTATATCTAGGAAGGCAAAGAAGTTCTTCCTGGACACGACTTTCCATCCTGAGCACAACATAGAAAGGGTCCCAGGGAAATAGGAGAAAAGGCAGTGTTGGAGCAACCTGTGTGTGTACTGGGGGTGCAAAATGGACGGTGAGCAGCAGCACTGGGGAGACACCTGGCCTGAGCTCTGTGGGCAGCTGCTTATGCTGAGAGAGGGGCTTGGTGTTGCACACATCCCCCTCTTCCCCCCCCCCCACGGGTGCTTCTTGTGTTCTAAGCATGCTGCCTCACTGAGGGGTGGGGTGGGAGGTGCAGCCAGCTTCATTTCCTCCTCTTCACACAGGATGTAGATTCTGGCTAGGGCTGACCATGCACTTACTCTCTTACCCTGTAGTTGCTGCTATCCAATCTCAGTGATGAAGAGATGTTAGGGTTGGTCCGGAAGATGTTGGGGATATGGAGGTGGAGACCTTGTAGGACATAGGTAGACTGCATCTATGGAGAGATGGAGACAGGTTAGGGTGGAGGTGGTCATTGAACCTCTGGCTCCAGGATGCTTCAGGATAGGCATTCCTTAGCCACAGCCCTGGGGCAGCTGGTCCTTCCCCAAATCAGGGAAAGGCACTTCTCAGTGAGGGGCCGCTTGGGGATGGGGCCTTCTGGTGTTCTCAGGCCATGGGCAGTACCCACAGACAGTCCCAGACCTAGCTGCAGCCTCTAACGTGTTCTTCCCATTTGTGTCTCCAGGTCTCACACAGGGTGGGTATGGGCAAGCGTTTATTGAAATGGGGAACATAATGACATGACTGTCTTCACTGAGTGCTAAAGGTTGATACAGCCAGTGGAGAGGTACTGATCTGCCAGAGGACTTTGGAAACAGCTGCTGGAAAGAGCAGGTTTGGTGCCCTCAACCTTCACAGTACCAGACATTGGCAGTCTAGCTGCCCTGAAGTGCAGGGGTTCCAGGAGACTCCTGGCAGGGGACCATACAGGGGGAATTCTGGGGTCCCTTGGGTCAGCAGCCACTTGTTGACCTCTGCAGAAGGATATCAATGTTCTGACAGCTGTTATGGACATCTTGCTCATGTCCTTGTATCATGTGGGCCAGTCTGTGCCACCCTAGACTAGCAGGCTATGATAGCATCTTAGACTAGCAGCTTATCATAAGGATCTTAGGTTCTCTCCAATGAAGAGGGTGTAGGTGACTATGGCCTTGTTACCTTGGGGTGCGGAATGGATTAGGTTACTGCCCTCGCTCCACTCATGTGAAAGCACGTGCACACATATTTGATGCACATATATACACTCACATGTGCATGAAGTCTATGTACACATGCACATGCCTGGGCACATACATGTGCACGCGCACACACACACACACACACACACACACACACACCATTACTCTGGGGAAGTAATGCTTATGGGAAGTAAGTTTGAAGACAGAGGCTGAGCCCATGAGGGGCTGGAGTGCCAGGCCCCTGATCAGAAGGCAGAGGTGCCTACCTGGAAATATACCATCCAGTAAGGCACAAGGGTCACCATCACAGGCAGGATCTTCACCAGCACCTGGAAGTTGGCCATATCTTCTTGTGGAGAAGGTCCAGGCTGGTTAGACCTCTGGTCAGGCAACAGGTGGGCACCTTCAGAGTTCCTTTAAGGCAACAGGGAGAGAAAAAAGAGACAGCCAAAACTGGACTCTCTCTAGGACCAAGGCCACTGTTTCTGCCTCCATCCTCCTCCTCCCAGGATCCCCATTGCGTGAGGGATGGGGGTAGGGAGGGAGGTGAGATGGCTCAGCTGGTAAAGGCACTTGCCTTTAATCTGAGTTTAATCCCTGGGTCTGCACAGTGGATGGAGAGAATCAACTCTCAGATCTCCCTCCTCCCAGGCACTCCTCCCATCCACCACATTGTTCTGAACACTAGCAGCAACTCACCCTTACTGTCAGCCCCAGTAGAAAGGTGATCGATACCACCCAAGCTATCACAGACTTACACTTCTCTCAAGCTATATACAGCGTTTGGATTGGGGTGATAAAACCGGGGTCACAGGAAAGCAGTCTTCAGGAATTTTTTTTTTCTTTAACCCATGGCATTAATTTACCACAAGAATCACGAAAGTCCCAGCACTCACCTGACTCAGTCTACCACAGGTTTGATGTACCTCAGTTCCCTTGCTGCTGACCCCAAGTCTATCCTTAGTGAACTTAACAGTGAGGTAGAGCACAGAGAGGCAGAGATGGAAGAATCATTACCAGGAGACCAGATAGACTGACCACCACAACAACCTTTACCCTTTGCCCTCGTGGCTTCTGAACCTTTCTCATCTGAAAGCCCTGAGCTGTCCTCTGAGACTTCAAAGGGCAAATGTCCAGCTGGTCTTCTTCAGGGACAGCTGCCATCACCTCCTTCCCTCCGAGCATTCTGTGCTGTTCTTTACCAGCACTGTGGTCTGTTTCTCTTGTCAGATCCAAGCTAGCTTTGTGACACTTGGATCATGCCATGCTTTGGAAGTGTAAGCCTCTGCAAGCCTTAAGAAGATCCACAGCTTCTGCTTCCCACTGTCTGGAACATTCCTCAGAATGCTCCCTCTTTGCACATCCTAGACACCATCCCCAAAAGAGTGCAAGCAACAGAGGAGACCATACGAAGGGGAAACCGAGGCTCTCAGAAGCAGTCCCAGCTGAGCTCTGACCTCACCATCTAGTCCCACTATGTGAGAATGTTCTAGAATCTAGCCCTTTGAAGCTCCCAAATGACTTGGGGATGCCAAGAGCAGCAGAAGACAAGCCCTGCAAATCCTAGTTAGCCCCAGCATTTGAGAGAGGATGAAAAGCTGGGGCTTGACTCAATTGCGGTGAGGTTTGTGAGACAGTAAGAGCTAATTAAAGCACCAGACGCCTTGGCACCTGCACTTCACTGACCTCCAGCAACTGAACAGGCTGGGGAAGGCTGGTGCATCCTCCTTCCGCTCTAGATCCCATTGACCCCAGCTGGGACTGAGTCCAGCCGGGAATCAGAGACAGACCTGCTCGTCATAAGTAGTCAATTGTACACGATAGACTTTTATTCAACTGTAAAGGACAATGAAATTATGAAATCTGAGGGAAACAGGTGGAAACAGAGAGTATCTTAGGTCTTTCTCATGTATGGATCCTAGCTGCTAACTATCGCTACATGTGTATATGTATGTGTGATTGTGTTTAGGTGCTGGGGAAGGAGAAAAAGGACTAGGAAAGGAGAACAGAAGAGGCTTAAGGAAGGGTTAGGAAGGGTGATAGAATGCATGTGTTAGAAAGCAGGAAGGGAGGACAGGGGGTAGAAAGGTACAGTGAGGAGTGGGGCAAAGAGATGAAGAGGGAAGGGTTAACGAAAACTTAGGATGTATCAAAGCCAGAAGGAAACCTGCTATTTTGTAAGCTAGTTGAAAAGAGACTGGAGGTACAAGAAGATGGCTCAATAGGTCAAGTCTCACCACCTGTGCCTGATCCCTGGGTTCCATATGGTATGAGAGAATGGATTCCCACAAGTATGATCTCTGAATGCATGTTGTAGCAGACGCATGCTCATACACACACACACAATACACACACATAGACACCACATACACACACCACACACACACATACACACACCACACACACACATACACACCACACACATACATACCACACACACCACACACACACACACACCACACACACCACACATACACACACACCACACACACACACACACACACCACACACACACACACACACACACACACACACAACACACAGATGTACAAACACATTCACATTTTTAAAAAGGACAAAAGAAAGCCAGAGGACAGTGATGGTCCTGGCAGCAGTGGTGATGTGTTGATGGGACTGGCAGTAAAAATAAACACTGTCAGCGGACTGACGATGACAATTGGATGGGCAGGTAACATGGTGGCCACAGAGAAGTTTCCTGAGATATGATCTGAGTCTTTGGAGAGATGTTATCCTTCCTTGAATCTCAAAGGATGACACAAGTTTCTTAGACAAGAAAAAAATCGGTTATTCTCAGAATAAAGGGCAAAGAGCAAAGGGCAAAAGTGGAGCCACAGTTGACCTAATTATTCTAAAATAAACAACCCTGTTATTAAGTGAAATAGAACATTCAGAAAGCAATTGGCATGGCTCCTCCGTCATGAGCTCACACCTGAGAGAAGTGGATTGCAAGTGTCCATGGAAATTCTTGGTAGTCAACTTTTGTCCTTTCAGTCCAGTCTTTAAAAACTTTATTTATTCAGTGTGCGAATGTGTGAGTGCATATATGTGTGTGTATGTGTGTCTGTCTGTGTGTATCTGCCTGTGTGTATCTGTCTGTGTGTATGTGTATATATGTGTATGTATGTGTGTGTATATGTGTATTTTGTATATATGTGTTTCTCTATGTATGTATATACATGTATATGTGTGTGTATGTGTATGTGCATGTATGTTGTTGTTCAGTACATGAGTACAGGTGTCTTAGTTAACTTTAACTGTCAACTTTGTCACACAGCTTAGAGTCACCTGAGAAGAGAGTCTTAACTGAGAGGTTGCCCAGATAAGACTGGCCTGTGGGAAGGTCTATAGGAAATTGTCTTGACTTTTAATTGATGTAGGAGGCCCCAGCCCACTGTTGTGGGCACCATTCCCTGGGCGAGTGGTCTGGGGTTGTATAGAAAGCCAGCATAAACCTGAACAAACCAGAGAGCAGTATTCCTTCATGGTTTCTGCTTTAAGTTCCTGCTCTAACTTTCTTCAGTGATGGGCTATAACCTGTAAGTGGAAATAAACCCTTTCCTTCTCTAAGTCCCCTCCCCCCATTTTTGGTTACTCTAAGCAGGATTTCTTTGTGTAGCGTTGGCTGTCCTGGAGCTCCTTCTGTAGACCAGGTTGGCCTCTAATTCACAGAGATCCACCTGTCTCTGCCTTCTCAGTGCTGGGATTAAAGACCTGCACACCATCTCTGCCCAGTTTCTCTACATTACTTTTTTTTTTTTTTTTTTAAGATTTGTTTATTTTATGTATGTGAGTACACTGTAGCTGTCTTCAGACACACCAGAAAAGGACATCGGATCCCATTACGGATGGTTGTGAGCCACCATGTGGTTGCTGGGAATTGAACTCAGGACTTTTGAAAGAGCAGTCAGTGCTCTTAACCACTGAGCCATTTCTCCAGCCCTCTACTTTACTTTTGATCATGGTGCTTGTCACAGCAACAGAGTACTTACAACACTGTGTGTGCACTTTTCTGTGTAGGCTGCAGGTGACACTGAGTATCTTTCTTAATTCCTTCTCACCGATTAACATGTTTTTAAATTTGTGTGTGAGGGACGGAAAGAGGAAGGGAGGGAGAGAAAGAGAGAGAGAGAAAGGGGTGGGGGAACAGGGCACAAGTGCACATGGAGACCAGAGGACACCTGATTGAGATAGGGTCTCTTATTGAACCTGGGTCTAGGCTGTTGACCAGCAAACCAGTGATTCTTCTGTCTCCACTCCCTCCACCCCCAGTGCTGGGATTACAAGCATGCATGTGACTGAGCCTTGCTTTTTACATGGGTTCTAAATCGAGCTCCTTGTGCTTATGCAGGAAACACTTTATAAATTAAGACATCTCTCAAGCCATTGTGTGTGTGTGTGTGTGTGTGTGTGTGCGCGAGTGTGTATGTTTGTGCATGAGAATAACATTGGAACCTTGAGTTTCATTTTTAGGAATACTGTCTGCCTTCTTTGAGAGGCTGATGATCTCATTGGCCTGCAGCTCAAGAATTAGGCTAAGATGGATGTCCAGCAAATCCCAGGGACTCATCTGTCTCTATTTCCCCAGTGCTGAGACTGTAGGTTTGTGCCACTACGACAGTCTTTTTTTTTTTTTTTTTTTTTTTTTGGTACTGGGGATGGAACTCAGGTCCTCGTAGTATTTGGAAGGCAAGCACTTTACTGCTTGGGGCTGTCCCCACAACCCTGTCCTTATGATTTCTAATTAAGGAATCACCAGTAATACCACTACCAACATCAGCACCTGCACCCCTATCATTTTCAGTTTAACCACCATCCTCAGTCGTAGCGGCTCTGATCCAGTGTAGAGCAGTTTCTCATCTAGTGCCAGTCCTGAAGCTGAACCAGAAAGCCAAGTTGGACTTACCCCACCCCCACCCCAGGGTGGTACTCCACAGCCACTTTTGCCCTTTGATACCTGGAAGAGGGCCGCCGCCGGCAGGGACAACAGTTTTGGAATGCAAGCTTCAACATCGATGACACTTGGCTGCCTGTTGGGGGCTTGGTGATGAAGACAGGTGTGGCAAAGAGAAAAATGAAGAATGCCAGGCCCACGAGGTCCACGATGATGCTGTAGCCCCATAGGAAGCTGATGTTCTGCTCGATGAAGGCTACCACCAGCAGGGACAGTATGGCACCCAGGTTGATGCTCCAATAGAACCAGTTGAAGAAGCGGCGGGTGGCATCACGCCCGAGATCCATCACCTGCCATTCAGCCAGGGATGAGCGTGAGGGAGGACCCAGGGAGGCCTCTGTACACATACATCCCACAGTGTAGCACATTGCTAATCTCTGATTGCTAAATATATATAATAAATATCCATTAAATGAATATATATATTATCCATTAAATGAAAAATGAACATACATTTTTCCTGTATATTGTGTCCATATGTGTTCATGCATGCTTGCTTATATATAGGTTTCAATGTCCCAAGGCTGCTCATGCATATGTGTGGACGTACCTATGGAAGTTTGAGGCCTGATATCAGGAATCATCCTCAATTTGCTAGCTCACCTTATTTGGTGAGGTAGGGTCTCTCAATCAAACCCAGAGTTCACCAATATGGCTAGTCTCCTTAGCCAGGTTATTTTGGGGATCCTATCTCTGCTTTTCAAGGCTGGACTTACAAGTGGGCCACCAAGTCCACTTGACAATCTGTGTGGGTTCTGGGAATTCAGACTCTGGTTTTCATACTTGCACAGTGAGCATGTTAATTGCTGAGCAATCTCTCCCAGCCGTGAATATACCCTTCTCCTGAGAGCCAGTTAATGACTGAAACGCTTTCACCCAGCTGTTTTTATATGCTCATGACACACATTGTTTTTTTTATTGTCACCAACTAGGACATACAACAACTGTCTTCAAAGCCATTCTGTTCACTTCTGGCTGATTTATCCCTTTGTCTTTGAACAACGCACACTGTGCATTACTTTCATAATCAGCAAAAGTCACGGAAGTCTCAGTTCATTCCATACTATTAAATGTGACCTATGCTGCCTACTGAAAGATTAGACTGAGACTGATTAAGAATTTCGTCTGCAGCTTGAGCTGCAACCCGAGTACTGCATGGAAGTTTGCCCCTCTGATGTGCCTCCCTCTCTTCTATCCATGCTCAAACAAAGCTGGAGAGACAGAGCAGGTGGGTGGAGGTGGTTCTAAATGCATAGACTCAGAGCAGGCCTTGACCTTATGGAAAAATATCATTCACAGACCCCTTAGCTAGGTCAGATCTCACCCTAGGATTTAGGTCAATCCACAGTAGATCCTCCCACTCTGGCCTGCTGTCTTTGGCTAGCTGCACTTGCTGCATTCCCAGACCATGACCCCTAGATTCTGTTTCCATAGCTCAGAAGAAAGACCCAGGCTTCTATCTTTTTAAAAACTCATAAGAACTGAGGGTCACTTCTCAAATGAATCTCTGCGAGAGTGTTTGTGCATGAGTGCCCGTCCATTGGTGTTTATCTATGTATATGCATATGTGTGCATGTGTTGTGGGATGTGTGCATCCTGCCTCAGGTTCTCCTGTTTTTGTAGCATGTAGTCTTACCCCTCTACCTTCCATGCTGAAGGTCCAGCTTAGAGTCTCAAGTATGCTACACATGTGCTCTACCATTGAGATATATCCCCAGCCCTCTTTGACTTTTATTTTGAAACAAATTTTCACTAAGTAGTAAAGCCTGATCTTGAACTCACCCTGTAGCTAATGGAGAATTTACCATCCTCCTTCCTAAACCTCCCAAGTAGCTGGGATTACAGGCCTGCCATACCAGGTCTGGCTAACAGCCATGTTCCAATAACCACCAAATATCAGAATCCATCACTATCCTTTCCAAACATGGAATACATATTTCCATTCCTAAGAGGATTCTCCCATGCTTTCCTTGCAGCTGTTATGCTGAGGAAGAGATAAATGTTTTTTTCCTTATCTAAATGTAAAGTTATAATCTGTACAGATGTGCTTAAAATTGCAGTGCCTTGGGATTCCACAAAGTGCCCTTGGCAAATGAAGGAGGGGCATGGCTATGTCAGCTTGTGGAGAATCCTTGCCTGGACCTTCAAGCAGAAAGTTGAATACACCCCATTATGAACAGCTACTTCCATTTATTAATTGGAAGTAAGTACATATGACAAGTGTAGCTTGAAGGAAAAGACCAGGCAGCCCATGCGGGATATAAATGAGTCCTTCTAGAGCAAGCAAATACCTTGTGGAGAATGATGGATAGCTCTTCCTGAAATCAGCAAGTGTGCTGAACTAGCAGCTCCTAGGCATGGCTCTTTTCCAGATGGTGCCAGACTCCCCATGTCCCTAGACTGATTACTTCATCTCCTGAATGGTACAGCAGCCTGTCCTGTGCTCAGCTACACCCAATCTTATGGCCCTGCCTATCTCTCCACTGCAGTAGAGCCATCTCTAAAGAACTCAAATCCAATGAAGTCTACATTGCCTCAAGGCAGTCCGGTGTCTCTACACTGTTCTAGGGGTCGAGATACAAAGACAGCAAAGATTACAGGATGTGAGACGGGAAAGGAGCCCTTCAACCCAGAGTCTGGTTTGAAACTTCTCATGGGCTGAGAGTCAAGAATTCGAGCACAGTGGATTTGTTGTGATGGTTGCCAACACAGAAATAATATTTATCTTATACGTAGTGATTTTATGTTAAAATAACAATGACTGAGCTCAAGTGATGACTCACTGAGAAAAGCTGTGGACGCTACAAAGGCTCAGTGATCTGTTGTCTGGGCAACCAGCTCTTCCACCAGAAGGAAGAAGGGAGAGATGCCGAGTGGCGGAGGCCCCTGGAAATATGGTAGAAAGGACACTGATGAGAGGCCAGAA
This sequence comes from Mastomys natalensis, assembly GCA_021653895.1. Lineage (NCBI taxonomy): Eukaryota > Metazoa > Chordata > Mammalia > Rodentia > Muridae > Mastomys > Mastomys natalensis. Next base: position 1,887,479 of record JAJTUV010000834.1, on the reverse strand, counting down.
AACAGAGATGGTCTCCTTTAGAAAATGCTCACAAGCTTGGTCCAGGAATCCCAACTGCTAGGGCTGAATTTTGATCAATAGGAACTGCCTAGATTTGCATGACTCTCATTTGCATAGTTAATATTACCCAACAGAAAACTCTATAAATAGCAGCTGGTGCTAACCTCTGGGAACAGTACACTACCCATCTGAGCTGTCTTCCTTTATGGGGCCCAAATCACATGCCAGGAATGCCCACAAAGAGACTCATCCTAACCAAATGGACACCCACACATCAGTATCCTGTGCTGTAGGCAGCATAACAGCTACTTCCCAGTCTGCTACCCGGTGTAGCACACTCGGTATCAATAAAGTTTTCTTTGTATTCAGTTTTTAAGAGTATGTTTGTTACTTGCCTGCTAGCCCCTGTTAATAGTTGGCCACCCCTATCTACACCAGGGTTTCAGGGCAGCTGGGAGTGGGTAAGTAGTGAGATGTCAATCAAAGAGTAAAGTTAATAGAAGAAGGAACATTCTTTCAGTGAGGATTGGGAAGCTCCTGGTCACAGGTTGTTCACAAATGCCTGTAACTCAAGCTCCATGGGACCCAGCACCTTCTGTGGACCTCTCCTATGCATTGGCTCACACATGTGCACATACACTTGCAAAGACACAAACACACGCGAGCAAATACAAAAAATGCTATTAAAAAGGGAAATCCTTAATAAGGACTCTGGTCACAGTGTGGGGTGCTGGTTTGTGGATGCCAGCTAAAAGACAACTCATTTAAAACTATCTACCTTGTGAGTGCTTTTGAGGTAAATTAGAGAGAAGTACAATTCACCCAGTAGCCTGATCGCACTACCCCATCACCTGTCCCCCTTCCATGGACATCTTGTCTTTCCCGTGGCTGTCTATGTGTGTTTCTGAATTCTGCCCGTTTATTCACACTGTGTGTGGTTGTTTTAATAATATCCTCTACTAGTGTATTCATTATCAACTATCCTATTTGAGCACAGCTACCAAAACAGAGTCATGTCAGCAAGACTTTGAGTTAGTCGTTTACCCACTGCCTCTGGTGTTGCTGGGTGGCCCCTGCACCAGCACCCAAGTCCTACTGACACAATTTAGACGACTCAAGCTGGGACCTGAGACTCAGCTGCTTCACTGTCCCTCAGGACCTGCTCTCTGTTGAAGGTCAGCCTGGAATGCTGGGACCTTGTCTTTAAAAAAAAAAAAAAAAAAAAGCAACAGGCCTGGGGCATGAGGCATGGCTCAGAGGGCCATGGGACCTGTGGCTAATCCTCCTGAGGCCCCTACATGACTCTTTCTATAGCAAGTAGCCCGTCTGTTTTCATATAAGGAAACTAACTGAAGTAGAGAGGGGAAGTGGTTTTTCTGAAGCCCCTCTGGAGTCTAGAACCTCCATCTCAGGATTTCCAGACCCCCTTGGCCTCCGTAGCACATTGCTACTGGCCACTCACCTGGTCAGCCCCGAACGAGGTGAGGTTGCTCCTGACGGAGCTGGCAGCCAGTGCCAGGATCAGCAACACCAAGTAGAGGGTGGTCGCGCAGTAGGGGCTGGACCTGGAACCTTGGCAGTGTGTGGATGGGCAAGCAGGTTCTAGTGGCAACTCGGGCATCTCTCCACAGAAAGATCTGCGGCCATCATCGGTGATGGTGGTGAGCAACAAGCCAGAGGTGGCCAGGTAGAGCAGCAGGCTGAGCGAGATAGTGAGGAAACGGCCCAGGTACACATCGGCCAGCCAGCCTCCCACTGGAGCCAGGAGGTAGGAGGCCCCTAGGAAGAGGAGCGTGGCTCGTGACGCATGCTCGCCATCCCAGTTAAAGTTCAAGCTGTTGAGGTAGAGCACGAGGTTGGAGGTGACACCAAAGAAGGCAGCGCGTTCCAGCATCTCCACTAGCAGCACCGCAGCAGCTGCTGTACGTCTCCATCGTCGGGGTCCCCGTGGGCCTCGGGCCACCAGCGGTTGCCGCTCTCCAAACATGCTTGGCTGCTCTTCAGCGTGAGGCGCGGACATCGTGGGCTTCCTGTCTCCGTGACCCAGACTCTCCTCTGCCTTCCCCTCTTCTCCCCTAACCCGGATAGCCCTCTTTTCTCACCCCGTCTCCTCTTTTTTCCTCAGGTCCGTTTCTATCTTGACCTTAATTCTCCACTCTCTCCCTCTACGTCCCAGTTCTTCTTTTTCATCTCCTCTGTGCTTCTACCAAGTCGTCTACTCTCCTTCCTCCACTCTGGCCTAGTCTACCCCCCAACCCCACCCCATCATCCTGCCTGCTCCACTTCTCTATCCTCCTGGTCTCCTTTCCTGCTAGTCTCCCCCCTTAGCTGCCTTTTTCAACTGTTGTCCCCTTCTCCTATGACACCTGGGCCTCAATGTCTCCCCTGGCCCTGTCACCTCCTCCACACACTCCTCTTTGTCTGACTGTTTCTCTTCCTCCTCCAGTCCCCTCTGGCTCTTCCTCCCAGCTTAGCCTCTGTCCCCTTTTCTGCTTCTTAAGAAACTCCGGGCTTCCCCTTTTCACTGGCCCTGTGGCTGCCTACGTCACTCAGTATTTAGGAGAAATGAAAGTCTGTGGATCATAGGGTCCCTTTTCATCCAGCTTTCTAAAAATCTCCCTTCTTCTGGGCTGTTGTCCGCCCTCCTGGCCTGTTTGCCGCTTTCCCAAGGCCAGGAAGAGAGCCTTCCTTTCAGTTTCACTCCAACTCATTTCTCTTCCTAAAGCTGCATCCTCCACCGCTGGAGTTTGATTGTCTCTGTAGCTGGGGACTTGGATGAGGCAGGCAGACACTGAGGGGCATCTTCTGCTCAGGGAGCCACGTTTGGAGGAAGTTCAGGATCCTTCAACACTAAGATGAGGTAATGATGCTGAGATCAGTCCACTGCATCTGTGAAGGCCACATGGAGCATTTGGTAGGCCCAGGTATCCCTTCGCAGTCCCATAGACAACCTCAGTAGGGGTGGGGAAGGGAGGTGAGAAGTGATTGGATCCTGGTATCTGAGCTCCAGGGCCCACCACAGCCTGTGTCAAGGAAGTGCTGATATGTACTTTGCATTGCAAAAGCAGCAGAGAGGAAGGAAGTGGCGCCATATGGGAGCCACAAGATTGACAGGGGCACTGACCTCAGACTAAATCACAGTCACCCCTTACTCAGATCCCTCTGGTGTTTTACAGGAAAATAAAGAAAAGCCAGTCACTTCTTGACCTAAAAGTTTAAAGGGCTCTGACCCTTGCCCCTGACTGCATCTCAACCCACTGAAAGTGGTCTGCTGATCTTTTCTGCTCATCTCCCAGGCTAAGGCCCTCGGCTGGCTCAGTGTCTTGCTTTGCTGTCTTTTGCCCAGATAGACTGTTCCTCAAGCCCTTCATGGCACTATTTTCTCTTTATTTGGGTGATGGTGGAAAGATCCCTTTCCCAGGAGCCTTCCCAGATGGTCTGAGGTTAGCAGCTGCCCAGCTGGATTCTCAACATCACATGCAGCATTATGCTGTCTCAGCTCAACCTTGGTGGCTTAGTTACTGTTTATGCTCTGCCCCGTGGTGGGAAAGGACTCACTATTGGGGCAGTAACATTTGAGAACCATTTACCATTCATTCCTAGTACTTTCCAGTGCTTAGCAATGGCAGCCACTCATTAAATATTGGTTGAATAAATGAATGAGAATGAGAGTGGCTTAAGCATCAGCAAGAAGAACTTCAGAAAGCTAAAAGCTAAAATAAACAGCCTTGCTAAAAACCAGAGTCACTATCAAATACATGGGCTTTCAACTGTGTGTGCAATTTTGTTTGCATATATATATATATATATATATATATATATATATATATAATATATGTATATTAGTGTTTTGCCTGCATGTAAGTCTGTGTGAGGGTTCCAGATTCCCTGGAATTGGAGTTATAGACAGTTGTGAACTGTCATGTGGGTGCTAGGAATTGAACTGGGTCCTTTGGAAGATTAGTCAGTGCTCTTAACTTTCAACTCCCTGTTTGGTTTTTGAGGCAAGGTCTCAATGTAGGCCAGGTTGGCCTGTAACTCACACTATGTAGCCAAGGATGACCTTGAACTTCTGACCTTCCCACCTCCACCTCTAGTACACTAGGACTGTAGGTGTGTGTCACCTTGTCCAATATATGTGGTGCTGGTCATTGAACGCTGGACCTTGGGCATGCTAGGCCACCACTCTACAAATTGAGCTACAGCCCAAGCCTGTTTTTTATTCATTCATTTATTTTTAAATATGTATTTATTTTTATTTATGTGTGTGAATGTTTTACATGTATGTATGTATGTATATATGTATGTATGCATGTATGTATACCACATGAGTGCCTGGTTCTCTCAGAGGTCTAAAGAGGGTATCAGATCTACTGGAGCTAGAGTGGCAGACAATTGTGAGCTATCATGTGGGTTCTGGGAACCAAACCAAAACTTTTCTCTGGCAAAGCAGCCAGGACTCCACATTTCTGAGCCATCTCTCCAGCCTTTCATTCCAATTTTTAACATTTTATACCAGGGAGGAACTCCAGCTGTGACAGAGAAGAAGACTCCATGGATGCATATAGTTCACTGTAGAGAGGGATAATATAGTCTGACTAAGATAGACAGAGGCAAGGCACATACTTTCGACCCAAGAATTTAGGAGGCAGAGGCAGGTAGATCTCTGTATGATCAGAGCCAACTTGGCCTATATAGCAAGAGAAAAGAAAGAGAGAGAGAGAGAGAGAGAGAGAGAGAGAGAGAGAGAGAGAGAGACAGAGAGAGACAGAGACAGAGAGAGGAGGGAGGAGGAGGGAGGGAGGGAGGAAGGAAGGAAGGAAAGGAAGGAAGGAAGGAAGGAAGGAAGGAACAGAGAGGCAGAGACAGGGACAGAAGAGGCAGTTCTCCCAACAACCCATTTCTTCTTCTCTTGGAGGATGTTTCAGGATCCTCTGACACCAAGATGTGGCAATGAAGCTCACGTCACGTAAGACCCAACTCCTTCCTTCATTAGACATGGCTGTAGGCAAAGATGACAAATGCAGTTCCAGAAGGTGGAGACAAAGTGATAACACTCACTTGATGCCAGCCATCTTCAGGGATCCAGGAAGAGAATGTTTTCTCTTCTGCTTAGAGAAATCAAAATCAACAAAGAAAACCATGGCACTGGGCATAATGGTGTACCCCTGGGACTCCAGCTCTTACCAGCATGGGCAATGAGGATTCTGAGTTCCTGGAGGTATAAAGGGAAGGGAAGGGAATGAACACGCCCATTCTTAAGGGGTAGGGTTCAAGTCACAATGTAGTTCTTTACTTTGTTGTCACAGGAGACAAGCTTCAGAGACTTGGTTTTACTCCCTTCCTACCACCACTAGGAGAACCAGATGCCTCTAATGAGTGGAACAAGAACTGATAGTTGAGCCTCATGGTCCTCCCTGGTGTTCGGATTAGTCAGAACTCCATTGTTCAACCTTGATGAAACCCTCCTGTGCCCACCCAGAGCTTCACCTCTCAATCTACACTCCCTACACTTCCTGGCTCACTCTACCCTCTACCCAACTTCCAGCTCCAGTTCATCTGTATTTTGACCCATGCTGTTCCTCAAGCCTAGAACTTTCCATGACTCATTACTATGGTCTCCCAGCATTTGATCCAGTAGTCACTTTTTATTAAAAGTCTCCCCTAATTTCTCCAGGGAGGATGGGTTACCCCTCAGAGTGCCCATGATGATTCATGTCATGCTATCTGTTCATCTGTCTATTTCTCCAGGGGATTAGAGACTTTGAGGAACAGGGGTTACATTTTCTTTTCTGTGCTTCAGCACCTAGGGACATGCCCAGCACATGGTAATCACATCCTCTCCAAAAGAGCAAATTCTGGAATTGACCAACATGAAAACAAGCACAGAATCCTTTATGGTGGATCCTTTTTTATTATCTGAAAACTACAGGAGAAACATACATTAGAATTCTTTGTAAGCATTAAAATGAGAGAACCTAGTCCTGTGGCTGGCATGTAATAGAGGGCCAATAAATATCTGTACCTTAATTAGTGTGATGATTACCTGTGTCAACTTGACAGGACTTGAATCACCTGAGGAGAGAGTCTCCATGAGGGAGTGTCTACAAAGGGTTGGCCTGCAGGCATTTCTGTGGGGATTATTTTGTAATTTAAACAATGTGAGAAGTTCCAGTTCATTGTGGGTGGCGCCTTTCTGTAAAGAGCAGGCCCTTAACAGGACCGACTCCATTTTGTAATAGGAAACTTGTAGAGACAAGTCTTGAAGTGAAGTTGCTTTGAATAAGTATGATAACCAGCTGTGATGAGGTCAGAGCCTGGTGATAACCAGACACGAGTGGTTATCTGCCATGCACGTCAGCAGTAACGCCAAATCAAACATAAAAGAGGAGTCCAATCAGAGCACTTCATCACACATTGGTAACTATGACTGCCTGATGTGATCCTCCACCAAGCTTCCTCAACACCCGACCATCAAAGAGACAACCAAGAGATCAACAGACAACCAAGAGACCAACGCCTCCAACTTTGTGGTCAAGCCCTGACTTTGTGGTCAAATTAGCAATTCAACTAGCTGGAAGCCGAAGCCTGATCCTGCCTTCACGGACTCTGGACCTGTAACTGAGACCATCATAAGGACTCAGGTCGTATAACCCATGAATGTATTTATTGCTATGCTTATTTCTTTGGTAATTGGCAATTTATTATTTGTGTTCATTGTGCTGATATTGTTAGAGGCAATGCATAGGAAATGTGACAATAGCTTTAGCATTGGTGATAATATATTGTCTGCTGTGCATTGAATGCCAAAACCTCCGTCTCTGGTGTACTCTCTTCCCTCTCATGGAGCTGATAATCTCACAGTCAAATCCAGCATACGATCCCTGAGTGGAGGAGGACCTGTCGCTTCTCTCCCCTCGGGGATACTAAAACCTTATCACAACCTGCTTGTGACAGATAAGAGTCAGGGCTCGTGACACTTTCCCTAGGCAGGATGCCTGAACTCCATAAGAATAGAGAAACCAAGCTGAATACAATCAACTAAGCAAGCAAGCAAGCCTCAATCCATTTATTTTTCTCTGCTCTTGACTGTGGATATGATATGACAACCTGCTTTGAGCTCCTGTCACTGTGACCTCTCTGCTATGATAGACTGTAACATGGAATTGTGAGCCCGCAAAACTGCTTTTGTTCCCTAAGCTGCTTTTTTTGGGGGGGGTGGAGGAGGGAGTGGTATTTTGTCACAGTTCAAGAAATTAAACTAGAACAGTTCATCTCAAACTCTATACATCTTAATGAACTTCTATACAGCTAGAATGACCATTGAGGCTATGGAGTTTCTCTTAGGGTTTTACACTTTGAATACCAGTTACATTTTTATGGCACTTATCAACAAAAAATTACTATGACAGAGTTGATATTCACCTACAGAATAATGAAATTAGATTAAAAACTTTCATCTTATATAAAACTCAGAATGGATCAAAGATATTAATCTAAATCCCCAAATGCTCACACTTCTAGATCAAAACATAGGAAGTATTTTTGTGACATTGGGATAGGCAAGAACTTTCTGAAGAGCACAGCAACTAATCTGAAGTACCAACAGACACCACCACATGAAGTTAAAAAGTCTCTCTGCACAGCAAAGGAAGCCAGCAGCAGAGCAAACAGACAGCCCAAGGAATGGGAGAAAATCTTTATTAACTGCACTTCAGGGACCGATACTCAGAGTTTATAAAGAATTGCAGAAATCAAAATACTATGATAAAACTTCTAATCATGAAGTGAACTAGTGAAATGAACAGTTTTCAAAGGAAGGAACATCTATAGCCAGTAACTGTTTTGGGAAGTGTTCTATACCCCCAGTCATCAGATAAACACAAATTAAATCACCTTGAAATACTATTCACCCCAGTCAGAATGGCTTTCAACAAGAAATCTGTCAATAAATTGTTGGAGAGGATGTGTGTGTGTGGGGAAAGAAACCTTACCTACTGCTGGTGAGAATGCAAAGTAATGGAGCCACTGTGGGGATCAGTGTGGACAGAAAATGAAAGGAACTGCCATATAACCCCGCTATTGCACACAGAGATCTCCATAACTTATTAGAGATATTTGCTCACCCATGTTTATTGATGCTCTATTTCTGATGGCAAGAAAATGGAACCAACCTAGGTGTCTGTCAACAGACCAATGGATAATGAAAATGGTGTGCATATAAAATGCAAAGTTATTTAGCTCTAAAAGAAAAAAGTCATGAAAATTTCAGGAAAATGGGTAGATTTAGAAAGTATAATATTAAGTGAGATCACCCTAATCCAGGAAGAAAAAAAACCACATGTTCTCCCTCATATGTGGATCTTAGCCTATAGAATTCATACTTGTATATATGTAACAGCTGTGAGAGTATACCATAAAAGAGCAGAGATCAAGAAATGGTAACATTAGATGACAGAGACAGGATATAGGCAAAAAGACAAAGAAGTCATGGAAGAGGATAGAAAAGTATTTTTCTCATACAGCCCAGGACCACCTTCTCAGGGAATGGTGCTACCCACAGTGGGCTGGGCCCTGCTCTGTCAATTCACAATCAAGACAGTCTCCTATAGATATGGAGAGTGCAATCTAATCTAGGCAATCTGTCAATTGAGAATTCCTTCTCAGGGACTCTAGGCAGTGTCACATAAACATTTAAGCTAATCCTGTCAAGAGCACTCTTTATGACCAGAAGACCTTTGTGTCAGTTTCTTTTATTATTGCTGTTGACAAAACACCCAACAAAAGCAACTTAAGGAGTGGGTTGTTTTGGTTTGTGGTTTGAGGGTACTGTCTACACTCTACCGTGATGAGGCAAGGTGGCAGGAAAGTGACAGCTGATGGCAGCTGGTTACTTTCTGTCTGCAGTAAAAAAGCAGAGGGGATGAACTTTGGTGCTCAGCTCCTTTTCTGTTTTTTTTTTACACAGTTTCAGACACTAGCCTAAGGAATAGTGATGCCCATTCAGAGTAGGCCTTTCCTGCTCCGTTAAACCTTTCTGGAAACATCCTCATAGCCATGCCCAGAGGTCTGTTTTCTAGGTGATTCTAAATCCAAACAAATGACAGTGAGATTAATCTCTGTCTTCCACAAGCTCCAGGAGCTGGGCGGATCCTGGGGAACATTAACTGCACAGATGTTTGCTGTGATCATTGAAAATGCCTCCAGGTACAACTTTCCAGGAGGCAAAGTCATTCTCCTGTAGATAAATGGATGGAGTAGATAAATATCTGTTGAATGATGCCTTAAATCTCTGCTGTTTGAAATCAAGTCTGTGGTCGTTTGTTATGGAAACCCAGGTCATCAGTTCTCAGCCTTCCTAATGCCACCACCCTTTAATATAGCTCTTCATGTTATGGTGGACCCCAACCATAAAATTATTTTTGTTGCTAATTCACAACTGTAATTTAATGTAAATATCTGTGTCTAAGGAGACAGACCCCTGTAAAAGGGCCATTCAGCCTCCAAAGGGTTCATGACCCTCAGGGTGGGAACCACTGACCTAGAGAATGGCTGCAGAAGGTTAGGGTATCACTGGGTGTGGCCTCACCATTAGAGTTGTGACCTAAGGTCCAAATGCCCAGATGGGAAGTTACAGGGAACCATTGACCTTGGCATGGGCAATGGTGACTCCATGTGCAGACTGTTAGTGCAAAACACAGCTGTGTCCTCAATGGGGATCAGAGGTAATTTGTTATTTTCTTCTTCTGTGAGTGTGTGTATTATGCATGTTTTTAGGCATGTATAGGGGGACATATTGGGGGGTAATGTTCATACATGTAGAGGTTCAACATTGATGTTGGGAATCATTCTCCATGGTTCTTATTCACTGAGGCAGGGTCTCTCAATCAAACCCAGAGTTCACCAATATGGCTCCTCTTAATAGCCAGCTTGCTCTGAGGTCTTACGGGTCTGCCTACTAAAGCTGAAATTACAAGCAGGCTGCCACCCCCACCTGACATTTACAGTGGGTTCTGGGGACCCTCCTCTATTTTCTTTCTCTCTCTCTCTCTCTCTCTCTCTCTCTCTCTCTCTCTCTCTCTTCTCTCTCTGTTGCTTGAGACAGGGTTTCTTTGTGTATCTCTGTTTGTTCTGGAACTCATTGGTTTCAGAGATCTGCCTGCCTCTGCCTCCAGAGCGCTGGGATTAAAGGTGTGCACCACCAACACCTGGCCAAGATAGTTTATTCTTAAACTGAATTTTAGTGACCATGGTAGGGAATATGGATTCAAGTCACTCCAAATAACAAGTTTCAACCTGGAAACAGTTCTGTGAAATAGTTACAGGACAAAAAAAAAGTCATAAATGAAAGCATTTTCTAAGTACATTGTTGGTGACATTGCCCCTAAGTTCCCAGAGCGCACTGTGCTTGGCTCCAAGGCTTTGATTATCACCGAGTCACAAATGTGGCAATCTCAGAAAAATCCCTGTAGCCATTGGATTAAACACTCCTACACGGAGTGAGAAAACCGGGGTGACAACTGGGTTTACTTGATTTCTTAGGAAAATAGTTAGCATTGTTCCTTTAGGAAGCCATACCCCAGGGCCTGGAGAGGACTAGGTGGGTGAAATACTCACAGTGCAAACATGAGAAGCCGAGTTGGAATCATCAGAAACCACATACAAAGTGGGTATGGGACCATGCTGCCTTATTTCCAGAGCTGGGGAAGTGGAGACAGGATCCTCAGGGTTTGCTGGCCAGCCAGGCTGGCAGAATTGGTGAGCTCTGGGTTTAGCGAGAAACCTTCAGTCTAGAAAAATCAGGTGGAGAGAGACTGAGGAAGACATCTCATATTGACCTTACATCTTAGACAGACAGACAGACACACATAACACACACACACACACACACACAGAGGCAGAGGGTGGGAGGGAGAAGGAGATAGAGAAAGAGAGGGGAGGCAAACATATTCAACTGCACACACATATACATCATACACACAATAATTACAAGCCATAGCACACATCTTTACACACATTATGTGTAGCACAATGGGAAAAAGATTGTCGTAGTTAGGGTTACTACTGTGACCAAAATCAATTTGGGGAGGAAAGGGTTTTATGTTGGCTCCTATATTCTGAATCACCGTTCACTGAGTGAAGCCAAAGCAGGAACTCAAGACAGGTAGGAGCATGGTGTCAGGAGCTGGTGCAGAGGCCATGGAAGAATGCTGCTTACTGGCTTACTCTCTGTGACTTGATCAACCTACTTTCTTATAAAACCCAGCACCATCAGCCCAGGGAGTGGCATCACCCATAATTGGCTGGGTTTCCTACTTCACTAAATAAGAAAATGGCCTACAAGCTTGCTACAGTCTAATCTTATGGGGGCAATTTATCAGCCGAGGCTTCCTCCCCTCAGATGACTGTAGCTTCTATTGAGCTGACATAAAAGTAGTGAGCACAGAGGTACTAAGCACTTCAGAGTGCTGTGCACATTTGGCTGCATCAAGGCAAACTCCTGACTCTGTTCTGGAACTTTTCTGCTGTACTGGCTGGATTTGTTTTTCTTTTTAAAGAATGGCATGTTTGGGGGCTGGAGAGGGTTGGAAGTGCTTGTTGCTCTTACAAAAGACTGGAATTCAGTTTCCAGCATCCATACAGGCAGCTCATAATTTCTGTAACTCTAGCTAGCTTCAGAGCATCCGAAGCCTTCTCCAGGCCTTCAAGGGCACCTGTACCCATGTGTTCTCTCTCTGTCTCTCTATCTCTGTCTCTCTGTCTCTCTGTCTCTCTGTCTCTCTCTCTCTCTCTGTCTCTCTCTCTCTCTCTCTCTCTCTCTCTCTCACACACACACACACACACAACACACACACGAATAATAAATCTCCAAGAAAAGAATGCTAAATTTACTTAGACCCATAACTGTCAGACTGAAGAAACTGTCAGCCAGTGTTTTGAAAAGAGAGCAAGCAAGCGTGTCACATCAAGGAAAACAACTGGTGGCAGTTGTTGCTACTGACGAAACTGGAGCTTTTAAGTGAAAACTTTGAGTTTTGGAAAACTCTGCCACCATGATATAGACAGATTCCCAGCAACTGACATTCCTGGATGGGGTCAGAGATATAGAGACTTTGATTCCTCATATTTTGCAATAAAGTACATTGATATTTGAAAGAGGTAAATAATTCTTAATTCAATGAACCAGTCTGTTCCAGATGACCCATGAATGTTAGTACAAAACCATAAGTGGGCAAAGACACATTTAAAGCACAGGATGGACGACTGGGTTTCAGTGTTAGTCTCTGTGAAGCCATGATGATGTTAAATTCCATATTATAATCCACCTTCACTAACCCAGTCTTAAAACTTATATATATATATTGGGAGTGGGTTATGCACATGCCATGACACAGGAACAGAACTGAACTACTGTGGGCTTTCTCTTCCTTCTTCTTAGACACCCATCCCTTTGTCATTTTACTGGGCCAAGATCAGTGGAGAGATAGTGAAAAATGCCTGCATTCCTCAAGGGACACAGAGAGCCACTGGTGTCCCTTGCAAATTGAGAGCCAAAGGTCTTGGTTCTAAGAGTTAAAAATAAATATGACCTCACTGATTTGAGCATCCAACTGGACACATCTTCTAGCTTCTTGCTCTAAGCTTCACGCCCACAAAGCATGGTGGCTTGGAGCATATCATGTCCTTCTAGCCACAATAACACTCACCTTCTGCTGTCCTGCCTTGAGGTACCCAGTTCCCCTACCAGGAACATCTACCTTGTACCTCCCTCTGCCACCGAAACCGGTCTTTCCTTTCTATTCCATTTTTTTCTCTTGTCTTTAGAGAAGAATCCCTTTCCACTCTGGTTTTGGATCCTCTAATTTTTTTTAGCGAGTGTCTGTGTGGGTGAATGTGTAGAAGTCAGACGTCAGAGGGAGACTTGCAGAAGTCAGTTTTCTCCTTCTACCGTGTGATATGGGTCCATGGGTCCCAGGGATTGAACTCAGTCCATTACTCTTTACCCACTAAGCCAGCTCACTCTTGTGAATTGTAGGAAGTTGTTTTATCTCTTTTCTTCCGGTGGAGTGATTCCAAGGTTGCACACTCCCAAGTCTCTGGTGACGACGAGTGGAGTGGAATCTGGAAGCCAGACAAAACTGCCTATGCCCCGGGCCCTTTGTGCTGCCAGACACTCTTCACTAGAGGGCGCCCTCAGCCGGTGCCAGAACCGATTCATAACCCCTCACGCCCCTCTCTCTCAGCTGGGCGGGGTCTCACTGTGGGTGGGGGTCTCACTGTGGGCGGGGCCTGATTCACTATGGCTTCCCAACTTGCCACATCAAATATTCCCTCAGTTGGTAGGACACTCCTACTAGTGGGAGAAATCCCCTCTATTACACAAGTGAAGAAATGAAAACAAGCTAGAATGGAGGAAGTGGAGAACCAGAAAAAGTTGCGTGTCTGAGGCATGGCTGGAATGAGGAACCAGTCTCTTTATAGACTCTAGCGTTCTGCTTAAAGAGCCAAATTATCTATTCCTGAATTCTCTCAATAAAACTTATTTAACACCTACTATGTGAACCAAGGGGAGCTCATTGGTGAACTAAATGCACGCAGTCTACTTCCTAGCACAATTCAACGCTCCTAGGCAGCCTGATCATTCCTGCTCTAGCCTTTTCCTCCCTGAATCTCTTCCTTCCCCAGCAGCCTCCCTGCAAGGCCATCTGCTGAAAATCTGCTTGCCCTCTTGCCCACCCTTATCACATAAACAGCCTGCAGTCCTCAAAGGTGGGGGTCCAGATTCTTTGGCACCTTTGTGCAACTCCTACCTGGCATGGGGTACATGGAGGTGGGTGTGTCCTGCTCAAAGATCCCCTATTCTTTGGGGTTTCCTCTGGAAAAGCTTAGGCCCTTGCTACGTGCACCCCTGGACTGGAGCAATGGCTCAGTAGTTTGCCATAGACACATGAGAAGCAGAGGTCAGATTTCAGAACCTATAGAAAAGCCTGGCAGGTATGGCGGCTCCTGTAATCCCAGCACTTGGGAGACGGAGATGGCGACCTCCAGGGTAAGCTGGCCAGCTAAACTAGTGGAATCAGGAGCTCTTGATTCAGTGAGAGATCCAAACTCAATAAATAAACAGAGGACAATTGAATTGAGGAAGACTTCTCCTGACATCAGCTTCAAGCTTACACACACACATGCACACACACATACCACACACATACATACATGCACATATACACCACACACATGCACACACACCACACACGGCACACCTGACCATACCCCATGAGAGCTGGAATTTGTGGGAGGGGCAGCAGGGAGGCATTAATTCAGTCTTCTAGCACCAGTTCCTACAGTTCCATCTCCAGAATGAGCTGTCTCTTTGTCTCAAGAGAAGAAGGCACAGTCTCTTTGTTTTTCTTGGAAGACCCTCAGGGATGTGCTCATTGGACATGGGCCTCTGTGATTCTTAGGGTTCACTTTGGTTGGTGGGTTTATGAAAGGCAGCTTGGGCTCTCCCACCCCAACAGCCCTGTAACAGCACCCCTGTAACAACAGCCTGGCTTCCTGGAGATCAAAACCACAAGCAGAAGGAAGAGGCGTGAGATACTCACAGGCTGGGCCTGTGTGTAGGAGAGATAGTGTGCAGCACAGAGGGCGCTGAGAACAAGAACAGAAAGGGCAACACGGGCAACAAGCTATCGGTGGCACAACTGCCTCCCCGAACCAGGATGGCACTTCTTACGGGCAGGCGTGGGTAGCAGTCGGAGATGGCACCAGACATGTGGCTCTTCCTTGGGATCGTTGGATTGCTCACAGCAGTTCTCTCAGGTAGATCTCTTCTGTCACCTCCTATAGCTTGTGCTAAAGAACCTGGGTCCTGTCTGCTTGGCCCCTTGCTAGCTGGTTCCTCGTGGCCACCTCTGTAGAGCCTTTTAACCTAAGACCATCCCAGTGTGATAACAGCTCAGGGTTTGAGATGACACAGGAACTCCTTAAAGGACTGGATGATGCTCTTATCTTAAAAAGCCTCCTGGAGTGAGATGAATGAGCTTTATGCCTGACTTGGGTCCTAGGTCTGAGGAGGGAAGCACTCAGGAAGCACCCCCTACTCCCACCTTCTTACCATCTCACAGGAAGGAAGGGACCACTCCTTTGAGAAGGAGGACTAGCCAGCAATAGTATTTTCCATGTTAAACCCCAGAATGGGGTTCACCAGGACCAGAGACAGAATCCAGGGAGACCCAGGGGACCTCTAGACCATCATTCTTAGTGACTTCGGTTCAACCTCTTGGATTAATTTGAGACACAAATTATCAAGAAGGCTCTTGCGTTCCTGAGTTGTCTCCAAGTGCTGAGGTCATCTTGAATCTTGGGCTAGGGTTCTGGAGCAAATGCCCAAGGTCACGAGATACTTGTGAGGTGCCATAGAGTGAAGAAGCTAAGCTATCAGAAACAGGTAATAGCCCAGAGACTCAGGAATTCCTGTACATGGTGGGCTTTCACATCTTGGGGTAAGAAGATGGTATAGAAACAGACTTATTGTTTAAGGAGTTAGGTCTGCCCTACAGAAAGAGATCCGGGCAGGGGGACAGGGATATAAAGCTGCTCAGAGGTTATGAGCACTTGGGGACATTTAAAGGAGTGTCTTCCTTCTGTCTGGATCTTCAGACATGTCATCCAAGTCCCCCACAATTGTTGGTGTTAAATTGGCTTGTTTTTTTGCATAGTAGAGGCCTTAACTTTTGCTGTCCTTTCCTGAACAGCTGTTTTCAAAGCACTGGCTCTCGGAGCTCAGCTTCCTTCTACCCAGGCAGACTGCAAGGCCTCCTGCCTCTTCCTGTCCATCAGTGCTACCATCCCTGTCTTTCCTAAGAGGCCCAGCACAAGGCTCAGGATTAAGTCCTATAGGGAAAGGACTGGGGCCTCAAATAAGCCAGTTCCTCACTGCTTCCCTAGGATGAAGGCTGGGGCTGAGCTGAATATGGAGCCTTTGTGTTGAAGCTGATAGGTCCTTGGTCTGAGATGATAGGTCAAGGGTGATGCCTATGGGAAGGCAAGAACTTAGCAGCAGATGGGCTCCAGAGAGCCTACCCTTAGGTATGGGTTGCACCTGGCCCCATGCACAGCATCAGTGTACCGTGGGCTCCTTCCTGTTCCTGGGTTGATGTCAGTTGACCCGCTTTTAGTTACTGATAGAAGTTTATTTTTGAAAGAAAACTTGGTTATGTTGTAAGTGGAAAAACCTTATCACTCACCAGAAATTAAAGGGATAAGAAAAGCATAAAAACAAATGGTGACAAAACCCAATCTAAGGCAATTGAAATGGTGCCACCAAGGCCCTAGAGCCTAAGGCCTACGCCATTCCTGTCTCCCAGTTAGAGGGGTGATGAGGGAGGGGATGAGGACATCCTGGTTCCAAATCGTTATTTTCGTCAGAATTTGTCGGTCACTCTGAGCAGGGAACAGGCCCCTCGTTGGTCAATGCTCTTTCATCAGTGATTGATGGTCTATGTCCCATGGAGAGATGTCCGGAGAGGACAAGCGTTGCAGGTGTAAGGAAAACTGCACCATAAAGTGACACTATATCAGGCTGAGTCTCCTTCCTTTCTGCCTGATTTGGCAGGCCCCACCCGCAGATCTGTAGAACTGCGTATGGAGTGGCAGATCTGTGTTGGATCACACATGCTTGAGGAGGAAAGGATATTAAGAGAAAAGAGAAAGAAAAGGTAGAAAAAGTGATGTACAACAAGAAGAAATGGAGCAGGAAAGTGAAGCCCAGGAGAGAGAGAGTTCTGGAGCTTTCTGTCCGAGAGCAGTGTTCAAACTTGAGTGGTCCAAACCTTGCTTGGTTCTATTCTGGGAGTCAGGGGCTGGCAAATGTCAGGGGTTGGTGGATGCCAGCTCTCCTGGGAGCTACAGAACTCTCCTTTGCCTAGGGCTGGTACCTAACTCTCTACTCTGAGTCCCATGTGGCTTTCTCCGGCTGCCCGCCTCTGGCAAGGCCTGTGTGTTACTGGGTGACCAGGACTTAGGGAGATAGATCTACTGGGCCCCGTTCTGTGCCTCAGTTTCCTGAATTTTCCTCAGTTTCCCATCCAAGGTGGGAAAAGGACTGAGATAGTGAACTAGAAGCCCTAAATGCAGGAGAATGGGGTTAGGAAACTGTAGTTTTCACCCAGTGTTTCTAATTCATCAAATTCCTGAGCTCCTTCCTTCCCTGGTCCTCATTTTCCCAGTTACTGGATAAAGTCTTTTGTGTCCTGAAAAGGCAGTTTGTAACTATTTTAAAATGATAATACTTCAGGCTAGAGATGCGGCTCTGTGGCTGAGCACTTGTCTAGCATGTGCAAAAGGCCCACCTTGACACCGAGCTCCATACACACAGAAATTGTTTAATTTTTAAAAATTAATCTATTTTTCTTATTAAGTTTTTTTCTTATTTGTATCTTATTAAGATGTTCACTGAACCATCTTGCCAGCCTATCTTTGATATTCTAAACTACATTTAGGGATCAAAAGGCTCAAATCTTCTCACACACACCCTCAATAAACTTAGATCCTTACAGGTGCCAGACAAAGGCTGTGTTGTGAGCTAAACTCTCAACAAAATATAAGTTTTGTGTTTATTTATAAGCTTGGTATTTTCAAGGGGTCTTTGAGCCAACTAGGTAGGAGAGAACATTTTTTAAAAATAATAAATGCCCTTTACTAATTAATTCTAGCTAATTAATTCCCTCAACTCCATGCTGTCCAATATGGTGGCCACCATGTTACTTCTGAGATGTGTCAGTGCAAAGCACAGAACAAATTCTGAAAATGAGTTAAAATAAATTTTATATATATATATATATATATATACATATATATATATATATATATATATATATATATGTGTGTGTGTGTGTGTGTGTGTGTGTGTATGTATATATAAAATGTGGTGTGTGTGTGTGTACATTAATACATCCCACAGTTCATGTTGTACGAGGACAACTTTTAGAAATTGTTTTTCTCCTTTCAATATGTGGATCTTAGGGACAAAACTCAGGTTGTCAGTTTGTTGTCAGGTTGTCTTTTGCTCACTGAACCATCTTGCCAGCCTATCTCTGATATTCTAAACTAAATTTAGGAATCAAAAGACTCAAATCTTCACACCCACACCCTCAATGAACTCAGGTCCTTACAGGTGCTAGGCAAAGGCTGTGTTGTGAGCTAAACTCTCAGATCCACAAATCCCTTTCCTTTCGCGGTAGAAAGCATAGCCGTAAGAAGGTAGTTCTCTGGCCTAAGACTCTGACATAAGTAAAATGACTATGAAGCTCTCTTAAATACTCCAACAGACATTATTAAATATTCTTGAACTTTTATTATTATTTTCTTAGTTTTGTTTTTGTTTGTTTGTTTTGAGATTTATTGTTATGTGCATTGGTGTTCTGACTGCATGTCTGTGCAAGGCTGCCAGATCTTCTGGGACTGGAGTTATAAACAGTTGTGAGCTGCCATGTGAATGCTGGGAATTGAACTCAGGACCCCTGGAAGAGCAGCCAGTGATTTTAACCACTGAGTCATCTCTCCAGTCTCCTTTAAATTTTTAAATTAAACTTTGAACTGAAAGCAGTTGCTTCATCACATGTACGAGAATCTCTGAGGGCCACATGTCCTCAAATATCACAAACACAGGAGTTTTATGTACTAATGCACTCCAAGCATCTCTAGAAATACTAGAAGATTCTATTTATTTAACCATGTACACTTTGTAAAGCCTAGCCTCCCTGGAGAGGTGTGCAGGAGATTGGGGCTTTCTCGATCAGAGAGAATTTGTCACTTCAGTGGACTCTGTTGAGGTTGGCTTTGTCGTTTTATCAAAATAAAAGATATGATTCTTCTCCGCTGTCAATAACCATGCTGTGTCTTTTTGTCCTCCAACTTGGAAGTCCTTTGACCAGCAGTTTCTGGGTACAAAGGACAAAAAACTAATCTTCTATGTCTGTGTCCTCACCTAGGGGATTAAAATCCAGCAGTGTCCATTTTTCCATCCCATTCTGTGTCCCATTCTTCCTGCCTTTAACACAGCTCACAGATGTATCAGTGACACAGGACAAGCTTTGACGTCATCTGGCTTCTTGTGCTGTCTGGCCACAGATGACAACTGACAGGGGACAACTGGCATGGCTGGTACACCAGTGGCCATCCATGTGCTAGAGCTGGCACATTTAGGCGGATGTAGATGGTTTCAGAATAATCTGTGAGGACTGAGATACATTGCCGACAGCTCCCAGGGTTTGTTCTGGGTTTGTCAGGGCCTTCTTTGCTGTCCACACCAGCCTCACTTCCTTACAAGAAAACTCATGATGTAGCCAGGCTTTGGCTGTTAGATTCTGAGGCTAAAAATCCCAAGAATTTCCCGAGACAAGGAAGAATAAGCAGCAGTTGGGAATGGTGGCTAGTTCTGAAAAAAATGGCTCAGTCAAACCTGGTGACCTGAATTAGATCCCTGGGACTCACACGGTGGAAGGAGAGAACAGATTCACATAACTTGTTCTCTGACCTCCATGTGTGTACTGTAGGACTACCGTATACATAGGAAAGAAACAAAGAAACAAAGACTCAAACACAAAAACCAAAGAAACAAAGAATAAAAGAAACAAATAGAGAAAAGAAAGTATCATTGAGCTGGTGAGTACCTGACTGATCAGCACAGGGCTGGAGGGTCTGATAGAAAAAGGCTATCTAGGAACCAGGTCACCTTTGCTATGCCTGGATTATAGACTGAAGCCACCAATTTCAATGACTTGTGCCTAGTCTTCAACTAGCACTTAGAAGCCCCTGTGGGCTGGCATTCCATGTCACTTATGACCCTTTAAGCTTTCTTAAATGATGTTTTAAAGTGGTCTTGGAATCCACATGGCTCACAGGGAAAGTTGTTGGAACCCGGATGTGCTATCGGCAAAAATAAATGCCACAGAAACAAAGAAATGTCACTAGACACTAGACGCCAGCCATATGGTTTGCTGTTCTTTCTGTTCTCCAAAGCAGCAGTTCTCAACCTGGGGGTGTCAAAGGACCCTTTCACAGGGGTCACTTAAGATCGTTGGAAAATACAGATATTTTCCTTATGATTCATAACAGTAGTAAAATTACACTTATTAAGTAACAATGAAAATAATTTTATGGTTGAGGGTCACCACAATATGAGGAACTGTATTAAAAGGTCTCAGCATTAGGAAGGCTGATAACTATTGCTCTAAAAGGAGGGTTGTGTGTGTCAGAGAGGCATTTGCAACTAGGTCCACAGGAAGCCTTCTGCTCCATGACAGGCTGCAAGGGAAACAGCGCTGTGGTGTTAGTGTTGAGGTGGTAGCCAGCAAAGACATCGTACAAACTTTTGGGTGTGTACTTGTTCTTTGAAAACACTAATCAAAGAAAGGGCAGAGGGCTTAGGTCTATGCCCCTTGACAAGAGTCAGTCTCAGCTGCCCGAAACATTCTTGAATATAAAGGCCCCATATCACGCAGCCCAAGACAGTCTGAGAAACCTTTAAATCTCTTTGGTGAGCCTTGAAATAGGCATGACACCGGAACTCATGCCCATCCAGCTCTGGTTTGTATTTATACGGAGGCCAGACTTCAACCACAGATATTGTTCCTCAACAACTTTCCATCTTGTTGAGAAAGCATCTTTGGCTGTCCTGGAACTCACAAATTAGATTAGTGTAACTGGCCAGCTAGCTCCAGGGATCTGCCCGTCTCCCCCCGCCATTCCCCTGTGCTGGGACTGGCACCATACTCACCTTATTTTTCGTGAGACCGGGGGATTAAAATCAGGTCCTATGCTTGCAGAGCTGTCACCTTACAGACTGAGCTATCACCTCCTGCCTCCCAGTGGACTCTGGGAAATGGATTCTCCATGACCTGGGGAAGATGGGGAGTCTTTGAAGGGGTAAAGTCAGGATGGCTTTGGGAACCAGCTCTCACCTTAACTAACTCTGTGGGGTGATCTCAGGCAAGTTTCTTCTTCTCTCTGATGCAAGTTTCTTCCCTGGAACTATTGAACACTAATGGATCTAAAAAAATTTTGCCTCTAAATATGTCCCTGGAGACCACAGGCTGAGAGAGCAGAGATGCAGTAGAAACCCAACCTCAGGATGGACACAGTGTGTCACAATCCTAACCAAAACCCTGGGGTCAGACAGGCTTGTTTCTAATCCCAGGTCTGCAAGCCACAGATAGCAATACCTGGCTTGCCTAGGTGGTCAAGTCAACTTAGCTCTTACATCCAAAGTTCCTGAGCAAACTGTGGCATCAAAATGTTCTATTAGAAACATGTCATATGAGGCCAAAGGTAATTAACCTTGTGCCATACACAGGATTTGGTCATTAAACTGGCACCATTTGCAGAGTGAACTCATTTACCCGTAAAGCAACTCTCTTTCATAGATGCACAGGAGGCTCAGCATATTTCAGAGACTTAGCAAAATTCATACCTAGTGAGTGCCGGAACCCGAGCAGCCAGAGCCCTTTCCTCCATGAGTAAGTGGCCTGCCTGCTTGGCACTCTGTCCAGATTAGCTGTTTATCCTATCCTATCTTATCCTACCCTATCCTCACAATTCTGAGGCAGTCATCCCCATTTTAGAGGTAGGGAAATTGAGGCTCGGAAGATTGTATAATTTGTCTCAGTGGTGGCTCATGCTGATTTTTTTTTTTTTAAGTCATATCTGGGACTGGGGAGATGGCTCAGTGGGTAGGTGCTAGACTTATAAGCATGAGGGTTTGCATTTGGTCTTCAGGACCCACGTTAGAAAACAAAAGCCTGGCATGGTGGTATGCAATTGTAATCCTAGCCAGGACAGGCGGCGACATGTGGATCTCTGAGGTTCGCTAGCCAACTAGCCCAGCAAACATAGTACAATTCAGGCCAGTGAGAGATCCTACTTCCATGAAATGTTAGCTGTGACATGCTAAGAAAAATATTAGGTGTCTTGGGATGCTGTGAGGGCCCCACAGCTGCTTCAGCAAGGACTGATGTAGGTGAGGCATGGGACAGGAGAGGGGGAACAAACCACGGCTTAGGTTTCTGCCCGCCATTTTGTAGGTTCGGTGGCCTGACAGCCTCCTGCCTGAAAATGGCACCCGACACAGACCAACAATCAGTGTAACTGATAAGCTGCTGGGCGAGCTATGGGGGCTGGGCCTGGCATACCTGAAAGCTTGGGTATAGGGCCTTTGCATGGGGAAGCAATCTCTTGCTTTTCTTTGCCAGAGACCCAGCTCCTGGGTCTCCACAAGTGTTCATGATGGGAGAATATTAGAGCCAGCCACATGTTTCCAGGCTACTCCAACAGTGCCAACAGATGCCCACGGGGTCTGTGTGGAACTGAAGGCATGGGCTATTGGGAAGTAGAGGCAGGTTGGAAGAGGAGAAGCCTCAGAGTTA
This sequence comes from Mastomys natalensis, assembly GCA_021653895.1. Classification (NCBI taxonomy): domain Eukaryota; kingdom Metazoa; phylum Chordata; class Mammalia; order Rodentia; family Muridae; genus Mastomys; species Mastomys natalensis. The sequence continues at coordinate 1,865,055 of JAJTUV010000834.1, read as the reverse complement.
GGGTCTCTTCTGAGTACCCTACCCTCAGTTAGGAAGTCACCTGTCACTGTCTGGGTCAGGAAGGATACTAGCGAAGTATCTTCTGAGGTGGGGACAAGGCTAGCATGGATCTGACCCATTTACAGCAAAGCAAGATGAATGTTAAGAGCCATCAGCTTCTGATAGACCTGCTAACCAGCATCCCGCCCCCTGTGCACCCCTCGTCACCACCACTGCACACGACCTGTCTCTTTGCCTCTTCCGCAATGAGGTTAGGAGGAAGGGCTTTATCTGCACGACGATATGCTTTTAGCTAGGGTGTCTACCTCTTCCTGGAGGGCAACCTGGGGAAGGGACTTGGGTCAGGGCAGAGGTGATAGTTCATAATTGGGCTGCCAGAAACCCAGTTTCTACCCCTTTCTCTTTTCTTTCTGGACACAAGAATTAAGTTCCTCGGAGAAATGTCTTCTTTCCAGATGAAACACTGGACATAAAATAGTATCCAAGCTGGAGGGAACTCCAGAGTGGCCAGCGACTGCTGCTATTTGTCAGAGGAGGAAAGCACGTCACCCAGACTCCCAACCATTGTGCGCGTCTCACTTGTTTTATCATTTTCTTTCAAAGTGGATTTTAGGTTGTGGAATACTGTCTCTTTCCCTCTAAGTGCTCCAATATGTTTTAGTTTTGTCTCTTAGATTGTATTGCTATTCTTTGTTTGTTTGTTTTGTGTTTGAGATACAGCCTCTGAATCTGACTATGTAGCTCAGGTTGGGCTCAAGTAATCCTCCGGCCTCAGTTTTCCAAGTAACTAGAACTATAATCATGTATTGTCATCTCCATCGTTAGTTTTTTTCCCCTTTGTGAGAATTTCATACATGCATGCAACGAAATCTGGTCATATATACACTCCTTTCCCCTGCAGTACCTCTCCATAGCTTCCCACTCCCCCTTTTATAACCAATAACTCCAATTAGTGATGCTTATAAGTGCATGGGTGTGGGCCGTCCACTGTAGGAAACCTACAGCAACCACATTCTAGAAGAGCGATTCTCTCTCTTGTAGAATCCATCAACTGCCAACAGTTCCTTAGCAAGGGATATGGCCTGGAGGGCACCTCTTCCATCTGTATAGGAACTTCTGCTGGCTTCACCCTGCATTTATGACTACAGCTGTGGTGAACTCATGTGTGCAATGTCCATGTCACGTTCAGAAGACAGCATTTCACACCACTATTCCTCTTCCTGTAGCTCTTCCATTTTATTCTGCTTCCCCTTCTGAGATGTCCCATTTAGGGTTAGATGTTTTCATTTTGAAAAAAAAAAAAAAAAAAAGGTATTCTCTTTTTAAAGAATGTGTGTAAAGTGCACAATGACAGTGCACTTTACAAAAATCAGGAAATTAACCCAGAAGATTCTGTGGACCAGTCCGGTAATATCTAGAAGAAAATTCTGCTCAATATTCTGTGCGCAGTTCTCACGTCTATTCTCTTTCACCTACAATGATCTACCAGCTTTTTCAGTTGTGAGCCTAACCTCTAATGGCGGCGGCATCTCTCCAGTCCTTACCAGATTTTTCTTTCTCTTTCATGGTGTTGATCTTGAAGCACGCAGAACAAATGTTCTGTGAAATGTCCCTTAACCCTGTCTGATGATTGCTCTTGACAGATTTGAGTCATGCCTCATTGGGCAGGGATGTCATTGGTTGATGTACATCCGTCTCAGTACCTCTCTTCAGGAAGCACATAGGATGGACGGTCCCATCGCTGTTGGCCTGATCACTTTCTGCTGGGTTGCTCTATTAAAACTTTCTTTTTTCTTCTCTGGGATTAACACACATTTCCTAGGTAGATTTCTTTGAGAAGGGACACATAAATACATAAGTATTCTGGTGTTTGCAAAACCTTTACCAACTCATCATAAACATGGATAACCCTTACCCCAGTCAGTTATTATAATTATGACTATCAGTCTGTGATTTCAGAAATGTCTTCTTTGTCTATCATTACTCATTTGGTTTTCTTTGCTGCTTCAGTGTGTGAGATCTCATTGGCTTGGTGCAAGGAAGGCTGGTAGGAATGAAACCAAGGCTGAAATCTGCCCTCAGGGAAGCCTCTGATGGCTGCCATCTTGCCCTGCCTTAGATGTTGGAGTTTGCCTCAGCAACTCTGCCACTGTGGAGAATTTTCCTTCAGCTCAGGACTCCACTATTATGAGTTGAATACCCTTTAAAGCTAAAACAGAAGTTTTAGGAAAAAAGCTAAATAAACACATTTTAAAATGGTATTTTTTTTTTTCAGAAAGTAATACAGACAGAAAAATGATAAAACAGCCTGGATTAGAGATGCATCTAAGAGGGCCAAGGGCATCTGAGCAGAATCCTGGGTAACACCCATATCTGTGGATGCTGGTATCAGGGAAGATGTTATTCCAGGCACAGAGAATAGCTGCCCTATGGTGTGCATGTGCATGTGTGTGTGCGTGTGTGTTAACAAACCACAGTATATGTATGGAAGTCAGAGAACAACTTGTAGGAGATGGTTCTCTCCCTCCAAAATGTGGGTTCTGGGGATTAAAGGATGAAACTCAGGTTGTCAGGTTTGCAGCAAGTACCTTTGCCAGCTGAGCCACCTAGACCACTTCAGATTTTTCTTGAAGGAATGGAAAAGGAGAAAGAGTGTCGTGTGTTTACTATGCAATTCAGTGCTGTTTAATCTTTTAACTTCGGAATCAAGGCTGCCGTGGGAAATTTTCACCAATTAGTGGGAGCAGTCATGATAGAGGCAGATGGGATAGTGGGGAGAGGGTGTATTGTGAGGGACAGGAGCGCCTGCTAGCTCTTTCAGCTAGCCCCCAGCTGGTCCCCTTTTATAATAGACAAACTGAAGTTGCGGACAGGACAGGATCAGGGACTTTACGAAGATGGCCACAGTAGCTGGCGTCTTCTACCAGCTCTCCACACTCCCACCCAATTCGAGTGAAACTTCAGAAGCAATGTAAACATTAGTCATCCTTATTGTAAAATACTCGTAACAACCACATTAAAAAAGAATAGGAAGAGACCAGAAGTCTCACCCAGCATCTTCACGCAGCTCACCTTTTGTCCTTGAAGAAGGCAACAGTTAATTCTCAGAAGCACAGAGGACATTTTGGCCCATCAGTACACTGGTGGGAGTGCTAAGAAGTAGGCACAGGCAGGTTCAAAGCAGCTTTGGTGGAGTGGCTGGGAGCACATGGTCCACCGGGGTCTGCCAACAACACTAAGCTCTATCCCTTGCACTGTGAATTTGAGAAAATCCTCACCCTCTCTCAGGAAAAATAAATGTAGTCAGTAGATCAGCCCCTTAACTCCTGGGGCTGTGACAGACCCTGTGGCTCCCTCCAGGCTTCTAAGATAATATTTAGTCACTAACATCTGTGAGGCTGTTAAAGCTCTAGCCAGATCAACATAGTCACAAAACTCCAGCTTTAGAAGGTCTTGCTTGCTTATAGACCCTACAAACATCCAGAAATAAAGGAAGACCCTTTCCTCCATCTTTCTGGTTCCTGTCCTCTCTTCTAGAATTCTCTAGAGTTCTAGCCTTCTCCCTCTGAGCTGCTGTTGGATTTCTGTTGCAAAAATGAGTGTAGAGGTGGGTGATGTAGTGTCCTAGGACTAAGTGACAAAGTCCCAAAGGCTAGATGTGAAATAAGAGACAATTTATTTCACGCAGCTCTGGAGGTTTGAATTAAGGTCCAGGGTCAAGATGTCAGCCTCTGGGGTTCTTACAAAGGTCTGTGAGGGATGCGTGTTCCCGTTTCCTAGCTTCTGCAGGTTTGTGTCCATCTTGTATGCTCCAGGCTTGTAGAAACCTTACTCCAGGGCTGGGGCTGGAGCCCAGGTGGTAGACTGCCTTCCTAGTGTTTCAGTAGGTGGAAGGGAAGCCACTGGAACCACGTACACTCACACCTCAGCAGCAACACGTAGGATTCTTCACACCTCAGAAGATAGATAACGATTACAAATGGCGTTTTAGGTCAGGTCTCACCACTAACAGAGTTACAAAAAAACATTTTCTAGGGTCTCAGATTTCAGCGTGGTTATGTAATAATGTCCTCAGTGTGGTTACTAAGGCAGGCCCTGGGTGTCTATATTTTCATTCATTGCCTAAAGTCCCTCAGGCAGAGGTTAGGTTAATAAAACCTACTGAGGCTCAAAACTGGAAAGCAAGGGATTTGAATCCACCACAGTCTGACTCCAAAGCTGTGGAGCTGACTCCCCTCTCCCAGAGATTCCAGAATTTAAAAACTCAGTCATAGTGGGGTGTGGTGTTGCATACCTTTAATCCTAGCACTCTGGAGGCAGAAGCAGGAGGATCTTTGAGTTAGGGCTTTGAGCCTAGGCTACAGGACAACCAGAGCTACACAGAGAAACCTTGTCGTGAAAAACCAAAACTCAAGAAAATAAAACAAAACAACCAAATAAACCAAACCAAACCAAACCAAACCAAAACAACAACAAAACAAACAAACAAATGAAATCCTAAACCGGAAGAGGAGGCTGGGGTGAGCAGGCAGGGAGTGGTACACAAGGCAGAGCATTGCCCAAGCAGTGGGTACTGATTTCCAGAGCCTGGGTGGCCGCCTCACACTTCTTCAGAACTTTCCAAGCAGTCCTTATACTTTGGCCTTGACAAATGGTCCATCAAGTGAATGCCGGCCTCATGTGGGAGACTTATGGACTCTGTATGAAGGAGAGGTATTGACCGATGACATTCAGAGTCTGAGAAAGCAACATTGCACTCTCAGCATTAAAGTTGAGGTTTGAATATTTTTGCCAAGAAGCATATGAGTTCCCAATAGTACCATCTCACTGATGAGGAAAGGTGTGGATGGGAAAGGGGTACAGTAGGAGTAGCAGGTTACTGTTCTACACAACTAGATCTTAACCACTCACCCTTTGAGAAGGTACACGCTAGCTGGCTTAGGTTGTTAGGCAGAGAAATGAGTCTTTGAATAGAATCTGTGTTTCCTCTATTACTTCCTTATCCTTGAGAAAGCCTACTTATCTTTAAGACATCATCCTTTCTAATCTTTACTTTTCTCAAAGTGCCTTGTTTCAAACCCTGAGAAGTACTTTCATCTGATCACAGTCATCTGTGATCTCTGCCAGGACAGGCTGGCACAGAGTTGGCTAAGGAAAAGGAATCCATAGAGGAATAAATAACCAACACCTCCCAGACTGAGAGTTTAAAGACATAAGAACTGGAAAGACTTGGAGCTGTCACAGAGGCATCCACAATGTGACTTACAGAGTGTTGTAGAGGATAACCATATAGCCAGGTAGCTCAGAGTATGGTTTTGGATGCAGAGCCTCCTGCTATCTAATTCTGGACATGCTGCTTAGTAACTGTTATTTTGGAGAGGTCATTACATGCTGCTGAGTCTCAACTCTCTCATTTGGAACCTTAGAGTTCATGGGTCCCTAACAGAGATGAATGAACACATGCAATACACACACAGACACACACAGACACACACACACACACAGGGAATTCGTGGTGGGCATTCAGATGCTACCTCCATTACCTAGGCCTAGCTGGACCCTGAGCCACAGATATATGTGGCCATTGGTGACTCCCAGACACCACTGTTACTGATACATGGTGGTCATGGAACATCGGATTGTGCACCCTCAGTCCTTCCCTTGCTCCTCTTTGAATTTGGCATCATTCCTGACTTCATTTAAAGCCAGGTGGTGGATAAAAGGAGGACCATTGAATTATGGGGTCTATGGACACAGGAGCAATGCTTATAAGCCTGGCTGTTGAGTTAGGACTTTTTCCTGGGGCCTAGGGAATCCTGGGCTCTGATCCAGCCTGGAGAGGTCTATGTTTCCTGCTGAGGTGGGATAAGCATTACTTCTAGTGGCTTCTGGCACCCAACATCAAGATACTCTTCTCTTAGGAGATTTCAGCTGCCTTAGAAAAGTCTTGTCATCCTTAGCCCCGAACCTCCATCCTACAGCAGGGAGACTGTTCATCCCTTGCCCACACTCCAGCTTTGTTTGCCTAGAAACTGCTGCCCCAGCATCCCAGGAAGTCCTCACTACAGCCCGACCCCCACACCAGCCAGTGGGTGGGGACAGGCCCCAGGAGGTGATACTCTTAGCTCAGTAGTTTCAACCTCTGAGCCTTTCAGTCTTCACACAAATGGCCAAGTTGTAGACAGTTTCCTTCTTGACTTTAAACTCTTGAGTCTAGTCCAACACACCAGCTCATCCTTCCTCCCAGCCTTGGCTCATGGCATCTCCTGAAATTTCTGCCTCCTCCCATGTGTGGAAGTCACCTGCTTATTGGAAAGAATAGATGTGGAGAGCAAGCTTGGACCCAATCCCCTCTCAGTTATCTCCGAGTCATGTGACCTTGAGCTGAAAACGTAATTTCTCTGAGTCCTTAGTAATTGAAATGGATGAGTTTTGCTTTTCTTTTTCCTTTGAGGTTTATGTATGTGTTTGGGTGTTTTGCCTGCACATATATCTGTGTACTATGTGTGTGCAGTGCCCATGGAGGCCAAAAGAGAGTCTCAGAGCCCCTGTAACTAGAGTTATAATTAGCTGTCATGAGGGTGCCAGGAATCAAACCAGGGTCCTTTGCAGGATCAGTCAGCTCTTCTCAACAACCATCTCTCTAGCCCAGATGGGGTGTTCAGAACATTCCCTCATATGATGTTATGCATTTCGTCCACAAGGCACAGAGTAAGTTCTTGGTACGTGTGGATATGCTTCATCAGACCAGCAAGAAAGCACCTTCCTGAAGAGTCATTAACCTGAATGTCACTGGCCTCTATAACCACTGATTCGGTAACCTCTTTAACTCAGACAAGCATGGTGGTGACACTTGAAACCCTAACTAAGAAGGCTGAGGTGGGAGGACTGCAAGTGCAAGGCCTACCTGGGCCACACAGCAAAGTTTAAGGCCAGTCTATTTAAAATAAAACAAAACACCAAAAGAACAATGGGCAGAGGATGTGGTTCCAGGCACAACACTTACATACCTAGTATAGGCTAGACCCTGGCTGTAACTCTTTGTACTGAGAAAACAAAACCAAGATCTTCCTGGAGTGGCTGGCTACCTTGCCTCAGTATAGCAGTCATCACCCTCCTTTGCGTTTCTGAGGTTCATTTGCTTCTCTGTCACCATCTACATCCTATGGATAGAATTCTTGGGTCTTCAAGCTGGGTGATGGCCAGAAGTTATGGCAAGGTCCCATACCTCCACTTCCTTACAGAAGAGCAGCTGGCCTGGGTATGGCTCAGGAAACACTAGTCCATCCATCACAAAGGTGTGAGTGACCCTGGGTGGCTTAGTGATTGAGTCCAGAATAGTCTCCATCTGGGCTCAGATCCTTGCTCTGTGTCTTAGGAACTCTATTGTTCCAGAAAGTTCCTTCATCTCTTGAATTCTATCTCTTTACCAGCAAATTTTCCTCTCAGCACTGTTACAGAGATTGAGACCCATAGTTTTCCAATCAAAAAAGGGCAAGAAGATATTTGGTAGGGCACATCACTGTGGCTTGGGTGATTTTCGAAGATCCCATCCAATGCATTCATTAATTCTTTTTATATTTATCACTAAAATTGGATATAGTAAATGTTACAGAATTTAGAAAGTACAGAACCATACCAATAATGCTGCCTTCAAAGGTAGTTCTTGTTTAATTATTTAATATGGACATCATAGCTTCTGTGTAGCAGTAAGAGACTCTGTTCCCTCTTTCCATCATGTGGGTTCTGAAGCTAGAACTGAGGTCCTCAAGCTTGGCAGCAAGCCCCTTTCCACTGAGCCATCTTGAGCCTCAAAGATGGATCTTGTTATACCCTGTTACAAAATCTTCAAGAATTGTGATAAATCTCATAAACACACAAGAGTGTACTATGAGTGTTTTAACAAGCCAAAGTCATGCTTGCTCTTCAAATTTAAGCAGTTTTCATTTTGCCATATTTGCTCAGACCTTATAAGAAAATTATCAATTAGAATGAAAATGACAGATATTGTCAAAAGCATTCCTTGTCTTCTGCTATCCAGGGCATCTACCCTCCAGAACCAGCATGGTATATGCATCTTTTCTTCCATGTTTTTTCTACTTTTATTACACAAAAATTCATTGATGCGCAGAGGGCAGTATTTGAATATGAGCTGAGCTGTATTTAGATGGCATTCTCCCATCCAAGTACTAAGCAAGCCCCACCTGCTTAGCATGTGCGATCAGATAAGGTCACGAGTGTGTAGCTGTCTTGGCTACTTTGTGGGTTCTTCTTTCTTCCACCATTCTCCACCCTTTTTTTCTTCCATCCTTTCAACACCCTAACACTAAATAAGAAAGAAAAAAGGATAGAGACGAAAGGAAAGAGATCCCTAAATAAAGTCTAGGGTCGGAAAGACGTGACATTATAGTTAGACTACTTCCTGCTGATAAGGGGCACAGAGTTCCTTGGGGCACGTTTGATCTTTGCTGTCAGGAGATCTAATTTCTTCTTGTTGTCTCTCCTTTGCACACAACTACTTAACAAACCACAATCAACCAACCGAAATCCACCCTCTCAGGGCCCTAGGATTTATTTAACCTCTGAAAAGTCCCAAAAATTTCAAACGTCACACAATTGCAGAAACTTATCTGCAGCTGGCAAAATCGTGCCTCTGCTAGAGCAAGAAGCAAACTGAGGACAGTCTGAAGGACTCCCATATCCCACACCTGGCATTAAAATGAAAGTATATTCTTATAATAGTTCTGTGTTTTTCCAAAGAAACCAAAACTAGAGGGCTCAGTGGTTAAGAGCACTGACTGGTCTTCCAGAGGTCCTGAGTTCATTCCCAGCAACCACATGGTGGCTCAAAACCATCCGTAATGGGATCTGATGCCCTCTTCTGGTGTGTCTGAAGATATACATAAAATAAATAAATCTTCGAAAACAAAAACGAAAAACAAAAAAAACCTGAGTAACAGGTTCATATTTATTTCTAAAAAAAAAAAAGAGAGTGTACAGGGTATAAACAACATGTATGACATATATGGGACACACCGTTTTAAACTTTCACCCTGTGTTCTGAGATGTGCCAATGAAGTACTTGAATCTAGTCTGTATACAACAGGGATGCTGTTATATTGCTTCTAACTTTCTTCTGTTAACAGTGAATATCCCTTGCATACATCAGTAGGGAAACACCCCAGAGGAATTTTTTCCCTAGGATGCACACGTGAAGGTATGATTTCCAACATCTTGAGTTTTATCAAGGACTTATCACCAGTCCTTTTCTGTGCTATTTCTATGATAAATATAGGGACATCTTGTATATTTAGGGTGCAATCTGCCTTCCCCACCCCCAGACATATCTGCACATATGTATCTATCACATCGGGCACTCGTAGAGTCAGTACCTTGAATGGGTTCTTCTTGTGATCATGCATTAGTCCTGTGATGTTTTTATACCCATGAGAAAACAGCATGTGAGGAGAATTATCTAAGGTCAATCCACTGAAAGAGAAAACTGAGTATGTTAAAATAAATGCTGGTTTTTGAGACAGGGCCTCACATACCCTAACTCACGACGTAGCTGAGGATGACCTTGAGCTTGTCCTCCTCTTCCCTATACCTGCAGAGTGCTAAGTGTACCTACCCTAAGTCTCTCCCTCACGGTCTTCTCATTCCCATATAACCCTGCTATAGTGGTCATGTGCTCTCTCTACTCCTGGTCCTCTTTCGACCCTCTCTCCTTCTTGCTCTCTCTTCTCTTCCTCTCTCACTCTCCCTCCCCCTCCCCCCATACCCCATCCTCATCTCTCCTCTTGTGGCTTGGTACAGTCTACCGGCCATGTTTAGTCTAATACTTTCTTTCCCTCCTCTGGGATCTTCCAGATGCCTCTGGCTGTGCTCTCCCTCATATCTCCAGTAACAACTTTCCCATTAACTGTACCTTTGAGGGGTCATGTCCTTTCTTTGTACAGCTACGTCTCTAGCTCCAAGGCTAAGTTTCGAATCCTCTCATGTTTAATTCCAATCTGACACTCCTTCTGCTTTGTAACATCTGCTAGAACAGATGGTTTTTCCCAACCAGAGACCAAGACTCTGTCTAAGATCTCGCAGTGAGTGAGATACTAGGAAGAGACCTGGACTTTTCCCCAGACTCTGTAGTCTCGATATAGTGGAAGAGCAAAGGTGTGAGAGAAAAGCCAGTGTTCCTGGCTGCTGGGCTCTCGTGGAAGCGAAGCCTCCCTCCTGCTCCTTGGAAATTTTATTTCAAGTGTTTTTTTATTCTCTGTGAAGTACCGTCTCATCTTACAGTCTGGTAGCTGCAAAGGAGGTGCAAGCTGAGCAGGTTTGGAGGCCAAGAAGGGAGTCTTTTCATATAAAGAAACCCTCGTTACCATGGCAACCGGAGCCCACATCTCCTCTTCAGGAACAGAGGATGCCATGTTTGCAGAGTCAGGGAAACCAGCAGCGAAGTTGTGCGAGAGGCAGCTCTGATATGATGAAGGGGAATGATGGGGAGGTGGGGAGGAGAGCATGTGGCCTTGGGGGAGCGGGACTGTTCCTGTGCAGAGACAAAGGCTGGGAAGCTTCAAAATCACATGATGCCAAGGTCGGAATATATAATTAATCATCCTCTGCACTCTCAGATCCACTTGGGTTGAACTAGAGAAGTGAGATCGGAGCCTCAGGTGAAGGATAATAACAGTGGCGGCCATGTTCCAGGTCCTCAATATTTCACATACGTCACCCTCCAAAACAAGCCCATGTGCACCGTGTAGTGTGCCCAGTACCAGGTTATAGCTAGCTAGGCTTACACTGCCAGGTCAGATAGCTGATAATTGGCAGTGATGGTTTAAATCACTGTTTGCCTCTCCCCAAGTCCCTCTTCTAAATCATGAAAAAAGAATGTCCTGAGAGCAGAAGCCGTGTCATGGATGAGGTGCTGCTCTGGAAATGTCACCCTGCTTCTACTTTCTGTGTCATCCCATTTCCGCTTAGCTCCTTCACACCCGCCCTAGCTCCCAGCATGAAGCTGAGTTCAGCAAATGTTAATGGGTGCGTTGTCCACATTGGCAAGCAGGCAACAGGCTTGTTTCTCAGCACCGAGAAGAACTTGGCTCACATATTCTCACTGTCTTCGGTTGGGGCAGGGGACACCCAAAGCCCGTTGGACTATGAAGACCCTAAGGTAGAGGTTCTGAACTGCCCTTGTCACCTCCCCGAACTCACTGGCAGAGAGGGAAGGGGGAAATTAGACTTCAGGGAAGCATGAAAGATGCCAGGCAGGTGAACATCTTCTGCTGTGGTATATGGCGATAACGATGCTTTTAAAAATCGTGTTCCTGGGCTGGTGAGGTGAATTGGCGGGTAAGAGAGCTTGCTGCTCAAGCATGAGGACCTGAGTTCAATCCCCGGTACCCATGTAAAAAGCCAGGCATGGTCACATACCTGTAACCCTAGCATTGCAGTGATTTGATGAAGACAGGGGCATCCCTAGGGCTTGTTGGTTATTAGTCAAGCTCTGGGTTCAACAAAAGACCCTGTCTCGTGAGAATAAGGCAGAGAGTGATAGACCAGGACACCAGCATCCTTCATTTGCCTCTGCATAATAAGGTGTGTACATATACCACACATGTGCATTCATATCACACACACACACACCACACACACACACACACGACCACACACACACACACACACACCCCCGAGGGACTGAAGTTCTTTGGGGTTGGAAGCCTTTGAGTCTCTGACACTCAAATCTCTGTCAACAAACTACATAGATTCTTCTTTGCATTCCCAGGTCCTTCTTCCTAGGTAGCCTGGGTGAATGGAAAACGTAAGGTTTGTGAAGCAAAGAAAATCATACTGAAACTCCAAACTAATGATGCTACCTTGGTCAAACAGATAAAGTTAATTTAATAATGTTTTTCTATCTAAAACATTTTCATTTCTTATTAGGGAGTCTCCTCTATATCCTGTTTCCCTCATTAGGTCATTAGAATACAGTCGGAGTTTACATTTAAGCACATCTAAACTTAGACATTATGTTTGAAATAAGCAATCTGTAGTGGCGTGGTGACTACCCCATACCTGTAATCCAGCACTCAGGAGCTGAGGCTAGAAATGACTGTGGGTTTGAGTGCTAGTACAGGCTACAAGCAAACACTGGAAGAGCCAGCTGTGTGACAGATCCTGTCTCAAAAGAAGAAGAAAGGGAGATTGCTATACCAAGTTGTTCAAAGAATTTTTCAAAAGCTCTCCAAGCCCAGGGGATGGTTCAGGAGGTAGAGACAATTGCTGAGCAAGCCTGGTAACATGGATTCGATTCCCAGAACCCACAATCCACTTTCAGGAGCAAAGAGAGGATCAATTCCATGAAGTTGTCTTCTGACCTCTACACATGAGTTTCTACCTCACATGATGATGATAGTGGTGGTGGTGGTGGTGGTGATGATGATGGTGGTAGTGGTGGTGACGATTTATTCTTTTAAAAAGTTCTCCAGTGGTTGCACTGAACTTAAAATTAAGTAAAGATACATCAAATTAGGTAAAATGAAGCTTTCCCCTCAGTTGCACAAACCACATCCCAAGGTCATGGGGGCCACAGTACATGCAGCTCTCCCTCCAGTTGGATAGCACAATCTTCTAAACATAGGTCCAAACAAAGGAATAAAACATAGTCTTCCCAGATCTATGTACTTGGTGGCCTTTGGGCTGTGAGTGACACTGACACACAGTGACAGTGGCCCAGCCTTGGCAGTGGGATGCCAAGTGTGTAAAGAAGCTGTCCTGTCTATACCTGGGTTCAGCCAATGGCTTCAAGGGCTCAGGTTCAAATCTTGTCCTCATCACTGCTCAGCTGTAATGAGGTCCCTACACCATTTGCTGAAACTTACTGTGTCTGTTTTCTTGATGATGACACAGTCCTGATAAAGGGTCTCATTCAAGACAGCTCTTGGGAGGTCTCTAGCCCATCTTCCATGTAAAACATATGAAGAACAGATACATGTATAAGACACATAGTAAGTGTTCAATAGTTGATCTCTCTCATCTTAGATTTTTATCTAACCATCAAAGAATGTAAGGGGTGGAAAAGATCGACATGGTCATCTACTCATTATACCAGCGAGAAAACAGGGGCCACACAGCAAGTTAATGACAAGAACCAACTGAGATCCCCATCTGCCAGTGCTTAGCCTGGTGATCCCTCCAGTGCTCCCACTAGCAAACACTGACATTTTCAGGGAAAATACCCAGATCTTGCAATCATATGAGCTGTTTCTTCCCAGGAGGGAGTTGGCGTTGGTTAACCTGGCCATATGGTTTGCTCTAGCTTTGTTTACAGGGTCATGTGAGCAGAATGCCTGGATAGCCAGCACAAAACTCATTTTACCAGTGCAGTGAGCAGCCACCTGGTGCACTTATTTGAAGATGTATGAGTGAGTAGAACTTATGGATATTTTAGAAGAATGCAAAGCAAGCAGAGAGAAAGAGAAAAACTCATCACGGAGAATGTGTTTTCTTTTTCTGATGATCTATCCTCACTGGCAAAGACTGACCTCCATCTTTTTCTATCCTCTTAGCATCCTTTTTGGGTGAGGGTCTGCCCAGTGCATGTGGCCAGCAGAAAGGATCAGGATGCTACTCATGTGTAGCTTACAGAGCAGGGCTGTGCTGGCGGGGCTTTCCGTTGCTGTGGCACATACACTTGAAAATGAATTAGGGAGGGGAGATTGATTTGGGCTTACAGTTTCACTTTCAGGGGGTGTCAATCCATCACTTCAGGGAGCACATGGCAGGGCAGAGCCATTTACTACATTACTACATGGTGGTCAGGGAGGAGAGAGAGAGAGAGAGAGAGAGAGAGAGAGAGAGAACAGTTACTCTCATTGGTTTGCTTTTCTATCCCATTTTATTCTATGCAGGTTCTCAGATTCTCAGTCTATGGGATGATGTCACCCACATTCAGGATAGATCCCTTCCCTTAGTGAATCCTCTTGGGAAATGTCATCAGACATACCTAAATAAAAATTGCCATTTTTAATTACATTTTTAGTTATTTTGTGTGGGTGTGGTTGGGATGCTCAGAGAACAACTTGCAGAGTCCCCTTATCTATTCTCTCCTGTCCTATGGACCCCACATACCAAACTCAAGTTGTCAGCCTTGGAAGCCAACGCCTTTATCTGATTTACTAATTATCTAGCTGATTATCTGGTTAACATTAACCTTCACAGGGGCAGATGCCATTATCAGCTCATAACTAAAATAACTATGTCATTCTCTTGGCTCCATCCACAAAGAAAAGCCTCCAGCTGCCATGAGAAAGCATGACAGAAGATTGAACTTGAACCCCTTGGGGTCTCTGGAAGACCTTCACAAGCTAGAACCCGGTAGGGCCAAGCAAGGGCTGGAGTACAGACATCTGTGCGCTGGCCTTCAGCCACTTGCCGTTCTATTGCAAATCTCTACCCTATCATTAAAAACCCTCTGTAAATAGTTTATGACAAATATTTTTAATGTGTGCTTCTAGCCAGTGGCTCTCAGAGAACTCAGCTGTCTTTTTTTTGGGGGGGGAGGGGGGCGGGGTGGAGTGTGGATTGTGTGCTTTGGGTTTGATGAGAAACAAGAAATTTTTATCTGTAATGACAACACATATGGGATCACTCTGTCCCTACTAGAGGTCCTGGGTGACTAAATGTCATATTGATTCATCTTTACCATAAGCCTATAACATGGTGAGACTTATTTAAGTTTGGAAAGGGGTCACTTGAGGCCCAGAGAGGGTCGGTGACCTACCCCAGTAGCTGGAAGGACACTCCAACCATTAGTCCCAAGTATGGATTCTGATTTCCATGGAGAACTGCATCCAGAAGTCCCTCCACTCTTTCTTTTCTCCTCTGCCCGCCACCCCACTTCCCTTCCCTTCAACCCAACAAAAAGCCTTGCACAATCCAGGCATGCTCTGGCTCTGAGCTCCCACCCTAGCTCTCAAAGCTACTTCTGCAAGTTAAGTGCCCAGAAGCAGAAGTACAGGCAGCTACTGGCTTGACTTGCTGCTGTCGTGGGTGCCTGCAAGCACTTCTCAGTGTTTCTAACCATGTTTCTAGCAGTGACACATGCCACACTTCCCATAAAGTTCCTTCTGTAAATCCAATCTCATTTCTCAGCCCTCCCTTCCTACTCTGACCCTGCCTCCTCCCCAACAGGAAGCCTCCATCCATCTTGTGTTCAACTTTATTACACACCCATGATTTTTCTCAGCATCTCAGATCGAACCAGTGGCCATAGGTGCCTTGGACTGTAACTGGCACCTAACTGACACACACAACTGTTCACTCAAGAGAGGGGACCCAAGAGTTCTTGCCCTTACTGAATTTGCTCCAGTGTTGGGATGACCAGTGAGGGTCTCAGCTTCTCTTTTAGTGTCCAGACTCCTCACCATTGCTCCTCAACATCCCTACCCTAAGATGCCTACAGGAATCCACAGGCCTCGACGACACAAGATAAACCAGAGCCCTGGTTCCTCAGACTCTTCTGTAGGCTTTGCTGTTGTTTCGAGATTGGGTCTTACTATGTAGCCAAGGATGATCCTGAACTTGCAATCCTCCTGCCTCTAACTCTGAAGTGCTGGGATTACAGATGTGTACCACCACATCTGGGTTCTTCTTCAAGTTTGGTTTGATTTTATTTTACTTTCTGAGAAAGGGTCCTGCTATGTAGCATCGGCTGACTTGAAATTCTCTATTTTACCCTCTCAGTCTCTTGGGTGCTGGGATCATGGGCTTATGCTGCTCCTGGCTTCCTTTGGACTCTGTCCCTCCTGTGTTCAGGGTCCCCTTGGTGGCACCTTCCTCTGGAACCTTCTCCTCGGTGGCTCTGCCCGTCCTGTCCCGTCTGGGCTTCTTGGGCTTGAGATTGGGACTGGACTGCAAAGGCAGCCTCACTGCTGGCTGGAGCTGCTCTCTCCAGTTCTCCCATTTCAGCCCTTCCCCTTCTTGGTCCGTTGCTTCTCAGCATGGAAAGCACAGCTCAAGGTCATGCTCGAGGGAATGAAGAACAAGGATGCCCTTAAACTTCTGATCCTCCTGCCGCCATCTCCCAAGTGTTGGGGTTATACACATGTGCCAGTGTGCCCACTTTTATGTGGTACAGAGGATGGAACCCAGGGCATGTTAGGAGCTCACTCTACCCACTGAGCCACATCTCCAGCCCAGGACTTTCTCTAATTTAAAATGTTTATTAGAACACCTGCCATCTCTTTCACACAGGAGTCTAAAGGTGCTTTGTGCTTCAGCGTTCTCTCATTGTTTGCACCTTTTACATGCATGCACTAACGTACAGCAGTGTGACCAAGCCTTCCCTGCGCTGTTTTCTTCTCTGTGTCTTGCTTTTCCTATTTAACACACATAAAAAGCCTGTGGACCAATGCAGCTCTGTTTTTCTTTCCTTCATTTTTCTTCTCCTTCCCCGCTCCCAGAACATGCTGCACCGACTAGGTTTGCCCTGAACTCACAGCGATCCACTTGCCTCTGCCTCCAAGGTGCTGGATTAAAGGTGTGTGCCTCTATTTGGCTCTCCTTTCCCAGGCTGCTTCTGCACCCAATGCTACGAGCACACCAGACTTTTCTAAGCAGTTTTCCCATGGGCAGACATTTTGACTCTTGTTAGTTTTGTGCTGTTCTACAAAGATGCATTGAACAGTGTTTTGTTTTAGAAATTGCATTTATTTGTTTGCATGTGCTTGTGCCATGGCGTGTGCATGAGGTCAGAGGACAACTCATTGGGGTCGGTTCTCTCCTTCCACCATGTGAGTCCTGGGGACTGATCTCATGTCATCAAACTTGGCAGCGAGTGCCTCTACCTGCTGAGCTGTCTCTCCTATCCAGCATTGCTTTCATCAGGCATCTTAATGGCACAAAGCAAATTCATAGGGAAGGCAAATGTTTGTTTGTTTATTAAAATACACTTTATTGAAGAAAAAAAATAACCCAATTTGAAATGGAAACTATGGGACTGGACAAAGTGTTGGTGACACAGAGGAAATGTTTGTCCTGTCCTGGGGCCTCTGTGAACAGAGACCACGGTGGAAGGAGAGCTCAAGGTAGCACAGAAAAACCAGGTTTCTTTTTTTGCATTCAGTGAAGGGACAGTGACTGAAAAACAAAGTCCACAGTTCTAGGGTGCAGCCAATTTCAATAAACTGGTGATGAGCTTCTACTCTGTGCTTCTATTCTGCCAGCCAATCAACAAACACTGTGCTGAGCGTCCTGGAAGACCCACCTGGGATCTGCCCTCTAGGACTTTCTGGTCTAGGGAAAATAATATGCACCTTTACACACAAGAAAACGTCCATACAGAGAGAGAGAGAGAGAGAGAGAGAGAGAGAGAGAGAGAGAGAGAGAGAGGATACCAAAGTGAGCTGAACCCTCCCAATCCCCAACATGGCAACATGGTTTCACACACACACACACATACACACACACACACACACACACTTGGACATATGGCCAGATGAATACAGTCTCAACCACATGCTAACACGCAGACACAGCTCCCCACCCCAGCTACCAACCCAGCCCTCCTTTCTGCTCCCTCTCCCTGCATATGCAGAAATACCGAAAACCACACTGGAGCACTGGGCTTGTTGCTGTGGGAACCAGGATTCTGCAAAATTATGCAATCTTCACTCGTGCACATCTGAATTCTCGCTCTGAGTGTTACAGTCACTGTGGAGCTTGTGCTTTGAATTCTGAGTTTTTGCCTCATCTAGGTCAGGCTGGGCAGCAAAGGACGGAGTTGGTGAAGACTTGCGATTAAAGAACTGATTGCTTTCTGTCAGTCATGGAGACGCCTAGATAGGAAGGGCTGCGTCTACAAGGGTGATGCCCTGGGACTTCCCGCGACCCTAGATAAGAGAGTGATCAGGGAGACCCAGAGGGAGACAATTGAGGACAGGCTTATACTTTGAGAGAAGCTATGGCATTCCCATAAGGGACATTCTGCTCAAGGGACCTCACATGGAGGGAGCCAAGGGACACAATTTTCCTCTCCTTCCTCCCTGTCAGCTCTGTTGCAGCTCCCATAGCCTGGATCCCACAGAAATCCAAAACCCTAGGCAGATGCTGAGGTCAGCCTCCTGGGACAAAGTGGACATTAATGGCTCTGAAGGGACAAACGCACCCTGTGTGGCACTAGCGATGGATTTTTATCACCTGGATTTCCCCTTCTGATCTGTAAGGTGGGACTGCTAACAATACACCGTACTGTGCTGTTGGGAGTAAATGGATTACAGTATGTCAAGACCTGGGACAGGTCCCAAGAGAAATGAGTTTCTCGGTGTCTGAAAGCACTTTGTAGCTCGGCGGTTCCCACACCGTTTGAGAATTTTCTCCACCCTGAGGGGAGCAAAGGAACCAAGGCTGAGCACCACATTTACCCAGAAGCCTTGGCAGACCCCTATCATTAGAGCATTTCTGTGGCCCCCAGGCTGGAGCTCCCGTACTCACCCTGGCTGCTGCTGGTTCATTTCAGGTCTCCCATCTCCAACCCCTTCTGGCCAGCACAGAAACGGCAGCACACCGAGTATGCCCTTGGACCTAGGTAAGCAGACCCTGTTCCAGGGGCTACAGTCAACTTTCTGGGACCAGGTAGACTGGATCTGGGATAACAAGGACAGTGGACTTTCAGTTGCTAAAGAAGTCCTCTGACTCTCGAGATCACTTCTTCCTCCTGGTCCTGGGATGCAGGTGCCCCCAATAGGCTCTCCTCGTATTGAGAGTCTCATGTACACCCAAGATACTGAAAGGATTTGTGCAGAGGAAGCAAGAGTTTGTGGTGGGGTCATGAGCACTGCCAGCCCAGTCTTTCATTTGCTCTCCATGTGTTTGTTGAGGCCCTACTCTGTGCACAGCTGTGAGGGAGAAGTGGAAGTGCACACTGGGGAGCAGAATCGGACAGGTCATTCCTATAGAAAGGTAACTGGGACCTAAGAAAGGTTCCTATAGGAAGGTCACCCCCTACCACTGCAACTGCAGGTCTTGCCAATGTTGTGCCCTCTAGGATAGTACCTTTAATGCAGCCGAGGGACCAGGCAAGGGACTCCTGGTCCAACTCCTGGTCCAGAGCCTTGCTTTTTGTTACAAAAGGTTCCAATGGAGACAGGGCACCAGAGGGGATTGTGGGACCTAGCCTCTGATCTAAGCCCCCCCTAAGCTCCAGAGCTATTCCTGAGCCTTACCTTTTCTCTCAATTGAATGCTAAGGTCAGACCTTGAAGTCTTCTGGTTCTTCCTTGAGGCAACCCAGCAGCAACCTACTGGCAGGAAGGCCTGAGGCTCAGAGTTGGGAGGGGTGTTGGTCAAGGTCATAAAACAGGATAGGGGAAACATCCTAACCTGGTGGTGGTGGTGGTGGTGGTGGTGGTGGTGGGGATCAAAGATCTGATGAAGTCTCAGCTCACTTTTGACCCTTCCAGAGGAGCAGCTGGGGATTCGTCTGGTGAACGGGAGCAGTCGCTGCAGCGGATCTGTGGAGATTCTACTAGAGTCCTGGGAGCCTGTGTGTGCAGCGCACTGGAACTGGGCTGCTACCGAGGCTGTGTGCAATGCGCTGGACTGTGGCAATTCAGAAAAGTTTACCTACCTGATGCCACCCACCTCTGAGCTTCCACCAAGAACCACTTCAGGCAACACCAGTAGTTCCAGGAATACGACGTGGACACAGGCACCAACTGTGAGATGCAGCCAAGCCAATTGGGAGCTCTGCCAGGTGGAGAACCAAGAGTGCAGCAGCAACAGGCGACTAGTGTGGGTCACCTGTGCAGGTACACGTGCCTGTCCCCTACCAACCCTACACCTCAGGTTTTAAACATTGCAGCCAAACCTTGGCTCCAGACTTCCACCCCACAGCCTCCGAAGTCATGCAAACTCAAGTGTTCCATGTTGTTGCCCTCATCAGATTAGCAGGTCATTTCCAGAGCTGAGTGTCACTTCCGAATGTGGCCGACAGAATCCTCCCCTGCTAGATCTCCAAAGCATCCACTTAGTCCCCTTTGGTCCTCTATCCCAACCCAGTCTTTGCGTATTCTGTCTCCTTCCTGACTGGGACCTGTATGCTCAGCCTTCCCTCCAGGTAGATAATTTGCCATGTTCTGAGGCTGCCTTTCGCTAAGGTTTGGCGGCCAAGACTTACACTCAAGGCCGCACGCACAAACGTGGTCTTTAGTCCTCCCTCCTGCCTTTCAAGTTCCTCCCACATTATCTCAAATCCATGCCCACTGACTGGGTTCTCGGTCTAGAAGGGACTCCAAAACCCTCCAGGTTACAGCCACTCCCACAGAGTCCAATGCCCCACTCTTCCAACCTCCACCCCTAACAATCTAAAACCATCCCACCCCCAGAGAACCAGGCTGTACGGTTAGTGGATGGTGGCAGTCGCTGCGCTGGCCGCGTGGAGATGCTGGAGCACGGTGAATGGGGAACGTGTGCGATGACACGTGGGACCTGGAGGATGCACACGTAGTGTGTAAGCAACTGAAGTGCGGCTGGGCAGTGAAGGCACTGGCAGGCTTACACTTTAACCCAGGCCAAGGACCCATCCACGTGACCAGGTGAACTGCTCTGGGACCGAGGCCTACCTGTGGGACTGCCCGGGGCGGCCTGGAGACCAGTACTGCGGTCACAAGGAGGACGCAGGAGTGGTGTGCTCAGGTCAGTGAGCCTGGAGGACAAGATATGCTTACCAGGGGTTCTGTTTGGCCTGTGCTTCTTGTGTTTATCAACAAAAATGGATAGTGTTAGTGAAGTGATCGTAACAACACCACCCCCACCCGCAGATGCAGCTGCTTCTGCCTGTCCACAGCTCATTCTTTGAGCAGCCAGGATCTAGAGAGGGACAGAGCAGGTGGGGTGGACAAATGGATCACAGATGCAGGAGAGAAAACACATAGGACTGTCTGGGTTCTTCTCTGCATTGACGTGCTAGATTGTCAGGGGTTTGGGCCCCAAACATTTAGCTTGACTCCATCACCTGCCCACAGAGCACCAGTCCTGGCGCCTGACTGGAGGTGTGGACTCCTGTGAAGGGCAAGTGGAAGTGCACTTCCGGGGTGTCTGGAGCACCGTGTGTGACAGCGAGTGGTACCCATCTGAGGCCAAAGTGCTCTGTCGGTCCTTGGGTTGCGGATCAGAAGTGGATCGGCCCAGAGGGCTGCCACACTCCCTGGCAGGCAGGATGTACTACTCCTGTGAAGGGGAGGAGCTCACTCTCAGCACCTGTTCCTGGCGGTTCAACAACTCTAACTTGTGCAGCCAGTCGCTGGCAGCCAGGGTTGTCTGCTCAGGTATTCCTTCCCCTGCCCCTCCACCACTAGATTTAGCCCACTAATTTGTCTCTACCTACAGCTGGCATATACTGGCCCCAGAAAGACCATTATACTTGCCACACTGATGTAGAAACATAATTGATTGGGATGGTTTTTTTTCTCCAATATGGTCGGTCAGCTCAGACCCAAATTCATGGGTTCAGTATTTATCAAGGAAGTCATTATTAAGTGCTAAGTAATTGGTCCCTGTTTATTGGAGTTGGTTTAGTAGATGAAGCCAACTTGTTATTCCAAAGGTGGTGATTGTGACAGAAATCAGATTAGGAAATGTAGATGGTAATAACATTCGAGACAACATCTGGAGCTATAAATCACATGCCAAGCACTGCCAAGCTCTCGGTAGCTTGTTTCAGTTTAGCCTTATACCCACTGTAGGAGATGGCTTCTGTTGCCCTTCACCAACTCTAAGACCACAGTGGCAAGTCACAGCATTGGTGTCTGATAGGTCATAAAGGCAAATGAATGCAGTCTGGAAGTAGACTACTTGCCTAGTATTCATGAGACCCTGGGTTCAAACCTCAACATCTCAAGGAAGGAAAGGAGAAAAGATGAGAGGAAAGGAGGAAAGAAACACCTAAGATTCTGATATGTTTGGTGTGGTGAAAGAAACTAAAAATGAATATTGTCCAAACTCTTGACATGCTGTCATACCTAGTGAGGCCATTATTCCAGTTGCAGAGGCATTACAGTGTGAAACCAAGGTTCCCACCTGTGCGAACAGTGTTTGCCTCCCTGTGGAGTTCAGACCCCTGACTCTGAGTGCCAGCTCTGCTGTTTACCAGCCAGGACTGGGACAGTTCCTCAACGTCTGTGATTTCAGAATAAAGGATGCTTCTCCAGGTAGCTGGAGACTAGGATGCTACAGCTAATGGGTCATGTTCCATACCCTAGGAACTAATTAGAACAGGGTTGGATTATGCTAATGATGACAAAGCTCCCTGGCTCCTGAGGTCCTGAACTGCAAACTGAAAGTTGAGCGAAGAAAGGACAGAAGGCTTGCAGCAGCTTACACAGGAAGGAGGAATAGTTCTACCCATCCCCATTCTAACTGAGTATTGCCTGGCCAGCTTTCCAGGGGATCCTCTTATGGCTGGTGGCCTGGGCAGTTTCTGTACCCTTATGCCCCCAGCAGGAATATCCCATGCTTCTAGGGCACTTGTCTGTCTTGTCCAGTTTCTAGGTACACAATAGGTACTCAGTAAACTCACATTGGATATGTGGCACTTTCCAACAGGCTCCCAAAGACATCTCAATCTGTCCACTTCTGAAGTGCCTTCCAGAGTTCCGGTCACCACAGGTGAGTGTAGCTTTTCCTGGCATGCAGGTGTGCATGTGTGCTCATACACTCATGACTGTCCTGGGGCTAGACTGGTAGCTTTTTTCTAGGACCCCCCCAATCTCATGAATGAACTAGTCCTTAGGGGGACATCCTGCCCTATAGGACCACAGCCGTATAAGACCTATGTGAGCAACACACACACACACACACACACACACACACACACACACACACCATCCTTGAGCTAGAAAGGTCCCAAATGCTTTGGAATCACTTGGGTGCAACACTCTTGGCCTGGCCAGGTGGTAGGGTACCAGGACCACTACTCAGTGTGAGCAAGGTTTGGAGCCTGGAGTCTACTGCCTTCCTGCATTATTTCCCAAGCCTTTCTGCCTCCTGAGTCAACTGAGTGGAGCCTCTCTACAATCCGATACCGAGGAGCAAACGGGGGTTCAAAGGTTAGAGTGATAGCAGCCCTGTAGGCCAGCACTGCAAACTACAACTCTATTTCCAGACCTGTGCCAGGTCTGTCTGCCAGATCTGTGTAGCTTAGCCAGCAGCAGGGCTGACTCCTGGGGCTTACATTCCAGCTGTGTGTGATAGCTGTGTGTCATCGTGTCTCTGAGCCTCAGGTTCCTTGAGTTTGGGAGATGGCAATCAAGACATCTTTCTAGAGATACTGCTATAAAATCATTTCATCAAATAGTTTTCTAACACTTAGAATGGGTCTGAGCTATAAGAGCCATATGGAAGCCAAGCACTGGCTGGGTTCCCATCCCCACTGCCTGGATCACTCACATCCTGTCTCAGTATGGCCAGGACAGGGTTTGGAGGAAAGACTGAAGGATCAGACTCCTGCCAGAGACCCTGGCTATGGATAAAGAGGTGGACAGGGATGAGATGCTGGGAGCTGTCCAGGCTACTGAATGAGGCTGGCAGGACCTGCAGCTCCCGTGTTCCCTTTTGGAGTCAGGGTGAAGAGTCATACTTACTCTAAAGTGCAAAGAAAGATGCAGCCTCTAGGAGCCATGTGTGGGCCCATTGTTAACACTTCACTTAGCCCCAGGGGTTTCCCAGGGTCCACACCCCAGAGACCTCACATCTCAGCAACCACTCACACTGCTCTGGCTACCAAATCTACCTTCCCTTCCTAACCCAAACCACCCTGCCAGCAGCCAGACAGAAAGGGGAAGAAAATGAGGACTGAGACTTGTATTTTCCCCTGGGGAAGCAGATACAGATAGCAAAGCATGTGGTCCAACTTGTCTATCTTGGCAGAGTCTCCAGGCCTGTGATAATGTCATCATGTTGTTACTTTAGGATATAATGCCTGACACACAGTGGTACTATATAATTGTCTACTGAACAAAAACTAGTGCTGAAAGGTGGGAGAGGGGAGAGAACAAGCTATGGGCTAGTAGCCAGAGGGAAATTTCTAGCAGTAGATGCATTTAGCCAATTGCTTATTTAATATACACTTACGGAGCACTCACCATATATAAGGCTCTTAAAAAACCAAGATGGAAAGATTGGAATAAAAGAAGGGAGGAGAACAGCCGTGAGAAAGAAAGTGGACCAGTTCATGGGGTTGAAAGTCAGGGAAAGGTATGAAGGGAACCCACGTCCTTTTCTTTTTTCTGCCTGAATTGGACTTCCTGTTCCCAGAATCTTCTGTGCCGGTGAACGTGAAGGACAAGGATCCCCAAGAGCTGACACTTCTCATTCCCTGTATTGTCCTGGGAATTCTCCTCCTTGTCTCCATCATCTTCATAGCTATTCTTCTTTTGAGAGCCAAAGGACAATACGGTAGGTATGACGTTCCCAGAGCTACTGGGCAGGAAACAGCAGTTATGAAGCATAGGCATGCCCCAGTATGTGAGATGTGGAAGAGAACCAGAGGACGTGGTCCTGCAAGGACCACCCAGCTCAGTCCTAGGGAAAATTTCTTGATGATGGGGAAGATTCTTCCCAGCATGCCAGGTAGTGGAGCCTACTAGCAGAGGATTCTGAGAGAGGCAACTCTGTCTGTGTTGGGAATGGGTGAAGCAGATGCGTCCTTGAACCTGGAACTTGAAAGACTGGGAGACAGAAACAATAAAAATGATGCCTAGGCTCTCTGCCTCCCTTCCCTCAGCCCTGCCTGCTTCAGTGAACAACCAGCAACTGTCTACTGCCAACCAAGCAGGGATCAATAACTACCATCCTGTCCCTATCACCATTGCCAAAGAAGGTAGGATGTCACCCATGGGGAAGGCAAGGGGAGGACAGGGAGGGAAGACTCTGGAGGGTCACCACTGCTGAGGCTGAAATGGCACCAACAGGAGAGGAGCCCAGGCCAGACTGTACACAGGATGTGTTGCCTTGAGCAGCTCATAGCCTTTGGCTGAGCAGACAAGTGACCTTCTAGCTCAGTCTTGTACCAGCTCTGGGCTCTTGAGTTCTGGGCAAATGCAAGCCAAGTATTTGAGTTGCTGGTTCTCAGAAGAAAGGTTGGTTTTGCTCACTGGCTAGTAGATTTGTAATGTCACTTCTCAAGGTGCTTCCCAACCAGATGCCCATCAGAGTCCGTCACCGTCCTCCCAGAACTAGGGCTGGGGATGTGGCTGTGTTGGTAGAGTACTTAAAACACACAGGCCTTGGGGTTCAATGCCCAGCACCACATAACCCGACACAATGCTGCACTCCTGTAATGCCAGCACTTTGGAGGTAGAGGCAGGAGAATCAGCAATTCAGGGTTATCTTGAGTTTGAGGCTAATATGAGCTACCTGAGACCCTATTTAAAAAAAAAAAAAAAAACTTTAATTTTTTTTTTCATTTTCTCTGAGTGAAAGAATTAGGACCAGGGAAAAAGCTCAGTCAGTTAAAGCTCTGGCCTTGCAAACATGAGGACCTCAATTCAATCCCCAGTATCCATGCAGAAGTTGGGCATGGTGGCATGAGGCTATAATCCTAGTGATGGGGGCAGGGGCAGGGGGGCAGGACCGAGATGAGCAGATGCTTGGGGCTTGCTGGCCAGCCAGTCTAGCCTATTCAGAAAGCTCCAGGTCCCAGTTAGAGAACCTATGGAAATGTGGTGCAAGGCATGGTAGCCAGTGGCACATGACTTTAATCCTAGGGCTCCAGAGGCAGAGGCAGGCAGATCTCTATGCGTTCAAGGTCAGCTCTATTGGCATAGAGAGGTCCAGGCCAGGCAGGGATACACAGTGAGGGTCATATCTAAAACAAATAAACAAAAGCAAGGTGACTAACTCCTGCGACTGGCCTCTACACCACACACACACACACACACACACACACACACACACACACACACGCACACACAGAGTCACCCTTTAGGACACATAATTTGCTCCAAAGAGTTTGAGTTCAATCTCATTGCATTTTTGAAACAAAATTGGTCCCTTGCTACTCTGTCCCCTGTTCCCTGCTACTGGGCTCTCAGCCTTCCCCTTAAGCCTTCTGCCCATCTCAGGGCTGTGCCCTGCCCCCAAACCCTCTGTTCTCTCCCCAGCTCCTACGCTGTTCATCCAGCCCCGGGTCCCCGAGGACTCGGACTCCAGTTCCGACTCCGACTATGAGCATTATGACTTCAGCTCCCAGCCGCCTGTGGCCCTGACCACCTTCTACAGTGAGTGCTGGGCTGGCCTCAGAGGTTTGGGACCTGCAGACGGGCATCTGCTGGTGCCCACAGGGCTTTCACACGACTTCCTTGATGCTCCTCTGTACTGATTCTGAATGGTCCTAAAGCAAAACTTTCAAATGTACCCTTTGAGACTTGTCTATTCACAGGAGTGTCTCCTGTGCTGTCTTTGGCTGGGTAGGGTCTCAGAACCATTGCCAGGCCTAGATGCTTGAGACTGTGCAAACGCCAAGGGTCCAGATGACACATGTTCAGGCAAATCCTCACACATCCATCATCACCAAACCATGTCTCACTCTGGCCTGCACAGCTCCCTCCACTGCCATGCCAGCTCACATCTCCTAGACAGTTTGTCTAGTTCTCCCACTGCCTGCTGGGAACAGGACCAGGGAAGATGGCACTTTCATCAGGGTCCTGGCAATGCTGGGAGGACAGACTAGGGCAGAGCCTTGCATCTCTGTGGATCTACTTGGACTCCACTTACCCCTACTATACCATCAAGTTCGGACAAGACTTCTGTCATGTGTGTCAGAAATCTTCCAAATACCAGAGTCCTGAAAGTTGTGGGAATCCCAGACTCCTTTGATGCTTCTGGGAGCTCCCTAGGATCTTGTCTTTATCTATGTGATACAGAACGAGTCATTGCCATATCCACATAGCAGGAAAGGACATCCTTCACTTCCATCCCTCCATGCAGAGCACAAGCCTACTAGCTGTAAGAGGGAGGGGACAGGGAGACTCCACACCAGGTAGTTGAAGGTTAGACAGGGGAAGATTGGACACTAGGCAGTGGCCTGTGTCTCCACCCCACCTGCTGACTTGGGGATTCTGGGATATGGAGGATCCGCCTCCCCTGGCCTATGGGAGGGTATTTGGTAACCACTCAGATACTGTGGGACATCTGAGCCCAGGTATATAAGGTGCGATGTTCTGTCCCAGACGCATTGACATTGGAACTCAAAATCACTGTCAGGCTTTGAAGAGCTGGCAAGCCTGATCCTGAATTACACAGGATCCAATGTTCTGGGTCAGTGGCTTCTCCTTAACCCCAAGAAGTGCGTCCCAGGGAAAATTTGTGGAGCAACCAGGACATGAAGGCAAGCCCAGAGTTGGTAACACTCTTATGGAGAGCATCTGTGGCACAGCGCAGGGAGCAGGAGTACAGGACAGCAGGTTTCTAGCCAGAAACCACCCATCTCCACACTGGTTCATGGTAGACCTGAGACACCCAAGACTCCAGATGATAATCTAGATGAAAGTTGACCCTGTCCAAGTCAGGGTTGTCCCTCCTCCAGGCTCCTGGTACAGGAGACAGAGCCTGTATCCCTCCACCCACCCTGCTTCCTACAGATTCCCAGAGACACCGGGTCACAGAGGAGGAAGCTCAGCAGAACAGGTTTCGGATGCCACCCTTGGAGGAAGGTGAGTCCAGAGCGGGCAGGTCCTGGAGAAGACAAGCAGGGTGTCAAACTCAGTAGCTGAGCTCACCTCAGGATGCATTAGCAGCAACTTCCCTCACTAGTGTCTCAGGCCTAAACATTCCCATAAGTAGTAGTAAGTCCTTCCAGGAGCCTAATTTAAAGCTCTCTTGCTTCCTTGCTTGTTTCCCTTTTCCTGGCCCAGGACTTGAAGAGTTGCACATTTCCCACATCCCAGCTGCTGACCCAGGCCCTGCGTGGCAGATGTCCCCTCTCTGGTCTCTCAGTACCACACGAGGAGCAACAGTGATTCCAGCACCTCCTCTGGGGAGGGTTACTGCAATGATCCCAGCAGCAAGCCACCTCCATGGAGCTCGCAGGTGTTTTCTTCCGAGAAGAGTCCCCTCACAGAGCAGCCCCCCAACTTGGAACTGGCTGGCTCTCAGGCAGTGTTTTCAGGTAAGCATGTGTCCTTCCAAGCTCCCAACCCTGTGTCCGACCTACCCAGAAGAGGCATAGAGGCAAACCCTGGGCTGCTGGCTGGCTGTGTGACCTTGGACAAGTCTCCTTCCTTCTCTGGGCCTTCATTTCCTTAATTGTCCAGGTTCAGACTTGGCTCTCCTGCATCTTCAGGGCTTCTGGCTCTGGTAGTTTATGCACAGCCTGGCTCCTAGCAGAGAGTAACTAGCTCTGGGTCTTCAACAGGGCCCTCAGCTGACGACAGCTCCAGCACCTCATCCGGAGAGTGGTACCAGAACTTCCAGCCACCACCCCAGCATCCTCCAGTGGAACAATTTGAATGTCCAGGTAGCTGGGGTTGGGGGGGGGCGCAGAGGATGTGGGTAGGATGGAGAAATATTCAAAAGTTACTCAAAAGGAGGTGAGCTTACTGTCAGTGGAGGCATTCAAGCAGAAGCTGCTCCTTGACCACACAGGGGAGGTATCTGTAGTGGTTAGGCTGCCAGCACGCACTTATCCACCATGCAACGGCTGGGAACCTCAGCTCTGTACTAGACAAGGCTCTGGCTGGAGGCAGCAGTAAACAAAAGGATAAGAGGCTTCAGATGGTGCCTCAGGAACTGGGGGAGGGGACGAACACAGCCTGCTCACTCTCACTCTGTCTTCTGGTGTGGTGGCAGGGGTAGCCACTGTGCCCCCTACTGACCTGATTCTCTTGTTCCCCATAGGACCCCCTGACTTCCAAACAGACTCCATTGATGGTGACTTGGAGGACTACGATGACATCGATGACATGGGAGCAGCCTAGCCTGGGTCCCCCAAGGCTCCTGGATGACCCCTGCCTCTGCTCTCCTGCTCTACCACCTATCAACTTCTGAGAGGCTGAGGCCCCTAGAGGAGTTGGAAGGGTGGGCATTCTCCCGGCCCCTCATCCTCCACCCATTGAGTCATCTGCAGGAGCCTGGAGCAGAAGGCATGGCCAACGGTGTGAGAGCTGAGTCCTGGGTTGAACGAGCACGGTCTGGCCAATTCTTGGTAGTGGTAGAGGGTCGTGCTGGGTAACCCTGAGGCCTTATCTCACTCTGTGTCAGGTACTTTGATCCTAAGTCTCAGGAAGCTGCTGAAGGGCTGAGTAGCCCACTCACTGCTGAAATACAGGCCCCGGGTCAGGGGCTGCCATTATTACTCAGGAAGCCAGCGTTGCCTCAGTACAACCCTGGGGCCTTCGATCAGAGTAGCAGCCGTTTTAGCATGGGCCTGGACTCCCTGCACACTGTCAGCTAAGAGTAGCCAAGACAAACACATGCTCCCTTCCAGAGTCAGACTGAGGCCAGTCCTGCCGACCACAAGTCTCTGAGTCCACCATAGTCACTGACTGGACTCCTCTCTCTATCCCTGGACAACCGAACATTATTTTAATTCCTTGGGCTTTATCGAGGATCCCTGCCCTGCCTGAGTCAGGAGATCGGCAGCCTGGTTGGGACAAGAATGCAGGGATCTGTCCTGGAGGGCTAGAGGGCACCAAAAGCCCTGAGTCCCCACAGATCCCCTTGGGTTGACAGGAACACTTTGGGTGAGTGTGGTTATTGCAGCCAAGACCTTAAACAGGTCCTCCCCACAGCCTCAGAGAACTGGAGGGTCCCAGCCAGGCTACAGTGGCCTGCCCTGAGTTCCAGAGATTAAATGATTACTGAGTGAAAACTAGGTGTGTCTTGACAATTCCTTGAACTCAGTGCTATACGTATTTTGTGTGTGTGTGTGTGTGTATGTGTTTGTGCGCACGCGTGTGCGCGTGCACACACGCACATGTGACAAACATTTCTTCAAGGGCAGAAGAGCCCAAGTTCTTATCGTAGAATGTTCTGGAGGCTCCAGTAAGAATAAAGACAGTGACACCATGCACAAGTACATCTGTACTCTGGACACCCATGTTCAGTCCTGAGGAACATCTGGATACACACAGCTTAAAGTTGTTCTCCAATGAATAAGAGATGGTATCCTGAGGTTGGCTGGGCACCTGGGCATGCTTCATCTCCCCCAACCCTACCATCTGCCTTAGGAGATGACCCCAGTACTCCAGTGCCCCCATAAAATACTCTCAAGGGGGAAGTGGCCTGAGAGCAGCCACCTTCCCTTGACACTGCTGGTAGGAGCCCAGTTGCATGTACTGTGCCAAGAATTCATGCTAACGGTAGACAAAGTAGAGACAGCTCTGATCCAATTGGGCAGAACTGTCCAGGCATCCCTCCACTGTGGCCTGGCACTCTGGCCAATCCAGGGAAAGGAGACCCAGGCCCTCCAAAGAATGGACTACAGATAGGAGCTGCCTAGCTGTTCCCAGGCCTGTAGGACAGACTGGCTCTGCCACAAGAGCTGGCTGCCTGGATCCCTTGGCTGCCCAAGGGCCTCCCCAGACAAGACTAAAGTAGATGCTGTTGCCATGCTGCCTGGCCAGGATTGTGTCCATACCTGGTTGACTTTAAGCCTTGCTCCAGCCATTGCTCGACTCTGCCTGCAGAGTCCAGCCTTCCTCTGTGAGCTGGGGTGCTGGTTTATGGACCTGCTCTCCCCTCTGTCCCTGTTGTATCAGCCACAGTCTCTCCTGGGGCAACCGTCCCAGGATGTGGTTGCCTGTGATGCGGTACCTGCCAGTCAAGACTCCCCACCACTGCTGGGGGGATTCCTAGGGGAGGAGCTGCAGCTGCGGCTGACAGGGCATCCTCCTGTCCTGAACCACTGGGAAAATTTTTTGCTCCACAGCCTGGGTTCTATTCCCTGTGCTGTTCTGTAAATCTCTGTGCAGCCTCAGACCAGTGCTCACCTTCTCTGGTCCTTTGCTAGCAGAAGCTTGACTGCTGGGCACCAGCCCTACTGTTCAATAGAAGAAACTGAGGTTGGGAACTGGTCTTTTTCTCAGGTCTATTTGCTTGGCATGGTGTGGCCAGGCCCTGGCTGACACTCAGAGTGGCCTCCTGAAGGTGGTAAGATCTGTGCTAAAGGACATCTGTGTCTGCTGTTGTGTGCCAGGCTAGAACCATGTCCCTTTATGCAAACCTTACAGTTCATTTACATCCTTGAGATGTCTGACAGAGCCCCAGTGGATGGGAGGTGGGGGAGACAGAATGGGGGTGAGTGGAGATGAGAATTTGAAAGATTATCTAGCCAGAACCAACATAGACATGGCTAGGAGGCTTCTTCCTTGGCAGGCTGGTTGCCAGGCTCTGAGGCCAGAAAGCTAGGATACACCTGACAAACCCCACTCTCCATCCATGATGTTACCACATCTGCAGATTCATGAAGACCCCCATGAGTCTAGGGGCCCTGGGATGGGGCCAATCCTCAGGGTCTCCTCTAGAATTGACCTTGAGCCTCTGGCCTGGGGGAGATGGGATAGGGTCTTCTTGGCTGGGAGGAACATGGGAGCCCCTGTGTGAAGGGACCAGTTCAAAGTCATCTCAGTGGAAAGTTTGTCTTCTACCACATCCTTCAGCTGTTTACGGGGTGGCGGGGGCCCGGCATCCTGACATGAAAAGAGGCTCCCCCCGCACCATTGTGGAGGAAGGATCAAAATAGCAGCTAGGGGAGGGGGACAGGGTAAAAGAACAAATATCAAGGGCAAGGTGCATCCCGCAGCCTTGTTGAGTCCCGGCCCTGAGCTGCATGCCCGGGTTTTCACTTCTTCTTTGCGAACTATGATGCCCAGAAAAGTCTTCAAAGTAGGTCAAGGTCATCTAGGTGGGACTGTTGTGCCTGGTTTAGCCCACAAGCTATTACTCAGGGCACAAAAGTGTGTGGGAAGGCTGGCTGTAGGGGCTAAGTGGGTTGGAGTCTCAGGGATGGTCAGGGTGTAGGTCTTCTTGGGTGAGGATTATGGATGACCTAGAAGAGCCAAGTCATCCTGGATGCAGGTGGATGTTCCACACCCAGCCCAGGCTCACTTGACCTCAGCCACCCTCATCCAAGGATGGAGAGGGTTCTGCCTCCTAGAGGTCACCAGCTTCCAAGCATACCTCCTATGTCTCTGACAGTGCTCTCTGCAGCCTCAGCTTTCCGTGTGCTGTATCATCCAGTAGAGGTGAGAAAAGTGAGCAGAACGCACCATGTTCTTCCACGGTCATGCAAGCACTCTCCAACAGCTGGGCTTCAGGTCAAGGAGCTGCAGCTAAGCTCCAACCCAGCCCTGCAGTCTCCCTGACTGGATACAACTACCATTCCCCTGGATTCCATCTCTCCCTCACCTCTATCCCTCCTCTGACCTTCATCCCTTCTTGCTTTCATCACTCCCCTGATCTCCATCCTTCCTCTACCTTCATCCCGCCCCTAGCCTCTATCCCTCCCTCCCTGACCTCCACTCCCTCACCTGGTTTCCATCCTTCCCCTTAGCCTTCCTATGTCCTCCAAGTATGGTACCCACTGTGCCTCTGAGAACGAGAACCTAAAATATCCACATCATAGTGCCCCTTAATCCTTGTCACAACACAGTGATCTCCTTTGTGACATGACCTCAATGGCCACCTTTTGCTCTCCCAGACCTATGACCCCACCTCTGGCTAGAATCCTGACCCCTAAACTTGGCTCTATGCTTCCTGCCTTGGTCCTTATTCCTCCTACCTCTCTGCAGCTTAAAGCAGCAGGAGGGACCAGTTATAGACACACAGACATCCGACAGGGAGGCCTGTACTCTGCAGGACTATTGACCCTTCATCAAGAGCAAGCCAACTCTCTTGGGGCCTAGGGCCAGCCATGTACACACACATACCCACCCCCCACCCCCACCCCCCACCCCCACCCCCACACACGATGGAGACAGTGCAGAGCCTCAGCAGCCAGGTTGCCCTGTTAATGGGAGCAGCAAAGGCTCTGTCAGTAGAGAGCTCTCTAGAGAGGATGATAGCAGTGACACTGGCTCTAGGCCCTGCCCTGTGAAGACTCTGAGTGACTTTGCCAGGGGCTTCTGAGAACTGCTTGTCCTTACTTGTCTGACTCCAAGACTGATGTCACAGCTGGCTCCCTTAAGACCCACGGTCAAAGTTCATGTTCAGCCTCGGCCCTATCAGGGGCCACATCCCTGCCACCTAGAACAGCTAGGGGAGAACGTAGCGCCCTACTTCCATCCCTGAGATGAGCTCCCTGCTCACAGTGTAGGACGTTCTCACTGTCAACTCCTTGTTCCTCTGTGAACCACTCTAGTGAGGTAAGGACACAGGGCGGAATACCAGTGATTCAAAGCACTTCCTTGGCCCATTTTCCTCATGCTTGTTCCTCTGGGCCCCTTACTAGATTTTCCTTAAACTCATTTTGTAGCAAATAAAATAAAAATAAATTTATTTTCAATGGGATCTTTAACATTTTACGAAGCATCTAACATGTGTTTCTTGAAAGACAAAATACAAAGACTCAAGGGCAGCTTCCTTTCAGAGGGGCCTGAGAGAGGCAGCCACAGAACAAGGTTTTCCTTTGCTAAGAAGCCATTAATGGGCAGGCACAAACAGGGTGAGGTCTACAGGTCATGTAACAGGGTTCAATCAGGTCAAGTTTCACACTCTGAAGGTATGCTGGGGTCTGTAAAAAAAAAATATTCTTGCTTTTAGAAAAAACACCAGTTATCCCAACACTCAGGAGGCTGAGGCAGGAGGATGACAGGTTCAGGATCACACAAAACTATATAGTGAGTTCAAGGCCAGCCTGGGTGGCAGGAGACTCTGCCTCAAAAATAGGCAAGCAAACACACAGGGCATTGCTTTTCCACTAGAGTCCTGGTCAATGGCTGTGGGTTCTAGAACGTTCTTTTCAGGAGCTCTCGGCATGTGCTGTTAACACCAGTTCCATGTGGAGTTCAGGAACCTAGAAGACAGGGACCGTGTCCTTGGTAAAGTCGTCCTCTAAGCATCTTTGGTGTGGAGCTGTCTCCAGCAGAACTAGCCTCTCTGAATCCCACATTCCTGGGGTCCCAGAAGTTCGGGGTGCCGACCTCAGGGCTAGCGCATATCTCAGAGGTAGATGCCGCGCTGGGAGGAAAAGAGAAAACCGTCAGCTCCAGGAGACAAGGGGCAGCCCACACAAATCACACTCAAGAAAACCGAGCTTCAAAAGTTTGCCCCGACTCCTGGCTCCAGCTGGCTCTGCTCCCTTCTGCCCGCCAGCGCAGCTTTCTCTCCATCTGCCTCAGGCCATATTTCCCTTTAAAACAACTTATTTTTTAAAATTATTTTAAGATTTTCATAGATGGCACAGAAAATTTCCCTACGCCCTGGGCTCACTCTCCTGTTACGAACCACTTGCACAAGCAACATGAATTTATCATAATTAAAGGAATAGCAGCCAGGCATGGCAGTACAAGCCCATAATCCCAGCCCTTGAGAGCTGAGGAAGGGAATGGAGAAATCAAGGCCAATAGCCATCAGTCTGACCTTTTTTCCAATCCCTTCACCAAGAGTCTGGGTCCAAAACCTAGGGATGACTGGCATCTTCAACCCATGCCAATGGGACACACAGTCAGCCACCATAACAGATGTTGTCCTTGTGTGCCTGCCTGAAGCTGCTCCTGTCAGCTTTCTCCACTGGGAAGCTACAGTTTTCCAGTCCTGTTTGCTTGGAACATTCTAGAAGGAGCCAGCTGTTCACAGCCCACAATAGGATTCTATTTCATGTCTGTCTGCACGAACAGAGCTTCTACATAAAGGTTCAGGTTATTTCCCACTCGTGTTCCGGACAGTTCTTTGAATGCTTGATGCTCAGGCCCCCACAAAATGCTCCTGACTTTCACAATTACATGAACCTGGGAGACATCATGGTAAGAGAAATGGATGAGACAGAAAAAGTTAAATGCCTTGGGGAACCTTAAGATATCCAACAACAGAGAGAGGGTCCAGGGGCAGCTAGGGGGGGGGGATTGCGGCTTAACAAATATGGATTCAGTTCTCCACTTGTGCAAATGAGTAACAGTGATGGTGGCAGGTGACTGCAAGCAAATTAAATTCAGTATCACTGAAGAATCTAGACTAGCCTCTATGTGGGGCTGCCCAGGATCATCTGGCCCACGTGACCTCCAAGGCATCTACCCCACTGTATATGCAGCCAGGGAAGGTCTTAGGTTAATTGTCTCTCTTTTGTTTAAGAAGCAAGCTTGTTTCTTCCTTTGACATATGTTTCTATAAATAGGCTACCCTTCTACCTGAACATCTGTGTCCCACAACGGGTTTTAAAACATCACAGATGAATGTCACTGCCTTCCTTCATTCCTGCCCCAATTTAAAACAAAAACCCAGTGTCATCATCCCACCCCACCCCCGTCACCTTCCTGCCCCCTTCTCAATTTGAAGTTCCCTGACATCACCCTTGAGTGTCCTTCTCCAGCCTATAGGCACTCAGGCCCACCAGAGCTGTGAGTAATACATCTGAACAGGAAGGTCCCAGGTTCATCTCTTTTTAATTAAACAAGATGAACTAATTCAAAGTAATTAGAAGTGAAGCTTCAAAGGGACAGAGTGAGACTCATAAAACAGGAGGGGGAAGGAGGACAGGAGCTCACTATGTGGCCCAGGCTAACTCTAACTCATGGCCTTCCTGTCTCAGCCTACAAAGTACAGGCCTTTGCTACCATGGCCAGCTGAGAAATGGTTTTTGTACCACACTCATACAGAACGGAAGCCACCCCCCTGTTCCCACATTCTTCACAGTTTTCATTGAGTTTGCAAATATGTCACCTGCTCATGTTCAAGGCCTCCTCGTTCTTCCTATCCCTCACTTGCTTGTGTAACATCCCTCAGTGGCAGTCATAGTTATTAGCCCCAGGAAGACTCAAACCCAGCCCAGACTGAGTCTGAGACTTCCTCTCTTACCACTGTTAGCCTCTCTTCCTGATCAGACACCAAGAGTGTGGCAAGACAATGGACCCTCTAATACACCCATTCAAGGACATCTGATTTTCCTTCACCAGGACAGCGCCCACACAAAGACCAGAAAGCAAAGCTTTATGTGTTCTGCAACAATCTTATCATCACCATCTTAGCAGCCACCCCCTCCCCAGGACCTGGATCTGTAGGTTCAGTGCACCTCCAGTCTGAGAGGCTTCCTTGGGGGATGGGGAGTTACAAAGGGACCTTTGGCAACATCTTAAGCCGTCAAGGGAGAGTGCTCATTGGCACACAACCCCAGAGACCCAGCCCTCACTTCCAGTACTGACTGACAGAGTGCCATAGGGGCTTCAGATCTACCAGACTCAACTTCACCTCAACATCAACAGAAACTGTTATCAAGATGCTCAACCAGGAGAGATGCAATGTCCTAAGGAGTGGCCTTCCAATACATAACCCTCTCTTCTCTCTAGAGGAAGAGGTGAGGCCCAAGGATTGCTGGCAAATTCCAGGACTTTGCGCAGCTTTGGAGATGAGGTCATTGATGCTGAGAGCGCCTCACAGGCCACAGCTGAGATATGAGTCCACATAGACCTTTCCCTCTGTACGGTCTCAAACTGGCAACCCAGAGGCCAATCAGTGTATAGCTGAGCATTTGTCTTGCAATGCTGAGATGAACCTATGTCCCCACACATGTCCCACACATGTCCCCACACATGTCCCCACACATGTCCCCACACATGTCCCCACACATGCCAGGGAAGCGCTCTGCCACTGAGCTCTAAGCTCAGCCTTTCCTTCATTTTTAAAATTTTTATGTTTTTGGAGACAGAGTCTCACTAAGTTGCCCAGGTTGACCATGGAGTGGGTGACAGATATATGTGCCAGTCCTTGAGCCTTTTGTACCAGGGTGGGACTGGCATGGGTATAGTACCCTTCTAGTTTACTGTGCTTGGCTTCCCTGAGGCTGCTACAGGTCCAGGAAGTTTGTAACCTGGGAAGGGGCCATGAAAGGCATTCAGGAACGCTGCAGGGTATTTATAAGCAAATAGATAGATTTATAAAAAACATTCATCTGTCCTCCACAATGAAACTGAAGGTTTTGGGAAGAGTTCCTTCCCAAAACGTCCACAGCCAACTCCACTGCCCACTGAGGGGCCATTAGTCTCTGGGTCTTGCTCAGTAAAGAGCCTTCTCTAAAGTCATTTTAAAAGATGGCTTCTCCTGGGAGATACTGGTCATGCATACCTGAGCACAAACTGCTTTCTTAGAGTTCTTAAATTCTTAGAGCTGAAACACAGCCCAGAGACTTATGCTGTCCAAACAATGCACTTTTGCAGATTCAGCTATTGGTCAGAAACCAGGCAACAGGACCAGTAACTACCTTAGGATTTGGTGGCCACATAGTCACTGGTGGAAATCAATTCTACTGTTGTACTATAAAAGCCATGCCCGAGCTCCATGCAATGACATTTGTTCCTACCCAATTTATCTAGGACTCTTAAAAAAATGAATTTTGAGCTGGGCAGTGGTGGCGCACGCCTTTAGTCCCAGCACTTGGGAGGCAGAGGCAGGTGGATTTCTGAGTTTGAGGCTAGCCTGGTCTACAGAGTAAGTTCCAGGACAGCCAGGGCTACACAGAGAAACCTGTCTCGAAAAACTAAAAAAAAAAAAAAAAAAAATTTTGAATCACTGGGACCTGACCATCCGTCTTTCTTCTTTTCCCCCCACTGTGTGGAAGGCAGAAGATGCTTCTGGAGGGGAGGCCTCATGCCCCCTGGTCTCCAGCATTGACTGACAGCAGGTCGCACATAGGCCCTCATGTTGTAAAGCTGTTTTCTGCAACATCTTAAACGCTTGCTGAAGCAGGATGTGATTCATACCATGTGTCCAATGTCATATTTTCAAAACTGAAATTTTAAAATAAAACTTACATCATTCTCTCAAAATAAACTCAGTGGGCTAGAATTCTGATACCCAGAAAAATTGCATCACTCTTTTAAAATAAACTTAGTGGAACAGATCTCCTATACCTGCCCCTGTCTGTCAGCACATCACCTCAGCCCCTGCCTCCTTGAACTCTTAATCCACTCTTTATGGAGCCTTTTT
Source organism: Mastomys natalensis (assembly GCA_021653895.1). NCBI lineage: Eukaryota > Metazoa > Chordata > Mammalia > Rodentia > Muridae > Mastomys > Mastomys natalensis. Next base: position 1,826,926 of record JAJTUV010000834.1, on the reverse strand, counting down.
ATCTTTCTTTCTTTTTAGGTTTGGGGGGGGAGGTGCTGACAATGGTACAAAACAGAAAACATCCTAAAGCTCAGTGGGGAGATGGGTTGACATGGGTAGCACAGCCTCCATGAAACGCTCTGTGGGGAGTGAAAGACGGGGGCCAGACTCGATGTCTTAGAGAGAACCCAGCACACTATCAAGTGGCAGTCACATGATGAAAGTGTATAATGTTCAGATAGGCCCCAATAATTTTCAAAGAATCAGTAAAAACAAGTTATTCATTCTTACCAAATGTATAATATTTACAGGAAATAACAATTTACAGCAGTTAATTTTTTTTGTTACTTTAAACTAGTGGGCATAATCTTATAGTCAGGGTAAAAAACTAGAATATCTAAGAATAAGATTGTAGGTTTTTTTAGAAAGAGAAAGAAAGAACATGAAATTGGATGGGCAAGAAGATAAGAGGATCTGCGAGGACTCAAAAAAGGAGAAAGAATATGATAAAAATATTATATGAAATTTTTAATTAAAAAATTAATTTTAAGAGCAAAATTTGTTAAAAAGCAAAATGGATTAAAATCATTATACAAAAAAAAAGTGAGATAAGCCAAGCACGAATACAGACACACACACACACACACACACACACACACACACACACATACACACACACACAGAGAGCCCTCCCACCCCAGCTAACATAGGCCCTGTGTAGACTGCTTCACTCCTCCCTCTGCTCCTGGGCTGCATTTCATGCTCTATAATCATCTTAATTACGTAGTTGGCCCTACATGGGAAAACCTTAAAAAAATCAACTTGGATGACATATAATGTACATGCAATAAAATGCACCCACTTTGAGTGACAGTTAGGGACTGGGGAGAGGGTTCAGTGGTCATGAGCACCTTCTGTTCTTGCAGAGGGTCTGAGTGATGCTACCCGTACTCACTCTGGAGACTCACAGCCACATGTAACTCTGGTATCAAAGGACCCAACACCCTCTCCTAGCCTGTAGGATGAGATTTCATTTCTCTTGGGCAAACTCCCTCATTTGTTGGTGCTATATATAGATGTCCCTTCACTGCATAAGAAACTGCCAGTCCGAGGGAAAACCTACTACCGTTGTCTTGCTAAATGGACACCCTGTCAACCTGCCTTTAAACACTTAAATGTTTCCATGCATAGATTAGCGCTGTCTCAACCCTGGCCAGAGAAGCTTCTCTCTGCAGTGGGCAGTGGCCAAGAGACTCATAACAGTCAAAGAGCGGAGACTGAGTATTGAGAGTTCAGCCCCAAACGGGACACAGATATCAAATCCCTCCCTGGAGATTCAGGGACCACTGCCAAAGAGGGATGGAAAGAATGTAAGAGCCAAAGGATGGGGAAGACAACGTGCTATGACACGATGCCTTCTGGACGTGACATGGCCACTGCACACATGAATTCCCTGCAACTACAGGTACCTGCTTAAGTCGAGCCAAGGAAACGAGGCAGCATTCCAACAGGATGTGAACAGGGGAGGGTGTGGGTGACATGTTGGGGGTCCCTGAGGGTGGGTAGGATGGAGGATCTGAGGACGGATGAGATCATGATATATTGCATAGATGATGTTAAAAAAATTAAAATATATCTATTTTTAAAAACATTTAAAAAGTCAAAAGACAAAAAAAGGAAGTCGTAGAGGGAAAAAAATTACAAGACAAACTCAGTTTTGTGTTTACATTTTTCTGTATCAAAGGTAGATAGATTTTCTGTTTAGTTACACATGTACCTTTAAAAATGTGTTCTTTTGTGTGATTAAAGTAGAAAAGAAACGACCGAAGCTTTCCCAGAATGGGAGCACATCACAAGGTCAGCTACTCGTTCGACATGGCTTTTTGTTTGTTTTATTTGTGGTTTTGTTTGCAGCAGAACATCCCAAGTCTAGAAATAAGAGGTTAAACAATGACCGTTCATTGCAATCCTAAATGAACACTTGAATCATTGCTTATAGTTTAAAGCCACTTCACCTAAGAAAGTGCTTAGCGGTTGAAGGAAGATACATTGAGCCTCGGAGATGTAACGACCTTTTAGTAGTCCTGCTGCCTGGAACTTAAGGCCTGGAACTTGTGCTGTGTAGACCAGGCTTGCTTCAAACTTACAGAGATCTCCTGAGTGTTCAGTTTAAAAGCGTATGCCACTACACCTGGCTATAATAATGATTTTTACCTCTCATAGATAAAAGCTACTATTATTTGTATATAAAAAAATTAAGACCGAAAAAGAATAAAATTAGGGCTGCAGATCTTAATCACCGTGATGCAACTTGCCCCTTCTTCGTTTGCCAGGTGTTTGTGTGTTTAATGAGATGTAATGTACTTTTAAATGTGATATAATCAGTTCCTAAAACACCCTCCTTATTTTCAGGTGCAGGACCTGTCAGGGTAAAATTTAAAAATTACGTACAAAAGATAAGTGGGACTGAGGGTAAAGCCCAGTAGGTAGAATGCTGCCCCACATGCCTGAAGCCACAGCTCCGTCCCCATACACACAGACCACGCACGGTCATCCTTAGTTGTACGGCAACTTTGAGAACACCCAAGGCTTCTTCAGACCTTGTCTAAAAAACATATAAAGATTTGTAAAGACAGAAATAGAGGTTCCTCCCCAAGGCTAACAGCCCACAATTCACCACTTCCAAAATACCTCAAATGTGTTCAGTCCTTCACACTCAGACACACTGCAACGTGAGTACCGAGAGCTTTAGACACATACAATCTTGAAAACATTGTAAAGTTCTTTACATATCCATTAACAAACTATTTATTTTATGGCTGTAGTAGGCATACATGTGCCATGGTGCACATAAGAGAAGTCAGATGACAACTTGTGGAAGTTGTTTCTCTCCTTCGCTGCCGCCCCTCTGCCCCCACCCCGTGAGTCCTGCCTCTGCTTCCCAAGGGCATTAAATTAAATTAGAGGTATTAACTAAAAGAATTAAAGAAATGTGCTACTCTGCTTGTTGTTCTAATAAAAAATGAAGTAATTTTAAAGAGAAAAAATATTTTTTACTAGCGAGTAGATTTTTGGCTAGTGTGTGTGTGTGTGTGTGTGTGCGTGTGTGTGTGTGTTGTGTGTATTAAAAATGTCCATTAAGCATATGTGTGTGTGTGTGTGTATGCTTAATGGACATTTTGAATCTTTTTTTTAAACTGCTTACGTTTTCATCTGCCCCTGAGGCTCTTATCTTTTAAGTATTCATGAGTTTTTGAGTCCCCGACATGTAAAGCGGCACCACAGCCCATCAACACTCAGCAAAGGTTAAAAGAACTAAAACGGGTGAGGTACCCATCCTCTTTCCTATTGTTCTTTCTTATCAGACACCTTAGACTTTTGCTCACGTTGCTTTGTGGTTTACAGAATTTACAGATCTATTTCTATTTTTCGTTTGGAGCCTGCCTCACTATTTATCCTCTAATCAGATAAGCACCTCCTAGACCCTCACCATCCTGATGGTGGAGCCCAGAACCTCATGCATGCCAAGCAAGCTCCCGGCCACCGGCTGCACCCCAGCCCCAGCCCCAGCCCTGAAATCTGGAGTGGAAGTTCCTTTCCAGCACTCCTGTTTTCTTAAGAGTATCTTAAAGCCATGCAGGTGATCCTGTATGTAATCCCAAGACTCAGGGTGCTGAGGCAGGAGGATCCTGTGTTTAAGGCTGTCTTCAGCTACACAGGAATACCAACTCAAGAAAAGAACATTGTTGGTAAAGTTTGTCAATGAATCCTTTGGTTAACTTTGAGATTATTTAAATGCACCATCAGTGCCACCATCACTGTCTACACATGCTATCTGGGTTAAGGAAGGCTGCTTTTGACCTGTGGGTCTTGAGGTCCAGCATCCAGGGATCTTCATTTACCTCAAGCTTTTCCTCTGGTCCCCGAGTCTTTACTAGAGTGACTGGAGGTTTCAAAGCTCACATTCTCTAACATTTATTATACTTGTTGTCTGTCAGTCAGTCTCTCTCTCTCTCTCTCTCTCTCTCTCTCTCTCTCTCTGCTGTTGTGTGTGTGTGTGTGTGTGTGTGTGTGTGTGTGTGTGTACACACGAACACCATGTGTATCTAGGAGTCTCTGAAGATCAGGAGATACATCAGATCCCCTAAAACAAGAGTTATAGACAGTTGTGAGCAGCCACATGACTGTTGGGAACCGAACCTGGGTCCTCTGCAAGAGCAGTAAGCTCTTCTTAACCGCTGAGCCACTTCTTCAGTTGTTCTTTTCTTTTTGATTTGTTTCGTTTTGCTTTGTTTTTGAGCTAGGCTCTTGTATAGCTTAGGCTAACCTTAATTTCAATATGTAGCTGAGGATAACCTTGATCTCCTGATCGTCCTGGTTCCACCCCCGAGTACCAAGATTACAAGCATGCACTACCACACTTGTTTTTCAGGTTCTGGAATAGAAC